>VDFB02072274.1:96526784-97035710 GCA_007258455.2 Sequoia sempervirens | reverse complement strand
ACCATGAAGAAATGTAGAGAAAAACACTAAAAAACACTACTCTGCCACACTAAACACTCTTTACCACATTGTTTCCTCTTTTATTCAAATTTTCTCAAACGTACTTGGAAACCAAGCACCACAAACACCATCTCAACACCTACAACACTCCACACTCCTCTTATCATCTCAACCACACAAGAGGTTGAACATCCACAAACATATACTCATCAAAGAAACACTAGAGGTTGACATCAAAGATACTAATGATGACAATATAATGCAACTAATCAAAGAATCTCCATAGGTTGACATCAATGGAACAACAAATATATGTTGACATCAATGAAAAAAAAAAACTTCCAAAAAATTTAAGTGCTCATTTTTCTTGTTTCTATGGGTGTTCTTTTGTCCAACATGGAATATCTAAGGAAAATTGAGCTACTCACTCCACACAAATATCATACATGGAATTTAAAAATGACCCAGTTGCTACAGTCTAAAGGTTTATTGAAAATTTTAGATGCTCAACAACCCGAATTCATAAGGGAATTTTAAAAATTTACACATAGAAGTGAGATAGATGAAGCAAAAGGACTCATAGGCCTACATGTATCTAATAATTTTTTGTTTCATATTACAAAGTGGAAAACACCTAAAGATGTTTGGGGAAAAATTGCATAATTTTATGGTCAAGTCAATGAATCTTTCAAATTGAAGTAGATCTAACACCATTATCTCTAGATACATTTCCTACTATTCAATATTTCCTTGCATAATTTAAAATGATTTTGTCACAATTGAAAGGATGTGGGCATGATAAATATGAAGAAGCATGTATCTTCTTGATTCTGTCTAAGTAAAGAGTTGCTTATCAAGTATTTTCTTCTACTATTTATTCTACTATGGATTTCATGGGTAAAGATTATAAGATTCCTTCTTTTGAGTTGTTTTGTGAGCATCTTACTAGGGAGCATACCAAGTTGATTTATATGGATGCACTTGCTAGTTCTAAGAACCAAGCTCTAATAGCTCAATCTTCCAAAAGTAAAGGAAAGAATATGAAACCTAAGATAAAATCCCCTTTAGGTAGTGAGTCCCCCTCCAAACCAAAGAAAAAGAATACTTAGAAGTCCACTCCACCTCCTTGTTCTTCTAACTCTAGAGATTCTTCTTCCAATTCTATGAAAAAAAAAGAGAACCTTGTTCTTTTTGTTTCAAAACTAGGCATGATGAGTCTCATTTTTTTAGGAGATTAGAAGCCTTGGAGGAAGCCATGAGGAGACATAATATTTCAATTCCTAATTATTCTTCCACATGAAAAGGACAATATATTTCAACATTTGCCTTAAATTCATATATTGACCATTGGATTCTTGATTCAGGTACACATTAAATGACCAATTCATGTGATCTTCTTGGTACCATTTTTCATACTTCTACTTCTTAGATTGTAGTTGGGAAATATTTATAGATTCTAGTTTTGGAAAAAGGATCCATTTAGATGCTAGATGGTTGCATTGAGGATGCTCTTCTTGTTCTTAATATTTTAGTGGATCTACTTTCCATATATCAGATTTTTCATTTTGGAGATGGAAAAAATGTTGAGTTTACTCCACATAATGTAATTATTCGACAGTTACAAGATCCCAAGAAGGTTATTGTTATAGGGATAGTTGATCATGAAAACCATTTATTTCAGTTTGATGGATTTGAGTCTGCATCAATTTATTCTTTTATTGCTCATGCTGATTCAACGAGCAAACTTTGGTATGAAAGGTTTGGGCATTAACTATAGATATCTTCAATAGATGCATGCACATAACTTAGTGGTTAGTATTCCTTAGATATCTTTCACAAATGGTATTTTTTGAGGTTGTGTTTTTGGAAAACAACATCAAGATCTATTTCTTAAGGGTCAAGCCACCTATGCAACCTCTCCCCTTGATTTGGTTCATAGTGATCTCATGCCATTTCAAACTCCTTATCTTTTAGGGGCTAAGTATGTGCTCACTTTTATTGATGATTTTCTATGATGCACATGGGTCTATTTTTTGAAGTACAAGAGTGAGGTTCTCACCATCTTCAACACCTTCAAAGTATTTTCAGAGAAGCAATTAGGGATTTTATCTTTGAAAAATATGCACAAATAATGGGGGGAGTATTTCAATTAAGTATTTTAGGATTTTTTAAGTGATCATGGTATTCTTCATCAACACACAATTCCTTACTCTCCTAAAAAAATGGTGTGGTCGAGAGAAAGAACAAGAATTTATAGGAGATTGCCAATTGTATGATTCGATATCAGTCCATGGCTCCAACTTTTTGGGTTGAAGCTATCAATTGTGTCAACTATATTCAAAACTGTATGCCTCAAAGGAAATGCATAATATGACTCTTGAGGAGGCTTGGTCCCATAACAAGCCTAATGTATCCTTCTTTAGAGTATTTGGTAGGAAGGCTTGGGCATTCATTCCAGATGGTTGACATACATCAATAGAGAAGAAGATTTAGTGATTCATTTTTGTTGGCTATTGTGAGGATGTGAAAGCATACAAATTGTTTGATCATGACACACAAGAGGTTCATTTTCATCATGATTTTAAGTTTGTTGAGCTCTTCACAAAGATGAATTCTCCTTCAACTTCTTCTTCATCACTACCTACTCAATCTTCTTCAATTGAGGATGTTTTGCTTATTGAGGAAGATTTTGATGATGGTATTGATCCACCTCCTCCTAATCCTCCCACAATGCCATGATGGGCTTGCACTACTCTTGAGGAGGCTAGTCCTCTTGTTGGTGATCCCACACTTTTTCTCAAACTTCAGGGCTTGATATTTTGAGTTATTCCATTTCTAATGATCCTTAGAGGTTTTCAAATGCTTTAGACATTCTTGACTGGGATAGTGCTATGGCTAAGGAGTATTCCTCCTTGATGAGGAATCATACTTGGGATCTTTTACCTCTTCTTAAGGGAAGAAAGTTGGTTTGGTGCAAGTGGGTGCATTGTACCAAATATGTAGTTGATGGTTCCATTGAATAGTACAAGGATTGTCTTGTTGCAAAGGGGTTTTCACAAGTTGAGGGAGTTGACTATTCTGAGACATTTTCTCCTATTGCCAAGATGGATTCTATTCATCTTGTCCTTGCTATAGCTTTCTCTTAGGGATGGTCAGTGTATCAAATGGACATGAAGAGTGCTTTCTTGCATGGTGATCTTTATGAGGAGATCTATATGGAGTAGACCCTTGGTTTTGTGTAGGATTCCTCACTTGTTTGCAAGCTTCTTCATTCATTATATGGTCTCAAACAGGCCCCTCGAGCTTGGTATGAGAAGATAGACAATTTTCTACTTACTTTGGGGTACACATGTTGCCATCTTGATCCTACAATTTATACTCATAGACATGGAGAGGATATTATCATTCTTGTGCTCTATATGGATGATTTGATTCTCACAAGGATTTCCACTTCCATGATTTAGAACTTACTTAACAAGCATTGATGGAGCATTTTGATATGACCAAACTTGGTTTTTTGCATTACTTCCTTAGGCTTTAGGTTCATCCATATTTTGTGGGTATTTTCATTATTCAATAGAAGTATGCTCTATAATTTCTTCAAATATTTGGTATGGATGATCGCAAGCTTTCCCCCACACCTTTTAGTTAGGTGTTGTATTAACTACTAGTTGCACTACTCCTATAGTTTACCCTACTTTGTATTGATAGTTGGTTGGCAGTCTTTTGTACTTGAAACATAGTCATCCTGATATTTCCTTTGTAGTTGGCCTTGTCTCTCATTTCTCTTAGGAAGCTCATGAGATTCATTGGAAGGAAACCAAACATATATTGTGGTACGTTAAGGGCACACATTTCAACGTTCATTACACATTAGATGCTTCTCATATTGTGGGCTAAATTGACTCATATTGGGTTGGTGATGTTAATGATCAGAAGTCTACTTTTGGTTTTGTATTTTACCTTGGTTCTAGTCTAATTGCATGGTCAAACAAGAAGAATATTGCTATTGCATTATCATCAATAGAGGCTTAGTATCAAGGTACAATTTTGGCTAGTCAAGAGGTTTTGTGGCTTTATCAGTTGATGACTAAGTTTGGATTTCCTTTTGATTAGCCTAATACTCTTTAGTGTGACAAAAAAATTTCCATTCATATCTCTCACAACCCAGTGGAACATCAGTGTACTAAGAATTGAGATCCACATGAACTTCATTAGACAAATCATCTAAGATGGTATTCTCAGCTTGGAGTACTTGCCTACAGAGTAGTAGGTTGAAAATATCTTCACTAAACCTTTGACATCACCTCATTATATTTAGTTGTGATTGATGCTAGGGGTGAATGAAGTTGTCCTTGTGGGGTCTTATTGAGTCATTAATCTATTTTTTCTTTGTATTTTTTTCTCTCTTTTGGAGAGGAGTGTTCTCCCACAAGGTTTTTCTCCTTTTCTTCATTTGTGAGAGTTTTTTTGTACATGAGTACCTCATTAGGCCTTGTTGTTAGGACCCATATTTTGCATATTTTTCATTGGTTTGTTCCTCCATAAGTTGCACTTAAGAGGGAGTATTGGAGTGAAAAATGTCTTGTACCTAGTTAATTCCTACTAGGGGACTTATTCACATGTTAAGTCTACTTAGGTTCTAGGATTCCTTCTAGAAGTGTTAGTGGTCTTTTCTAGATCTTATATTATCCTAGGTAGTTATGAGTTACTTGTATCATGTGATAGGATTAAGACACTTGTCATGATATTGCCTAATCCTATCTCTCACCTTGCCTTTATAAGCAAGAAATCTCTTGCATATTTTACATCTTTTTCACATATTTTAAATCTTGTATCATATTATAATTCTTGTTTGGTGGAATGACATCTTCCATTGTTTCTTATCTCTTTTACATGTGGAGTTTAATTGGTGTTGCATATTGATGATCTTGGTTGCTCACTTCAACATTCTTTGTGTGGGTATACACTCTCTTTATACCTTGGAGTTTTTTTAAATTGTACATGGATTGCCTTGTTAGGAGTTTGTTCCTTTTTTTATCTTAATTTCACTTAGGATGGGGTGTGGGAGTATTTATTATTAATTTTTTATTAGGTAATTAGGTTTTCTTCAGTAATTTAGTAACAATAAGCACTTCACATCAAATTGGGTTCACTTGACATGATTATTCCTACATGTTGAGTTAGACCACTAGTTCACTTGTGGCTAACTCAATTCCTTTGGGAAACTTTCCATTATTAATTATCCACCCAAAGGTTGTATATTGCATTATTTTACTTTTATTTATATCAATCAATAAATATATATATTAGAATATTGTGATTCTTGTGTTTTCTTTGCATTTGAATTAGTGCCAACTTACTATTTTTGTTCCTACCTTGAGATTTAGTATTGCATGCTAAATATAACAATTTTTCCTTGTTTTGATGTTCATCACACTTCTAATAATGTAAAGGTCACTATCAAGAACCCTCATTTACTATTTTTAGTAAGTTCTTAGTTTCTTGGTATGGAAAATATATGTAGTAGCTAGATTGCAAGAATACAATCTATGTAGAAGGCATACACATCAATTATTCAAAAAATATTAATCTCTTTTTCTTTGAGGTTTTTTTTATAATACATAAGTACTTGAATTAGTGTATTGACCCCTAAAAAACCAATTTGTTTGAATAAGTTCTATTGGAGCCTATATCTCTTGCATGCACCATCAAATGGAGGTAAGATATCATAAAATTAGGTTAAAGAAAATAAATCTATTAAATCATCTTATTGATAGATGCTAATGATTTTAGATGGGTATTGAAGAATGAATTGTTGACTCCTTTAACCCCTTTTGATCAAGGTGGATCTTGAAAAATGAATATTAGAGATGATGAACAAATTTGTATAAATTCTTCAAATTTTAGCAATTACATTACAAGTTATAATAGATATATTGTTTATAAGATATATTCCCTTCAAATTCTAGTAAAATTTTACTTCCCTACCTTTGACAGAAAAAAATGCATATAGATGATAATTTGATCTCAATCCTAGGTGTTCTAGGGGCAATCTATGTTTACCTAGTGAAGGAAATAATTATATAACATGTCAAGTAAAATAAAAGATAGAATTAAATAACACACATTCAAGTGTGAAAGACTTCAAAAATTGATGCTACTTATATACAATATGAAACATAGAAAAATGGGGTAGGGTTCAAAATACATAGGGTTGTATACTAAATTTGGAACGTTCCACTAAACTTAATATAAATATAAAGGGAAAAATGAGGTGAATGAACTTACCTATTCTTCTATTTCATTTAGGAAATGAGATCCCTCAGATCAAAATCCACTTTCAACCCTTAGGTGAGTGAATTCTTTGAGGAATCTTGCAATTTCCTTTATGTGTGTGTGGACTAAACAACACTTTTAGTTTCTAGATAATGAAAACCATAATGATGGTAATGAGAACCACAAAATTGTAATGTTGGTAATGAGAACTACAATATTGGTGAAAATGTGGAACTAGTAGAGGAGGCTATCCTTGCTGAGGAACCTAACTGTAGACTTCCTCCCATTGTTGCTATTAGAACCAAGCTAACCCTTGATAAAAGCCCTTCCCTTGCTACCAATATCCCTAATCCCTCAACCCTTGTGGGTTTGAAGAATTCTGCTGAAAGCTCCATCGAGCTTGAGCTTGTTAAAGTGACTCTAGAGAAGTACAAGCATTCCCCTCTTCTGCTGGAACTTCCCAAGGCCAAGAAGTTGAAAAAAGAGCCTAAAATTATGAGTGAAGTCATTACCATTAGTGAAGAAAAGGAGAGTTTTCAAACTAAGGACTTGAAGGATAGGAAGAAGTGTCAGGGTGGTGGAGGTCGTAGATCTACACTCCTAGCCAAGGTTGCATCATAAGATAGGAAAGGGAAAAAGAAAGCCACTGTCCACGAGGAGGAAGAGTTGGAGGTCAAAGAATTTGAAGCACAGGTTGATGGAGAAAGTAATGAGATGGAATTTGAGGATACAACATATGACATGGGTGAAGAGGAAACTAAGGAGGAGAGTGAAGAAAATGAGGGGGAGACTAAAATTGAAGATGTTTAGAAGAATGAAATCCTGAATGCTCTTGATTCCAGGAATACTAGCAATGATACTACTATTGAATACCCTAGCATTGATTATCTACAAAGAAAACTAACCTATATGTAGGTGCAAATGGATGATATGGAAAAATATCTAATCACGTTGATGAAGGTAATGAAAGACCTAATGCATAGAGCAATGGTTGGTGTTTTGTCTAGGAAGACTAAAATTACTAGGAAGTTGAAAAAGCTAGGAAATAAAAATTATTTGAAGGAACTGGATGAGACAGAGGACCCTAATTGGAGAGAATATATCTCCCTAATAGGAGATTACTAGGACCTATTTGGAAAAGCCAAGTAATGGCTTTTATCTTATTTCTATTTATGGCTACCCTACTCTTTTTTGTCATTTTATTTTATTATCTTGGACTACTATTTCCATTTATATTTGTTATGGTTTCAGACTTGTTGGTAAATGGTGGACCTGATAAATGGTCTTCATAGATTAAAGTACTCTAGTAATAATCTTTTGTTTTTGATTATGCATAATGGTTCTATGGTTACTGTTCTATTATTTGGCCTATGTGCCACCCTAGTTATGTTGTTTTATGTTTTGGGCTGATGGTGTTGTTTCCCACCCCATTTTTTTTTTTGAGTTTTGGCTACAACCATGGGATCAAGGTCCTTCCCCTACTAATATAATAAAAAAACACTTTTGGGAGATGAAAATAAAACAAAAATCAACTCAAAACTAAAATGTAAGACTAGCTATAAGTAGATGAAACATAGAGCTAATAGATACAATTTATTTCACACAAATAAGATGAATGGAAGACACTTAAAACCTATCTCAAAAATAGTTGCAAAGTGTCCTATTTGGTTGCAAAGTGTCCTGATATAAATTTTGATAGAAATGATTGAACAAGGGTTTTGGGAGAAGGATTAAAAATGAAAAATGCACTCATTTATGACATGTAAAAATTAGATTTGATAGATGAAACATAGGGCTATCAGAAACAACAAAACATCTAGTAGATTTGAGAAGGGAAAATCTTGTGCACCTATTACAAAATGATGTTTCTGGAAGCTATTTGAGGACTCATTCGCCTATAGGAGAATGGGTCTTTGTAGGGATTTTCAAAATTGATTTCTAGGTCCTTTACTCTTATGTCTGCACTTTTATATCCTTTGGGTTTCATAGTTGGGCAGTCGGAAATAAATTGGGAATCTGAGTTTCTATGACATGACAACAAAGGTGACAATAAATGCAACTTTGCAATTTTGAACTTTTGAGATCTTCAACTTTTATTCAACCTATGAACCTATAAATATGCAACACACAAAGAGAGAGGGATTTTTTTTTTTGGGGTGAATGGGGGTTTTCCTTGGTCAAACCCCATTTTGGTAATTAAACTTTGAAATGAAATGAAATAACATGAAAGGAATGATGAATGAACAAACCAATGTTGCAACTCACCAAACCTTTAAATGAACCTTTGGAAATCTGAAATATTGATGAGGATATTTGCATGAAATGGCTTCAATGGATGTGGATCTTAATACTTGAATCTTGCTTTGAATCTTTGACTTGAATGCTTGAATTAGATCTTGAAACCTACATCACAATGTTAGCTCCAAAAACATGCATGAATACAAAAGACTTTGACATGATGCTTGATATCTTGAATGCTGCAACAAATGATGAAGAAATATACTCTTGAATGCTCTTGATAATAATATTTTCTCTTGTGAAATTTCTCTTCAAAACTTTTAGTTGATTTGATAAAATAACCTTGTATTTATAGACATTTATCCTTAATTTCCTGAAATTTAAACTTTACAAGCTGACCTTTGAAATTTGAATTTAGGACCATAAAAATACCGCCAAAACATGATTTTAAAATGGGTTCAATATCTTAGGGAGGATCCATTCACCCATGGGCGAATGGGTCCTAGGCCCTAATTCTTGGAACACACATTGTTTAATGTAAGGTGTTATGTATTGGCATTAATTATTGTTGGGTTTCCCCTTCAAAAAAATGTAATTAATTAGGCTTGTAAATGAATTAAAGACTAATTAAGCCATAATTAAGCTCAATTAATTAATAGGGCTCAAATAAGTGTGAAAATGTAATAAGGTACATTTAACAACACTAAATTAAGGCATTATTAAGTCTAATTTAAATTAGGAGGGCCCAAACAAGTGAGAAAATGTAAAGGGTTACATTTTTCTACACTACACAATGAAAGATTGAATATGATATAAAGTAAATGAATAAAAACAAGGCTAAGAATAAAAATTATTATGATGAAAAAGGGTGAACACATCAAACTAGTTTTCTTAGACTTCTATATCTCTTTTGAATTGTTCGAAGTTGAAAAAACCTCAATACATAAAAAATGTTTATGAGAGATCAAAAGAAGGAAATTCCAAGAATGGTTTACATTTCATACCTACTATTGATTGAACTTCTAACTATTGATTAAAAAATTCCACTAATTGATTGTTGAAAATATATTATTTGTAGGCAAAGATATATGCAAGTGACAATTGTGCATGATTGAAGACTATATGGATAACTATTTCATATTTGTGCCTATTAGGAATTTGTTGTATATTTGTCATGTTTTACACCCCTAATAGATTATACATGTGTAAAATATTGGGAATTAGAGCATCACTTTGATTGGGAGTTTGGGTTATAGTGCCCCCTAATGTGGGGATTCAAGAGCAATAGTCCCTAAGAAAAAAAATGGGTCCTTTAAAAGACCTACTTAGTCAACCCATGGATTTATTCCCATTATCTTATAATACCAATTAGCCTTTTCCTATAGTGATGTGTATATAAATAAATGCACATGGATTAGGGTTAAAATGGATCAAGAGTGTCTTGTTGTATATTGATTTTAGAGAAGGGTAAATCTATTGGATTGAATCTAAAATATATATTTGAATACATTTTGTATCTCTTATTGATCTAGTGCCATAAATTTGTATTGTATTTTATTACTATTTTTGAGATTAATGAAATGAGTGTACTTTGGAGATTAATTTTTTTATTGAGATTTTTTCCAAGGTATATCTTGTGTTATCTCTGAATTGTTACTCTACTAAAATTTTTATAGGTATATTATTACATTGTTTCTCTCATAATATTAGTGTGGATCAAGTCTATTTTAATTTTAGAACCAAGCTTGCAAAGTGTCATGCAAAACTATGTAGGTGCTAACATGGTGGTGAGAAGGGATTCTAAATTTTTTATTATAGGGTGAACCAATATGGATAAGACATGGTTATAATGGAAGGTTGTAATAGAACAAACAAAGTAATTAAAGCTACATTGAATGCAAAAGAAATTTTGATGGCTATGAAACTACACATGGATCATTCACCATTTCTTGAGAAGTGATTATTTTCATCACTAGATTTAGTGAGCTATGAAAATTGAACATGAATTTGTTGAATATTATATTGTTTAGTCTTATCTACATATTTCCCTACCTTGATCACTCAAAAAAAAATGGTGTAAAAGGTAAGTGTAAGTGGTAATTTTCTTTCTGGTACGATCTTAACAATTATTTCTAAATGTTTAAGATCAATATATAAAGGATGTTGGCTTGATGCTAGTGCAAGAAGAGTATTCAAAAATACTTGAGGAGTTCCACTATAAGTACTTGATGGAGATTCAAATATTCAATTGTTGAGATAGAATAAGAAAGTATTCATTCTCACAATGTGTATGAAAAATAGTGTATGGACATCAATATAGAAGCTTAATCTTATTTTAAGTACCCTTAAATTGTTATATTTGAAGATTCAATAATAATTTGTTGTAAGATTTTTATCCATGAGGTGAAAATCATGATTCACATTGTTTTATATTATTTACATAATTTTTTTTTTGAAACTACTAGCATACATTATAGATGTGTTATAGAGACTTTTGTGCCTTATTTTCTTCCTATCTCTATTTGTACAACACAATAGAAAATGGTGTGTAATAGGCCCTAAGGGTGTCATATGTTGGAGCTCAATACATGTAGGAAAAGGACTATGCCATGTAGAATAGTGTAGAGCTCTATTGTAGGCATGCTAGATGTATAATATGTTGTTATCACATGTGCATAGATGCACATAATTTTAGATACATAAAAGATACAAATGTGAGTGACTGACCAAATTTTTTTACTATCTCTCCATGGATGAAAGTATATTATCATGGTGAAACATAATGGATTTTTTGTAGTCTAATTTGAACACAAACTTGACTTAAGAATATTTTCTTGGTTTCTTGCACGGTGATGCCTTTCTTAAAAGAAAAAACGATGGTGTTCTTCAAAATTATGTTCATTGCAACAAATAAAAAATATTTTCATAAGTAGTTTTCTTATGAAATCATGAATATATACTCCTAGAGACTTTATGGTATTGCTAAAGGTGTGTAGATCCCTAGTTTTCTATTTGTGGGATTGATGATAAAACAAGGAATGTAGTACTTAATATGGAATTCAATGTTTGTGTTCATGTGAGGCCAACATAAGTGTTTCTATAAGATTGTAGTGCATTGGTAACACTAAGTTATCATGTGGTCATAGAATATTAATCCTCCTTGGTGAGCCTTTATTTATATGTTCCACTAATCTAAAAATACATCCATATCATGATCAAAAGGATGATTTCCCATCCACCATTAGTTATGAAGCAATTGTAAAAGTGCCTTAAAAAGGAGGAAATTTTTTATTAGTGTGTAGGCTTCAAATCTAAGCAGATTTATAGTTTTGACAAAATCACTACTTGCCACATGCGGTGAACTTGTCAAAAACCATAATGAACACTTGTATACTAAAATTATCACATTGAATACTATGATTAATGCCTCTTTACTTTAAAAATTTTAAGCAACATGATTATAGTTGACACATGTTCATCCTTTGGTACAACTCATATTTTTATTATCTGCCAAATAGGGGGTTGGAATGTGAAGGATTTTGATGATCCATTTCAACTTCTATGCATTATTTTTTTGTGTTTAGATACTAGAGGGATGTGTGGAGATCTATATCAAGTATTTTTGGACATGATCTAAATGTTGAAATTCATGTTTTCCTCTTAAAATTTTCATGGTCACAAGTTAATACCACACATATAAAGGTTTTTAAGACTATAGACTCCATTATAAGTTATATGAGATCGTTATTGTCACATGGATCTTGGTTTGTTATATACAACTCATGATAAAATATACATAGATAATTCCATAGTGGATATAAGGAGATTTTATCTCTCTTAATCAAGTTTTCTCCCCCCAAATTGGGTTTCCCCTAGGTCATAACCTTATGTATAATCAATGTCATGTATTTTTTGTAGCTATCATTAATTTTATTGCTTCTATTATTATTATAATTTTTATTAGTAGCACAAACAATTTTATTTGGATTAATACATGTGACAAATATAATTGAATATACTTTGTCAATGGTGTGTCAATAGGAATTGTAATAGTAGAAGAAACAAGTGTATGATTAGTAGTACTTTGTTTGAATTGTTCCTTCTCAATTGTTACATATTTCTTAATGGGTGGGATCTTCTTTCTATTTGAGTAGATTCTTTTTTCAAATTTGGGACCCTATAATTTTAATTTTGTTAGGAGGGATCTTATTTTTCTATAGCATTATTTAGTGTAAAAGGATAAATACTTTGTTCTTTTTTATTTTTTTATTTTATGAAATTTCCTTTGGAATTTCCTAACATATGACCTCAATTTTGATTGTTCTTACTTCTTATATTATATTCACTCTTTAAATGAGAAATAACTACTATATTCAAGCCTTTTATTTATTCATTGGAAGGCCTTCTTAACCATAAATTATTTATAGAAGAGTCCATATTATGAACATGATACTCTTCATCCTCTTCATAAAAAAGTTTTGGTAATAATGAAAGCTCTTTGCATTTCTCTTGATTTCTTTTTCCTTCTCACGACCACCTTCTTCTGCAAACGAGTAGTCATATTTACTACAACACCCCTCTGAGGATAACATATTTATGTTCTAATGATAAAATTATAAATTTTACCTATAACTTATATCATTTCTCATCATAATTTTTATTAGGGTTCATAAATTTTAAAGCTATAACACAATGCAATGGTGAATGAGGCATTTGGAAAGCCATGCACTAGAGATTATCCTCAATATTATTGATACTTAGAATTTTTAGAGGGAATAAAGTCTATTTTTTACTACTCCCTTAGGGTATGAGGCAATAGGTCTTCCATTGTTCCAAGTGGTGTTATAAGGTTGATTTGACATCCTAGGATTTTTTCATTTCTTCCTTGATTATGCCTTTCATTTAGCACAACCTTCTCATTCTTAGTTGCCTTATATCTTATTTTCTTTAGGGAATACATTAATTGATCCATTTTATCTTCAATAATAGGATCCTTAATACTTTGGCCTTTATCAATAAAAAATGTTTCTACATCACTTATTTTGAGTATCTCTCCTAAAGTTTTTTTATTACTTTTAGTGTTGGAAGAAATCTTGTAGGCCTCTATTAATGTGTGAGATTATTTATCTCTAAACACATACCCTATCTTTGCATCATATGCATTATCATATAAAAATATACACATGGATTCATTTGGTCTCATGTAGGCTAGGATATTTTTCATGAGTTTGTAGAATTGAGTACTAAAATTTATAGATTCATTAGATCGTTTGGAAATATTTGTGAGTACATTTATTATGAATTTGGAGTTAGTTTTATCCTCATATTATTCTTTGAATACATTTTATAACTCCACCCAAGATCAAATGCTTCCATCAAGTAAAATTTTATACCATTCTCTAGCTTTATCATCCTAGGACTAAATAAATACCTTCATCAGTACATTCCTTATTCAATCTCATAGTAATTTTTAAGTTGTTGAAGGCTCTAAGGTGGTCTTCCTTGGAAACAAAATTGTTTCCTTGGAACTTCATGATCTTTGACCTAACTTCTAAATGCACTAGATTTGGATAAATAGGTATCTTATTAATGTTTAACTGCCCATGTCTTTCCAAATTTAAAAGTGGCCTATCAGGAATCTATATTATGTTATTTTTTACTCTTGTATTGTTTCCTAGTCCACCACCATGATTTTTTAATCCTTTAGTTCCCTATTGGTTAAAATTTCTTAATTTTTAAATTCTTCATAACAAATCCTTTGCATCCCTTTTGAGCCTACATATAGTCTGACTCAACTCTCAATTTAGCTACTTCTTGGACAAGATCAACATTTTGGTCCACAAGCTCTACCCATGCATTGCATTGATCCATTAGCATCTTCATCCTCATAAACCTGAATATTTATATTATTTTGACCATATCTATACTCAAATTAATTCTAGGATACAAGGAAATTAACTATGCCTAAAAGTTGACAGTGATGCCACCAAGGCACGTAGGAGGGAAGAAAAGAAGTGGTCTCGAAATCCTCCTTCTTTCTCTTCTGTTGTTTAGCCTAATGCTTCCTCTCGCCCCGTTGAGGCACCATAAGATTATGTTCTATGTTTGCGAGAGAATCCTATGGTTCCTACTTGGCGAAAGCTGAAGCATCCCACGTTTGACCTTCCTTTTTTTCCTATGGAGCCTAGGCACGTTTTGTATAATAGGAAGAAAAGTCCCCATGGAGAGTCCTCTTTGTATCGATCTACATGGCCTCTTACCACTCCTACTCCTAAAGCAATGAATGGGAAGAGGCCCACTACTGAGGCACTTGAGTTGACTCCCCCCACTATTGCTCAACTTGCTCCTCCTACTCTCGTTCAAGAGTTTGTTCCTCCACCATAAATGGTTGTAGTGGACACTCCCATGGCTGAGCATGAGTCTTTTGTTCCCTCACAGCCTTCAGCCTCTGGTTTAAAGAGTCACAGAAATCACCTTGCGTGTGAGTGGAAGCACTGGAAAAAGGATCTCACGGCTAAGTAGGCTACCTTACAGATGAAGGAAGAGGAAATGACCGCCCCTATCTTAGGGCCTCCTGTTGCATCCTCCTCTCTCCTCCCCTCTACTTTTGTTCAAATTGGCTCTTTATTGCTTATGGCTTCCACTACGAGTGAGAATGCGCTTGACCCCAAAAAGGTGTAAGCGTTCATCACTCCTTCAATGGAGCCACCTTTGTTGATCTCCATTCCAGATATCCTACCTTTCTCGAAACCCATACATATGAATAACACCTTGATCATATCTATTGTGGTTCTTTCCTCCTCCTCTTCCTCTGCACTTCTTGCCTCATCTATGGGGAGTTCACCTCCTCCAATGAAGCAAAAGGTGAAGAGTGCCCCTTCCAACAACAAAGGATGTAAGAGGAGCCCACCTTCTCCAAAAGGTGGTCCTACGCTGAATTATTTTGTCCTAGTGATGGAACCAGTCCTAGCTTCTCCCGAGTTTGTCACCACTCCCGAATCACTCGATGACCCTAGCGGTGAACCTTGAGTGAAACATTCTTTGTCCATTGAGGTAAAACATGACACTCCTGTGAAGTGCATGTTTAACTCTTGGACAAGGTTCTAGCCTTGTCGAAAATCTTCTCAAAATTTCTAACCTTAGCTCCATAGGAGCTCGGTGGAGAGGACCTTGCAAGGCCCTCTTCCTTAGCCCTTGTTGTGGGAGGGTCGAATGCTCCTCCTCTTGACATTCCACCACTGTAGGCTCATCCTCCTTCCCCCTACGATGATATAGAGTGGGAAGTAGGCAACCTCTTGGTTGATCAGTGTTAGGGGGAGGCCTCTTCTTTATCTGTAGATTAAATGTGTGTGTGTGTGTGTGTGTTGTGATGTGTTCCCCCGTGATCGTGTTATGTGTGCCTAGATGACCCTCATCACCCCTGTCAGTACTTGGATACATGCGTTGTTTTTGTGTTGTAAACCTTCTTCTATTTGTATCATCATTCTTCCATTTTTGTGACTTGATTTTTGATAAATTGGGGACAATGCAAAGCATTGGGGGAATTTAGGCTTCCGTTCCATGTTGACCCAATTTTTTATTCATGCTTTGATATAGTAGGGGGTTGATGATAGTTCATTTTATTTACTATTACTATACATATATATTTATGAGCAGTTCTAACCACAGAATATCAGGCTACCCCTGTGCCCTGTGTTTATGTTCTTTTATTTTTTGCTTTTCCTTTATCTTTCTCTCTTCTTTGCTTGAGTTGTCCCTCTCATGTGTGACAACACCACTTCTATAAGACTTTGATTTTTAGAAAACACATTCGTTGCCAATGAGTCTTTTCTTGAGAATTCTCACAATCTTCTTTTCAAGGATTGCATTCTTGACTTGAAACCCTAATGGAACGTGTTTCTTTCATCACGGGTTCGTAAAGAAATAACTTGAGAACCTTCCTCTAAAGTGGGAATAGTTTTGACCTTCCCCCGCATGGGGGAATATTCTTCATTTCAAATTCCTTGATGAAGTGAACATCTTTCAAAAGGGTTCCTTAACGATGGATCGATTCAAGAAAAAGACATCTCTTCCATACTTTCAAACAACACGTCCCTTGAGTGGACCCCTTCTTCACGCCTGGGTTTCCAAGGGACCCCTTTGAAATTCTTCCAACTTGTTGGAAATCTGCACGACTGTCCACTTACTTGCCTGCATGGCCTCTTTTTGACATATTTTATCTGCAGGAAAACATGTCCTGTTGCAGGTGTGCCTGTAAAGCTGCTTTTTGACTCTGCAAAATCCTAGATAAAGTGGAAAAAATGAGAAGAGTTCTTAATGAAGGAGTAAAATTTTCCCACAAATGGAGAGATTAACTTGGCAAGGAAAGAAGCTAACTTGTAGGTGGGAGAACCCATGGTGTCAATGATAGGCCTAAGAGGAATGCCTGCATTGTGAATTTTAGGAACCCCATAAATGCGAGGGGTCACCTCCTTAGAAGGAACAAGATGTTTCTTGGTCTCATCATCAAAGGAGGATCAATAAACCACATATTTCACTTTTTTGAGAATTTTGGAGCAAGGATTGTGAGAAACAACTTTATAATTGCTAGCATCGGAGAGAAGATCAAGCATTTTGGAGGAGTAATCAATTCAACTCATGATGACTGTGGCATTGCCTTTGCCAACTTTGGTAATGATTAAATCATTATTATCCATTAATTTATTAAAGGCAAGGGATTCAACTTTAGGAATGTTGTCCCTTGATGGTTTAACATTTCTAAGAGCAACAACACAATCTTTCCTAACCTCTTCAACCACATTTGAAGGGAGATGACGAACAAAATTTTCAATTTCAATGAGAAAATCAACATGGGGAATAAAGTAGGGAGTCAAAGAAAAGTTAAGACCCCTTTTTAAGAAGTTAAAAGAAAGGGGATCTAAGGTGGCATTGGAAAGATAAACCACCAGTTTATTTTCCCAATCACGGACCGCAGGAGGGCATGAGCGCACAACGGAGAGAAAATTGTGATTAATAGAAGAAGACGACCCCCAAGGTAACAAGGACTGGACGTGATGATTAGGAGAAAGGGTGGAGGAGGGTGAAGAAGAGAAAAAGGATGACACAGAAAAAGGTTTAGAGAGAGGAAGAGGGGCCGAATGATGAGACAAGGTAGAAAGATCAATCAAATAATAGGATGACGCGAGATGAATGGGGGAAGAATGATGAGAACCAATGGAGGCGCTAGCATTGTATGACCTTGGGATCAGACGGAGGTGGGCTTGAGAAGGGTGAAGCATAAGGGATAAGCAATCAGAGAATTTAATGTGAGGAACGAAAATAAACTACAGAGAGTTAAGATTATTGGTGGACAGTTGATAGTTAAGGTTATTGGTTGACTTACCTGGAGAATATGGTTGGGAGTCGTTGAGAAGTGAATGTTGCTTGAGTGATGACTGTGAGAGGCTGATGGGTTGGACACAATCCTTCGAAGGTCTACGATCAAATTGCTCACCTTGCCCACTGTTGACTAGCGTCGAACCTGATGTAGTTGGAAGAGAGTCGAAGATGGATGACTGTTGATGGTTAGACAATTGTGGGTAGACGTTGAGTTGCATCCCAGGTGAAGATGTGATCCTTGCTGGCTTGGAGGACTTCACAACTTCAAATGGTGATGAAGGCACAAAAATACAAATATTCAATTTAGAAAAGACTAACTCACTTCCCAACATCAAACAACCACGCTGAGGCAGGAGAGCGTGTTTTAGATAGTTCGTTCCCATGCTATCTCCTCATCTTCTGTCCCCTTCGTATAATCTCTCTCTCCTTTGTGGTCTACACTCTCCTCTTCCTCCCTACAATGGTTTTCATCATTGTCAATAGGTGAACGTATTATTACGACGTCTCCTCCTATGCTTCCTCCGGGCCAGCAAACAAGACGTCTCATCTTCTATCCCCTTCATAGAATCTCTCTCTCTCCTTTGCGGTCTATGCTCTCCTCTTCCTCCCTGCAACAGTTTGCATCATTGTCAATAGGTGAATTTATTATTTCGACGTCTCCTCCTGTGCTTCCTCTGGGATAGCAAACAAGACGTCTTTTTTCCTTCGATTGTTGTCTATCTCTCTTTCCTCAGCGTGGTTGTTTGAAGTTGGGAAGTGAGTCAATATTTTCTAAACTGAATACTGGTATTTTTGTTCCTTCATCACCATTTGAAGTTGTGAAGTCCTCCAAGCTAGCAAGGATCACATCTTCATCTAGGATGCAACTCAACGTCTGCTCATAGTTGTCTAACCATTAATATTCATCCATCTTCGGCTCTCTTCCAACTAAATCAGGTTCGACATTGGTGATAGGTGGGCATGCTAAGAAAATTGATTGTATACCTTTAGAGGATTGTGTCTAACCCATCGGCCTCTCGCAGTCAGTGCTCAAGCAATGTTCACTTCTCAACGGCTCCCAACCAGATTCTCCAGTAAGTCAACCAATATCCTTAACCGTCAACTGTCCACCAATAATCTTAACTCTTTGTAGTTTATTTTTGTTCCTCGTATTAAATTCTCTAATTGCTTATCCCTTAGACTTCACCCTTCTTTAGCCCACCCCCGTGTGATCCCAGGGTCAAACAATGCTAGCACATCCATTGGTTCTCATCATTCTTCCCCCATTCATCTCTCGTCATCCTTTGATTTGATTGATCCTTCTGCCTCATCTCATCATTCAACCCCTCTTCCTTTCTCTAAACTTTTTTTGTGTCATCCTTTTTCTTTTCTTCACCCTCCTCCACCCTTTCTCATAATCATCCCATCCAGTCCTTGTTACCTTGGGGGTCATCTTCTTACCTTAATTGCAATTTTCTCTCCACTGTGCACTCGTGCCCTCTCACGATCTGTGATTTGGAAAATAAACTGGTGGTTAATCCTTCCAATGCCACCTTAGATCCCCTTGCTTTTAACTTCTTAAAAATGCGTCTTAACTTTGCTTTGACTCCCTGCTTTATTCCCCACGTTGATTTTCTCATTGAAATTGAAAATGTTGTTCGCCATCTCCCTTCAGATGTGGTTGAAGAGGTTAGGCAAGATTACATGTTGTTGCTCTTAGAAATGCTAAACCACCAAGGTGCAACATTCCTAAAGTTGAATCCCTTTCCTTTAATAAATTAATGGAGAATAATGATTTAATCATTACCAAAGTTGACAAAGGAAATGCCACAATAATCATGAGTCGAACCGATTACTCCTCCAAAATGCTTGATCTTCTCTCTGATGCCAACATTTATAAAGTTGTTTCTTGCAATCCTTGCTCCAAAATTCTCAGAAAAGTGAAATCTGCAGTGTCTTGCTCCTCTTTTGATGATGGGACCAAGAAACATCTTGTTCCATCTAAGGAGATGACCCCTTTGCATTTATGGGGTTCCTAAAATTCACAAAGCAGGCATTCCTCTTAGGCCTATCATTGACACCATGGGATCTCCCACCTACAAGTTGGCTTCTTTCCTTGCCAAGTTAATCTCTCTATTCATGGGAAAATATGACTCCTTCATCAAGGACTCTTCTCACTTTGTCCACTTTATCCAGGACACCAAATTAGAAAGCAACGATATTTTGGTGAGTTTTGATGTTGTCTCCCTCTTCACCAAGGTTCCTATCCTTGATGCTACTGAGATCGTCAAACACAAGGTTAGTGGTGAGATTGCTTCCTTGGTGGAGTTGTGTTTGAGATCTACTTTCTTCTCTTTCCAAGGTGTTATCTATGAGCAAGTTGATGGTGTGGCCATGGGTTCCCCTCTCTCTCCTATCATTTCCAACCTTTATATGGAGCATTTCGAAGAAATTTCCCTACAGTTTTCCCCACTTAAATCAAGATGGTGGAAATGATATGTGGATGACACCAATGTCTATTGACCTCATGGCTTGGAAAGGTTGGAAGAATTTCATGCCCACCTCAATAGCATTGTTCCTTCCATCTCCTTCACTAAGGAGCTTGAATCTAACAACCAATTTCCTTTCCTTGATGTGTTAATCCTCAAAAAAACTGATGGCTCCCTTGGTTGACAGGTCTTTTGCAAGGCTAACCACACCAATTTATATCTCCACTCCTCTTCCCACCACAACTTGAGCCAAAAACTTGGTATTCTAAAAAATGTGGCCACAAGGGCCTATCACATCTGTGACCATGAAAACTTAGACCAAGAATTGGACCATCTTCGTTCTGTCTTTAAGTTGAATGGGTACACCTCCAAGAAAATCTCCAAATCCCTGCTCCATTCCAAGCTCTGATTTCATCATATCTCCAACTCTGCTTCCTCCCAATTAGTTTCTCTCCCTTGCACCTCCTTACCTTTTGTTGAAGGTATCTCCCATAAAATCTCTAAAATCCTTCTTAAAAAAGGCCTTCGGTGTGCTTTCAAGCCTTTTTCCACAATAAAAAATTGTATCCCTTCTCTCAAAGACTCCAGAGATATCTTTCTTGACTCGGGGGTCTACAGAGTGGCTTGTTTGTGTGGTACTCCTTATATCAGAGAAACTGGACATTCATTCAACACCAAAATCAAAGAGCATAGTGGCGATATCTTACATGATTAGGTTGTTAAATCAGCCCTTGCTGAGCACTCCTCTTCAATCAAACATCATATTTTCCTTGAAAGCACCCAAATCTTGTGCAAAGAAGACAACTTCCACAAGAGGAAGCTTAAGGAAGCCATCCAAATATTCAATCACCCCACCAACCTTAATCAAGATGAAGGGTGGATTCATAGTCCATCTTGGCAACCACTTCTGTCCAACCTCTATCCACCATAAAGCCAACTCCTGAAAACCCCCCCTCCCCCTCCCCTTGTTTTGTTTCCCCTTCTCGCTTGTTGGCTCTTGTTGGTGTCCTAAGCTTGTCTCCTCCTCCTCCTTTGTACCTATGTCCTTTTCCTTGGTCGCTCCCCTTCCTTTCCTTCTCCTTGTCCCTTGAGTTTTTTGCTTTCTTGGTAGGTGTTTTTGCATTGTTCTCTCTTGGAATATTTTTTTCCTTAGATTGGTGGTTCTTCATTTCTTTTTGTGTCTCTTCGTGGTTAGTCTGGTTGTGGTTTCTCTTTCATGCTTTCTCTTTTAGTTCTCTTTCATTTTTCTTCATTGGTTTTCTTTATTGTTTTTTCGTGTCCTTTTCCTTTGTTTCTCCTTTTTTCCTTCTTTTCCCTTGTTCATTTTCATTTTTTGTCCCCTTTTTAGCTTTTATTTTCTTATATTTTTTAGTTCTTGTACTAATTTCCTTTTCATTTTATCTTCTTTCTTTTCTTTCTTTTGTGTCTTTATTTCTTTTTCTTTTTAGGTATTTCTTTCTTTTGTGTCTTTAATTCTTGTGTTTTATGTTTGTTTCAATTGTTTATTATTTTTTGCTCCTCATTGGGTTTTGTCCTTTATCGATTCATATTAATTTTTATCTTTTGTTCTTTTATATTTCCCTTGTTTAGGTTTAGTCTCTTTTTAGTTTCATTTTTGGTCATTTTTTCTAGGCTTTGTTTGCATGCGTTCTCATATATACTATATGTATATATATGGATCATTTTTCTTTCTTTTTAACTTTTTTGCTTTTTTTCTTTTATTTTTCTTTCATCCTTTTTGTCAAATTTATCTTCCTTTTGTAGTTTTTTGAGTTGGTTTTATATTTTGGTTAGCTTGTTTTCATTTATTTATTTCCTTCCACTTATTTGTTGTTTTTTGTTAGGCATTTGGTTCCGTTTTTATGGTTTTTCCTTTTGCATATATATATATAATGGTTTTTCCCTTTTGCATATATTTATATATATGTTTTCTTATGTGCAAAGAAAATCTATATTTATATATATATATTTATATATATACATTTATCTTATTTTTGTTTCTTGGTGTTTATTTTTTGTTTTATTTAATTCCTTTTCATTTCTATTCATTGCATTGTTTAATTTTTAGTAGTATAGTTTTAGTTTGTTTTCAATTTATTCAATTATATTTTTATGCTCATTTTCGTAATTTTTTCTTCTATTTATTTCATCTTTTTTGCAATTTCGCTTCTTTTTTAAATTTGTATCTTTTTCTTATATATTGTTCTTCTTGTTGTTATTCTTTTTCCATTTGTTTCTTATTTCTTTTTTAATATGTTTTTGCTATTTTCCATTTTGTTGCTTATTATCCCTTCTTCTTTCTTTTATAGGTGTTCTCTTTATTTTATTTTATTTTTGTCTTTTAGTGGTGTTTCTCCCTTCTTTATTTTTGATTTTTTAATTTTTTGGTGTCTTCCTATCTTTCCTTTATTTTTAATTCCTTTTCTCCTTCTCTCTTTTCTCTTTTGTTATGTTTTTATTCCTTTACCTTGGTTTTTTGTGCCTCAACCCACCCCCCCCCTCTCTCACCTCCCCTCTTTCCTTTTTAAATTTGTTGGGTTTGCAACTAATCTTTTTCATATCTTTTTCAACTCTTCATCTTGATGATGGATCACTGAGTGTGATCCGAAACGTTGATGCAAAAAAACTTACACAATCATAATCTAGAAATAATTTGGCAACATTCTAAATGGATTTTGGAAATCTACTATCACTAATATTTTAGTGGTCATCGTGTGAAGGTTCCCTCTTTCTCTTTCAGACGGACAACTCCATCTATTTTGTCTTCATAAACAAGGCATATGTTACTTGTGACCTTTAAAATGTTTACATTTGCATCTCCTGTTCCTTTCAAGTTGAATCCATGTACAATAGATAGGGAGTGAATCCACCCAATTCCCACAACATCACCATCAAACAGATCCAACACCCTAACTTTATCCTCTCCTTTGAGTTTATCAATACATTTCTGCAAAAAGAAAAAAAATAACACATTATATTACATAGGTAATGATTACCCTTGTTTGCATAATAAAAAAACCATTACTTACTTAAATAGTACTTGCATGTGTGTGTTAAAATAATTTCAAAAGGAAAATTTCAAAAATAATTGCAATGATCAATCTTATTTACTAAAAAACCAACACTCATAACAATGCTTACAATGTTACTATTAGCTTCATACTAATCAAATACAAAGACCATAAATATAAACACTACATTACCATGCATGCATACCAGACACAATGTTATGACAATAGTGTTACACATAGAAAAAGGTAGCTAATGCACAAAAACAAAGAATGCAATATGAGAGCACTACTACTGCTACTATAGGGTGAAAGTGAAATACATTGGTATGTATAAAAATAGTGGCATTAAAGCTCTGAAACATAACCCCATGTAGTCAACATAACCCTGTCAATGATGACATATAAAAGAAGAACAAAGAACAAAATGTATCAAGGAAACATATGACAACCATTAAGAGCATTCATTGAGGAAACAATGCAGTCTTTCTCTGTGGATTTCATAGCAACAATAAAGGAGTAACAAATAAGGTTGGATGTAGAGGTCACATAAATAATATAGAAATAGCCTTTCATTGTTAGAAAATAGTGTAAGAGTAAGCAAAAAATAATTAAGGAATGATGTCCAATGAACAAGTAGTAGTATTAGCGGTGAGTTTCATGGTTGTATTAGTGAGCTTAGTGCAAGGGAAGTGAGTTTTATGGTTGTAACGACGAGTTTAATGGATCAAGCAACAAATATCATTACTAAACAACAAGAAGACATTAAGAGAAAGAGACAAGAATATCAAATGAAACTTTTTTTTAATAACAACAACCATAATGAAGAGTTAACAATAGATCTATGAAGGGAAGATAGCAAGTATCATCCAATGAAAGAAGCAGCACCCTAAGTTCAAGATGTTGAGAAGGTCAACTACAATGGCCTAAAACATAGTCAAGCATCATAAAGTTTTGAAGTGCCAACAATCCCACTGAAAAGTGACAAAGTAGGTACAATGATTGTTCTATAGGTTACATTCAATGTTTTAGTTGTCTATTCACTATTCTATAAGCTCGTTCACTGTTTTGGATCATAACAGTCATTAATACATGAAGGGTTTCAAAATCAAGGAAAAGTAACATTTCATAGCACTCACCTCAAGTTCAACACCACTAGTATTATAAATATCATGCACAGACTCCTCGAATTCAACATAATCACTATCAACATTGTCCTGAATTTGTGTAGCTTTACCAAGAGCTCTATTGATAGGGTCATTTCCTTTTCATTCTTCTTTCATATAATTGCCCTGCACGTGGTTTAATCATTATGCAAAGTTAATATAAGTAAAGTAAAAAATACAAAAGCTATAATTTTTTTTCCACAAAAACTATTAGATTACCTCAACTTCAACACAACTATGACTAACATCAAGACATTTTTGGTTTTGTGTTGCTTTGATAAAATTGCTTTGCATGTAGTTTAACCATCAAGCAAAAGAATATATCTAGATGAGGAGTATTCATTTAAAAAATAGTCAACAAAGCCTTTCCAAGCATAAAAGTCACAATATACAGTCATGTTTCATGAATATCCCAAGTTATACAAGGCTAAGGGTAGCATGCTATAGGTCATTATCATTGGGCCGCAGTCATACACCCCCATGATAGTAAGAAGCAACTATAAAAATATACAGAGTAAGACAATTATGAAGAGCTCAACAAAAGAAAAACAACAATAAGAGTAATAAATTTAAACCTTTCCCTCCTAAAAATAACTAACCCAACCAACAAAATTTCCTTTTGAGTTATGTGACCATTGATCTTCCCCAATGTTACATTTTTGCAACTTTTACATATGACAATTTTTGTAAAAAATTGCAAGATATGACTATAAGAACTCTAAACTGACCAAACACAATTCACTACATATTAGATGGTCTATTATGACCTTATTGTATTGACAAAAGAATCAAGCACACCTAAATCCTATCAAAGACCAAAATTGATCATATTTACAAGTCTCAACATGGTGCCCCTGTACCATACACCCGACCTAAAAAATATTCCAAGTCCCTTGGAAATTGATTTGTAGCTTGTCCACATTTGAACACTTCATCTCTTTTACTTGGTAAGCCTTTCCATTGAACTAGGTACTGAAGCTTTACATTGTTCCTTGCACTTGGAAACTCCAACTTCATCAACTAACCTATTAGATGTTCACTTACCTTTCCACCATCAGAAATTGATATAGAACTTTCCTTTTCACCTGCAAAAAATCCTTGTCCAACTTTATCTTTGACTGTCTATTGGGACTAAAAAATATTGCTTAGTATTCACTAACCTTCATCTCATCCACATCCCGCCTGCTGCTAAACTACATTTGATTTTTTGATTAACACAAATTGCAGAGATTTGTGTGACAAGATCCATTTCATGAAAAATTGCAGAGCATCAATGACCTCAAGGGGTTTTAAAGACCCAAAACATAGATTTTGAAAGATCACTTAGACATTCACCAAAATTCACTACAAAGAAACATGATTCTTCAAGGCTACCAATACACCAAAACACTAAAAAGTGGTTCCAAGACACAAGACTATTAGTAAACCTCTAATGCACCTTGGAAATTACAAATTTGAAAAAAATATACCAAATAAACTCCCCAAGAACATTGGTTACTCATTTTCCCAAATGATCATTCACAAGAGACACATTTTGCTTGTAGCATTGCACATGGAAAAAATTAGGCATAACTTCTAAACTAGATGAGAAATCTAGAAAAAAAAAGTAGTTTCTAATACCCATTTTGGCCTACTTGAACATATCAGGAAACCACATATACTTGTTTTGAAAAGTATTATCCTAAAACTGACTGTCTTGTAGTAACCGAGCTAAATTAGGCTTATTTTTCGAAGGGACCCTATAAAAATCCTTACCAAAAATCCCAAACTCTTTCCCAACACTCTCAAAAGACTTCAACTAGACTGAATCCACAACTTTTAGCAAAATAATTCCCACAAATTCACCCATATCATCAAATCCTTAGTTTAGGCCAATATCATGCTTGAAGACATGAGGGTTTATTGAAACCCAACACTCCCAAACTCATATCACTTTATCAACACCTCATACCCTTCAAAATAGATCTGCTTATGCTTAATAAACCAATTTCCTTCCTTCACCATTAACATTTATTGAAACCCTAACCATGAGGCATCAATTCTAGCATGGAAATCAATGAAAATCACTTGGAGCAGCAACACAACTTATGCATTTTTCCTTCCCCTATATCTGCCAACACAACTAACTTTAAAAATATTCTAAACTAACCTATTCCACCAATATACAAAGCCTTCATTAGTGGAATGGTTGTTAATCTCACTTTAGACTCTCAAAACCCTTAAAAGGAGGGTTCCAAAATAGTTTACAGTAAGAGGACTCAAACAAACTTTAAACTCAATAAAATCCCTCCAACTCAAGTTTGATTGAAAGATAACTCACTATTCTACCAAAAAAAACAAAGACTAAGTCCTGGTGGTGTTGTACTAGCTGTACAAAGCTTGTAAACAACAGAGAAAATGTTGTTTGCAGAACAGGGGTGCTTTTTATTCAAAATTGTTCCAAAATATAATGTTTCAATGTGTTGCTTTCCTTCACAAGGCTCTTATAAATATTCTACATCAGTTATCATAACTATCCCTTCAATTTTAGCTGACCAACAACCTTCCTTAACAAAATGACTCTTCAACTTCTTACACTTTTGCATTTTTTGCAAAAAATGACAAGTTTTTTGCAATTTAACTTAATAGACCTCCTAGAAACCTAGTAATGATTCAAATACATTTGTAATTGTCCAAACATGACCTTTTTACAAGCATAACATGATGAAGATTCAAATTATACAAGATAACCCCATGGAGACATAAAATTCACATGGTGCCCTGCACCAACTTACCTTTCCACCATCAGAAATTGATATAGAACTTGCCTTTGCACTTGCAAACAATACTTGTCCAACTTTATCTTTGATTTCCTGTTAGGACTGAAAAATCCTGCTCAATATTCACTAACCTTCATCTCATCCACATCCCACCTGCTGCTAAATGTACTACATTTGATTTTTTGATTAACACAAATTGCAGAGATTTGTGTGACAAGATCCATTTCATGACCTATATTACCATATGATCACATCCATCAATAATAAAAAAACTCCATGGTCACCACTCCCATTCCTAAGAAATTTAACACTATCGGCCTAAGATTACTACATCGGGGGAACTCCCCTCATAGCTCCACCGGTAGACCGATGAAAGCAACTCACAACACAAATATCAGCGTAACAACACTTCGTTGGGTAAACTTCCAAAGGACTCTCCTCGACGTAAAAATGGGGTCAACAAAGGCAAACACATTGGAGTAATATTGGTGGAAATAATGCTATTGTTTCCCCGATGGCCTAAATAAAGCATATTGGCAACACTAAAACATATCGGTGGAAGATAACACAACATCCCACTGATGAGGCAATACACTATACAATAGGGAGATTCAATATGTGGTAAAAGAATATTGAGGGAACATAAGGCTATCGGGCCAACATAAAACCCAGTTCCCCCAATGCAATGATAAAAGGCTAAAGGCATTAGAGGAAGTGACACCTATCAGTGGACCATGAGCCATCAAATATATGCTAAGGAAGGATATCAGAGGAACTAAGGCACATCGGGGATACATTATCTAGGATCCCGTTGATACCTCGAAGGGAAGGAGTTCATTGGTGAAAAGGGTGTATATCAATGGAAGTGGAAAGGGTATTCAAATTAAATGTTCTCCTTCGACGACAAGATTGAGAGCAAGTGGAGCATTTATGAACTAGAGTTGAGTGAATTATATCTTAATTCGATCATATTTGGTCATTAAGACTTGAAAGAATTTGCTGGAAGTGGGAGCAGAGGAGAGAAGGTTGGGAATATGTCATTGCTGCACAACTCAGAGCCAGAGAAAGTGAATTCAAGTAAGTGTACAAAATTCGACTAAGAATTTTCTTTTATAAAGGCTTGCAAAAAACTTTAACAATGGAAGAAAGCTCAGAAACACAAAAAACTAAGAAAAAAATTGAGAAAAGACTTCTAAACCAGGACTTGATTGACCAATGCCCTGGGTTAGGACCGAGACCCAAAATGAGTGCACAGTCGAATCCTTCCATGGACAAGGTATGGGACAAGCACAAAGCATTAGGAGACCTGTGGACACCATGGCGGGGATATGAGTTAAACAGTTCAGGTTTCAACTTGTCTACAACTCGTGGAGATTAGTGGTACCCAATGTGTTTTTCAATACAAAACTTGTTAAATCTTTAGCCACTAGATATGACCCTAGAAGAAGAACTATTCAATCATATGATGGATATGATATTCTCATTATTTCTAAGGATCTCATATCTACAATTTTTAAATTGGAGTGCTCTCTAGTGGATTTTTCATTTACAATCAAGGACCTTTTAACCGAATACCATCACATGGACACAAGCTATAAAAGATGGAAGCTACCACTACACAGGCCCAAGGATGAAGGGAGCCAACTTAAAAGGTTTTCTAGCATTGAGAACCCTCCCTTTCATGAGGATTTATTTGAAGAATATTTTCGATAGACATATCACTCAACTAGACAAGTGTTAGGAGTAGAGGTTCCTCCCCTCATGTCAATTGCCCCAATGGTCTTGGTTGCAAACATACAAAGTAAAGACATAAACAATTTGACTATGCTGATTATTTAGCCAATGCTCTGAACCAGGGGATGGAAAGGATCAAAATCAATAGTGATAGTATTAATTTTAAACATTATTCCTTGTTTATGCATTTGCTCCTACATGAAGGACATGTCAGAAGGTTCTAGGGAGAAGAGTTAAGGATAAGGGATATTGATGGAAATGGGAATTACAAACCTGTACAATTATGGACCTCGATATGGGATAGTAGATATGGTAGATCACATTATTTGTACTTTGCAGAATATTTTGTGAAACCATTGTTGAAATTGTTGGGACATCCATGTAATTATAACCTATCCCTTGAAATATAGAAATTCTTGAGACCAAAGGAAAAGGACCCCAAGAAAAAGGTAAATCATAATTGGGGGGATTGGTATGCATTTCCCGATTGTACTATGATCAAATTTTATGGGTTCAAAGAAGCCCCACATTTATTGCCACAAACAGTTCTAGAAAAAATATCCTTTTTAGAAATTGTCAAGCAGTTGGCTAAATTTGATATAAAACACCTTAAGAGATACAATAAGCAATCTCTCATGCCCAACACTTTATGTTTTGGAGATTTTATAGTAGTCAACAATGAGGGGTATGAAGAAATTGATAGCAAGTTGGCACAATACAATCTATCATTGGGAAATGAAAGAAATAATTTTGATACAAAGAACTTTATTCATAAAACAAAGT
Source organism: Sequoia sempervirens (assembly GCA_007258455.2). Taxonomy (NCBI): domain Eukaryota; kingdom Viridiplantae; phylum Streptophyta; class Pinopsida; order Cupressales; family Cupressaceae; genus Sequoia; species Sequoia sempervirens. The sequence goes on along the minus strand of VDFB02072274.1, from coordinate 97,005,897 downwards.
TGTCACAAGGGATATAAAGATACAAACATCACTTTTCTATTGATGATGTAATAAGGAATTATGATGAAGCTTCAAAAAAAGACAGGATGACTACATATAACAAAGTTATGTTGGCCAAGACATGGAAGAGAGGGAATATCTCATCCTACTTAGGAGCATTTGATGAAGTGCAAGATCCTCTGGAAAGAATTCAGCAGCTCATTGCTCATGGATGAAATAATAAAAGATGTGCCCCCAGTTATCTTTGAAGCACCTCATACAACTCATTCAATAATGCAGGCTAAGGACATAGAGCCTCTTGATTACATACCCTCATAGCCCACTCCTAAGGTGTGTTTCTCTATAGATACATCCATGAACAAAGAGGATGAAGAAGGAAGTGATGAGGAAGATGATGAGATTGAACAGATAATCGCCTCTATAGTTACACAATATCATCCACCTCAAGAACATAACATTGTAAAATTTGAAGCTTCAAATGAAATCTCTAATGTGAGGATTAAGGTTGGGCAAGAATTTATTTTTAATAAGAATTTTGAATTTAAATCATTTGTTTATGAGCATAAAGGCGGGATGTTGAGACAAAAGATGAAATATATCACTCATGAGTAGGAGGCAGCCACCTTGGGAGAATTAAGGGAATAAATAGATAAAGAATTATAATTTATCACCCCCGAAAGGGGAAGGAAATTACTTCAAGAAGCTGGGGTACTACTCCTACTAGGGTGGGATATCAGTGTTCCAATAGTATTCGATAGTTTTAGGAGAAGAGGAGACAAATCAATGCACTTAACAGAGGAAGCTAGTGATAAAATGTACTCAGGATCTGGGTAAAACTCGGATGAAGCCACCCTGCTAATTTTGGAATTGTATCCTTAGGATAAGAGACCCACTATCATTAATAACCCAAACTAGGTATTTGGAGATCTTTTGGTCCAGAGATTAGGGGACACTAACCACATTGAAACGACTAAACTGAACATAAATGTGGCAAAGTTTACTAAGGCACAAATTGAAAATTTGGTAAAAGAAAATGATAAATTGAAGGAGGTGCCTAGTTACAAATATAAAACATCCTCCTCTTCCACACCAGAATTATATTCCCCACACATAGAAAGTGACAAGAGAATATTGGATGCATTAGCAAATGTGGCTTATTGGAAAAACTGTCATCAGAAGTCCCAAAATAAATGGAAGGAGTTGGAAACACAAATAAAAACCACAAAGTATACTGTTGTGTTTGAGATAATCAAAGAAAGATTCAGTGGGATGATGGATCACGTTGATGAATATTGGAATTTGTTTCAACAAACACAATCAACACTCATGGAGAATGAAATATTACAAGAGTGGATGATTGACAAAAGGAAGGAGCTCCTAAATGAGAAAGCCATGAAAGGTCAGACATCGTAGGCATACAATAAGCTGGTGGAATCACACAATAAGTACCACAATAGGCTCAAAGAGGATCTTTCCTATTTTGATTTTCCCCCTACACTCCATGATAGCCTTGGAAATCCTAGGGAGCAAGATGATTGGAAGAATGAGATTTCCATGTTTCTACCTAATGCATTGCAAGAAATAAAAGATGAAGAGATGGTGTTGCTAAATACACATAAACAACTTGAAAAGATGATAAATAAGGAGTTTGATATGAAGGATGCAATTTCCAACGTAGAGACTTATGTTGAGGAGGAATACACTCACCATCTTTCTGCTATCAACTTGTTCATCAACCAAACCAAGGATGCATCACATACAAAAGGACAACCATCAAGACATGAAAACCAACCTTCATCGTAGGGGAGATGTAGTTTACAGATGATGCATTATCATGGAGTAGGATCCTTGAACGTATCTTAGGTGGTCAGAGGCACCTACTGGGAGATTAACAGATTGATGCATTCACTTGCTGAAGTGTTATGTTTTTATTTATGTTAATTAGCATTTAGTTATCAAGCATCATACCTTTTGTAATGGGTCTGTAGCTTGTTGCCTCCCATATATAAAGGGAGACCAAGACCTAATTAAAAATTATCAATTTATTTTTACATTTCCATTATAGTAGACATAGTAAGAAGATAGATTGCACAATTCGCTTATTTACATCATATTGAGACACTTTTGTTATAATGTTTATATTTTGAAGTAATAATGGAGCAGACTACTTATAAACCGTAATCCATATTCAATGTTCAATTACTTATAAATCTTTATATACTCCTTCTTGCCTAACATAATCAATCTTGCTTACTTGCTTTGATTTTAGCTCCCAAGGCTTTATTGTAATTTTCTTGTACTAATTAATTGTGACAAATGTGATCGAGTACTAGCTCTCATGAGAGAAGGTAATTTTATTTTCATACCACTCTATTTTGGTGTTGAATATGAGTAATGATTATTGAAAAATGATTACTTTGAAGTGCAACCTTCCTTGATTGATAGGCATAAATAGTGTATGTTGTCACTTGCCCAAGACATGGTGTGTGGGTACTACAATCACATGGTTGTGGTACACGATTGGGATTTGGATAGGCTGGGAGAATCTTCACATTTTGTCATCTTGTTGGCTTGGCTCGAGTTGAGGTACAAACTGGTGTTGTTGGTGGCTTGTTGCAACTATTGGATGTTGCAATAGTTAGATTTTTCTATGGCTCACATGGTCATGAGCCGTGCCTATAGCCTATGGTGGTTGGATTTAAGTTGGGATGTGGTTTTGTGGGGTTGGTGGGATGTTTAGCATGTGAAATATGGTGCACTACTTTGGCCTCAGCTACTCCTACCTTGAGGAGACTTTACTCAACCAATGATGGCACCTATTCATCTCGAACCACACCTAGGTGATGGATGCCATACAAGCGGTTGCCATCTAGGGTCTGAGCAATGACCAGCATTGGTGTGATGGGCATGTCTATGAAGCGGTGCTTGGACCTATTGTGGATGTGGTTGGCTCATGAGAAAGGACTATGGATCTCGTCACAGGTTTCATTTCTGTGGAAAATGCAATTGTGGTGGCCAACGCAATATTGGAGCTTGGTGAGGAAGGAATGGTAAGCCATTTGCATCTGTTGTTCGATAGTTCCTACTACGAATCTGAGCATGATGGGGAAGATTTAGAGGAAAAAGAGAAAATATAGCGATGGGAAACTAGAAGGCGCTTTATGAATGAAGCATGGGAGGTGTTCTAGGTGGGAGTTATGAACAACAATCTAACTCCCTTCTCTAGATTTATGTGCTCTAACTGTAATTGGATTTTTGTTGAAAGCCTAACAAGACTAGAAGCTCTTGGTAGAAACTTGGTTGTTGTGTATTGTTACTTGCTGGAAGCCTGAAAAGACTAGAAGCTTTTAGTTAAATATCTCTTGCAACTGATGTTGAATCAAATGAGGATTTCAATTTTTTGAATATATAGAATGTGAAATTAAAGGCACTTTCAAGATGAATTAACTATTTGTTTGCAATGGAACATAAGTTGAATCATGATAACATGTGTTTTTGTAGTGCATTGATTCATGCACCTCCATTCCTTTATACAGATTAATGGTACTATCCGAGTTTACAAATTTGATACTATTTTAGACTTATATTTAAAAAAATATCACATGCTTTCCTTGCAAGAATTATCATCTTTATACTTTGACTTGCTCTTGTGGAGTTTATAACTAATAACTACTAGTCTTCAATGACCTCAAATTTGTAAGTCCATTGATTTTGTAAATATAAAAGAGGAGAATTTGGTCTTTAGCTTGAGATATGGTTGTTGTAAATATGGCTGCTAAGACCAACTTCCATCTTTTTCCTTGAAAACTGCATATCAGCTTCTTTGCCACATCTTTCTAGGTTATAAGTGATTATAAGGCACATGTGATAATAAGATGTATGTTGTATTGATCCATAATATCCTAGATATTATGTTGCTAACTCATCAACATGAATCTAATGTACATACCATCTGTCTTAGAGAATTATGCTTGTCATCCTTAAAGAGATTTGGTAAAGATAAGAGAAGATTTCCTAGGACTTATTATGCTTAAGTGCTACAAACTATAGTAGGTAGTTGGATGAATGAAAACAAACAAATAAGAAATTGAAACATAAAGAAAAAAAAAGAGATTTACTATGTAGAATACCATTTTGGGGAAACTCCAGAAGACTAAGGTCTTTACTTCCTTTGTCACAATCTCTTGGAAGTTTAAATTTTCTAATTTTCCATGTGAATTTCTACCAGAACACTTGCATTTCAACAATGCTTTTATAGCTTTCTATGATTTGTAACTTTCTTCTATACATTCTCCTACTTTGTACTAAATGTTTCAACTCCATGAGTCCCAAGGGTAATTTTTATACTAAAATAAAATGAATTGAACCCTAAACCTAAATTTCATCATTCATTTTGTATTGCAACTCTGCAATAGGAGGCTTTTGGTTCACAAACAATTGAGATGAGGAAATAATTCCGCCACTTTCTCATTTGAATATTGTTTGGATTTTATGGAAATTATCCTTTCACTCCTACATTCTTTCTTATTCTCATATTCTTGATTTCATTCTTGTTTCCAAAAGCACAACCCATTTTAACTCTTCTTGAGCTTTTTTTTCAATAACTTCAATAAAATGAAACAAAAGACTTTCTTCATCAAATAGCATGGAAGGATGCAAAGTCATGAACTGAGTGACAATAAGCAAAGTCATGAACTAAAGAGAGTCATGAGTTAGAAGAACAATGAAAATATAGAGTAGATCATTCATTGATTTGATAGTTATTTTGTCATAAAAATCACAATCACAACATTTAGGACAATCACAATGGATTTCAATGAAACAAAAGGAAAAATTTCATAGATTCACTGTTCTATATATGATTGTAATACTTTGCTTGGAGATCACGAGAGTAATTTTATAAAGGCATGTTGTGGAAAACATTTATGAAATTTGCATACATCTTTAGAATACAATATAAAGATGATAAGCTGAGAATAAAAATATTGAGGGATAGCCTCTTACCTGATCTAAATATGTGGAATTATGGTCATTCCATGCAGAAACTATAGGCTTAACAGAGGCAGCCAACTGTGAAACTTTCTCAATGATACCATGTAAAAAACTCATTATATGTTGGTACTCTTCATTTGAGTTGACATGATTTGGAGAGGCTCTTATTGGACATTCAACAAATGGCTATGAAATCTCTATTGACAAACTAGATTTCCACTTCATACTACTATTAGATTTAGTACGATCTAGTGCTGCCATATAATTAACAATATCTTCTACACCTGATTCTCTATTATTGTTTTCCACCTAAAATACAATGTCAATTTCAACATATAGTCAGTTCAATAAAAAATTGAAGTAAATAACACAATGTAAATTGAACCAAAAATCCATACACTTACTCCAAATTTTTCCATTTTGGCCTGCAACCCACCTCGACCAAATGTATATTCAGCCCTCACATTATCTCTTGCTATCTTGCCTTTGTTACTCTTTGTCAAATATTCTTTGGAACACATACTTTCTTTCAATGTCTCCCACTCTTTGGGAGATAGAGTGGAGTCTAACGTCTCTTTTCCCTCCATGATTGTTTTTCTACAATTGTATCTAAAATTGTTCATCAAAAGTCTCATCTTCTACTTGTAATATTTTCTAGAGATTTTCCCAACAATAGAGTCAAAGGCATTCTCCATTTTTGAATAACATATTCCACATTTCATGGATCTTTCTCTACAAAATTTGATTTGCAGATTTCCAAATGGGCCCTACATCTTACACCCATCTCAGAGGCCCACCTTGCAACATTTTTGCCAATGGGTTTACCATCTCTTGATACCTCAACCAAGAATGGCTTCTTCCCTTCTAATATTATTTATTTTTCATTCCTCTTTGTAGATCTATATAAATCTTGACTCAATCTTTATCTTTTAACAAAAGCAGACACATCTTCTATTGAACCACTACTAATATTTCTGGCTGATCCACTAATTCCATCAAAAGTTGTAGATGCAACAGGTGCACTCTGAGGCACATCAGATGCAAGCATACTCTCTTCATGACTTTCATTAACTGGAACTTCATGCTCCTTGGCCACATTAGGTGTGGTATGACTAGGTAGATCAATACTGGTCTCTGTAAATTTCACTTCATCACAACTATTTTTTTCACCAACTACATTTGTTGAATCACAAAAGCATTGGCTTCTATGAGCTAGAAGCACTATATCTTTACTTTATTTTTGTTTTTTCTATGCACTCTTTTTCTTGCTTGTAAAACAAAAAAAAACACCATATCATGTCTTATATACATAAAGCTCTTGCCTATAATTTTCATTAAATAGTATTAAACAAATAATATACTACTTAGTGGATTTACAAATTTCTTGTTTGTCAAACCAAGACACAATAAATATTCATTATTCTTGGCCATGCGTTCTTCACGAAAGTGCTCATAATCTGTAACTGGAATTTTAGCATTATGATCACTATCATCTAATTTGCACCTTAAATTCTTTTTCCTCATTTCCTGATGTCCAAAAAAACAATAATGTATAAATTAGCAACTTGATACAAAGATAATTAACTGTAACATAAAATGCATAAACACAAGTTTATGAGGTCTTAGTTTTAATGAACAATCATTAAAACATGTAGGAAGTCTAAAGCATTGCAAACAACAATAGTCATTAGATGCTGTGGGTATTTCATTCAATGGATATTAAATAATGGCGCCCTGTAGAAATGCCAGTTGCATAAAAAACTTAGCAATGCATTTGAATCAATCCATCAAATCTTTAGCAATAATGTTTTCATTCATAGTTCAATAAAAAAATGTATATTAACAAATTTTAACTGGACATGAAATTGTAGCATGGAAACCATTTTGTACAACTAAACCAATTCTTTGCTTAGGTGATAGCACCATCACTAAGAAATGTCTATGGTATTTGGTGATTCTTACTTCTGTTGTTTTGTTACATAATAATTTGTTCATAACATCCACATACATTCATGAAGGGGTAGATTTCATGAAAAATAACATATATGTTGGAGTGGACAGTGAGTTACAAGCAAGGAATGCCATGATTTGATGAATAAAAAAAGGTTTTTAAAAGAGGTAAGGCTAAATGAAACCTATGAACCATAAAAGAATGAATGTGTTCCTTCAGTATTTCCTTCATAAGAATGGTTCTTCTTCCATTAGCTACATCTTTTCACTGCTATCGTATGTGGCATTCACTATTTTGATAAATAAGAGATTCATTTTCATAAATGGGATGTTCATTGTTTGATATTGTTATTGTTTTGATAAATAAGAGATTCAATGGCTGCACAAAAATAGAGATATTGTTATTTTCATTTAGATAAAAAACAATACATTGTGATTAGAGAATTTCACTGTTACGTTAGATCAAAAGGGAGATAGTAGAAAGTATCATGTTTTAAGACACTAGGTGAATTATGAATCAATGCTATAAAATGGAGATGAAGTCATTGTAATGGTAGTGGTATGAACAACATTAATGACAGTGATTTTATAACACATAACAAACATTATCAAAATAGACATTGTTATATCAAACCAAAGGGATACAATGAAGATGTATCAAGGCAATGTATGTTGATAGTGATCCATGAATGATTATCCAGATATAATGTTTCCAATGCACATGAAGTCAACAACAATGACCCTGAAATGAAAAATGCTATGATGCTTAAAATAGGGGTATTAGAAGATGTTTGAAACAATGATTATAAGTAGCAACATCAAAATCAAGGAGGACTAATGTAATACACTAATTTTTCTACGGTTAAATAAGGAAAGCCAACCAACTACTTTCAGCTGAAAATGATCTAACTTGATCTAACTAGGGGTTTTCACTTTTTGTTTTAACAGTAAGAACTTCAAAATAAACTAATTTCATAACATTCAGTTTTCAACTATTTTCAAATTCAATTCAGCTGAAAATAAATAACTTACTGAATTAACTGGAAATAATATCTATTGATTTCCTTTAATAGTAATATAATGAACTAAACTAACTTTTCATTTCTTTCAAATAAAAAATTACATCTACCATTTTATGCAATGTAATCATTACAAAATACCTTAAAAGACAAAGAATAGGGTTCCAAGAGTTTACAGTTAAGAAGTTGTAATACTTGATCTTGATTTAGTCATTATGGGAAAATAAGATATCATTAGGGGCTTTACCACCCAACCAAAGACCTATTGGTTTCTTGTGTTCCTTCAACTGAAGAAACCCATCCCTTCATGAGGGTAATCAATGAGGATCTATTTTGTCATCATCGTGCCTCTGAGCCTGGTGTCAAGAACCTACACCTCCTGATTGAACCTTACTAAGGACCTACCTCCCAACTAGAATGGTCACTTTGATCAGTAGTGTATCTGGTACTTGATGGCTGACAGATGTTGAATCTAGCATCGTACCTTGGCCAAGGATTTCAAAATAAACTAGCACTCCTGTGTCGTCAAATCTCCCACCCTTGCTCGACATGATTACATGGTTTCAAGTATTAAGTTATAAATTCCAATTAAGTTTCTCTTCATAATTAACTTCTTACATTCCAAGATTATCTAGCAGAAGGGTTCTTAAATCAAAGATTTATTCTTTCGAATAATACAAAGATGAGGGAAAGATTTAATGGCTCTACCCAAACATGTTTCTCTTGAGAAATTAGAAATATATATATTTAAAATAAATAAAAAACTCAGGAAACTCCTGATCTACTCTCCATTCCAATTATCCCAAATGATTTTTCCCAAAGAAAGAAAATTTAGGACAAATATAGTCATGCAGTTCCGATTCAAAAATTCAATATAAGATTCAGGGTTAGAAATATATAAGAAGACATATCTAACCGACTCCCCTCTAGTTTCTAGGTTGGGTTAAAAGCAAAGGATAATAGAAAAAAACTTGGTAGAAGAGGAATGGAAAAGTGTTATCGAGTGAAGGAGTCAAGACTGTCCAAGATTCCCTGTCAAGAAAAGAAGATGGTTGCAAATTTAACAAGAATTCCTTTCTAAGAAATTCTATAATATAATCGATGTTATTCATTATCATTTAGACTCAAGTTTTCCATTAAGCAGAAACATTAGCAAAAAACTCCTTTTCACAATAAAATATAATGCTATGGAATAGAAATGGGAGTCTCTTACATGCCTGCCTGATAAATCTGAATAGACGAATTTAGTCTTCAACTCTCTGGAGAACACATCGGCCAACTACCTTCGACAGGGACACAAACCAAGGACGTAATCACTCTTTAGAAGCAAAGGATTAGGAGAATAATAACAACTAAAATATTCACCACACTCTCAACTGTCCCAAGAAATTATATGGGAAAGAACTAAGATTGATCTCCAATGAAAAGAGAGAGACGAGAGAAAACACTAAAATTGAATTTCCAGATTTCCAACACGAAAACATGATTTCGATAAGGAGATGAAAGATATGAATGGTACGATAAGGATTGAGACAAGATCAAAGATTTAGCTTTGGAAATAAATGAGGAATACCAATTCAGAAGAACTCCAGGCTCAAACTCAAAAATTTGAAGAAAAGTGAGAAGAGAGAGAGAGATCGACGATGAAAGGTAAAGAATGAATGAAAATTCTTGAACTTCACCAAGATGATTTGCCTCTTCCCAATGCCCATCCCTTCATCTCCTGATCTTGGATGTTTCAAGTTGGAGTTGGCGCAGGCTTGAGGAATCCATTTCTCAAAAGCCAAAAATTCAAATTATTACAATTTAATCATTTGGTGGTATCCCCTACAAAGGGTTGATACTCCAACATTTTTTAATTATTAAATTAAATATTTATCATCCTCTAGTAAAAATATATTCCAAGTTGATTCGCTCAACTAAGAGAATGGAATTATATATTTTAATTATACCAATTATTTTATCACCATTTGAATTCTTTCATAAGGTGATTATTGATTTATATGTAAATTAATTGACTTATTTTATGAATAATTATATTAAACTATAAATGGCCAAGTTACAATTTTGATTCCTTGTCTACACTGGCTTAAGGCAAGATGACAGTTTTTGATCCTCTGTTAAACACTACCTCTCCTTGATGACATCCCCTTTTCTGTCGCGACGTCGTCAATCCTGCATCCACTGACAGGTATTATGGTTAGAATGTTCACATCAGCTATACAAATACATATTTAAATATCAGCTCTTGAATACATTCAATTTTATGTGTACAATAAATTCACTTGCCATTAAATATCGTTAACTTTACAGTTACAATAAATTAAACATCTATTCTATTCTTAATTTCACATTCACATGAAAATAGTTATTTGCAACTAACTTTGCATCCAAATATACATAAGCAAATTCATAGTCTCAATGTAAGGGATGTAACAACTAAGTAGTCAAACAACAATGAACTTCAAGATATATGAAAAATAGTGAAGAACATTTGACCAAAGCAAAAAAAAGCAATGACCTTACAATATATAAAGATACATATGAGATAGTGATTTCTAGTGCATAAAGTCATCAATAATCATTTGCATTGCCAGCAAGATCATGATCCTGATCACTCGTGTCTACATCTACTTGATTTTCTTCCTCATCCTCATTTGTGACATGCAATACATTCACTCTCCCAATTTCTTCATTGGTAATCAAAATATCTTCTTCAAACAGTCCCTCATTGTCTTCATCCACTTCTTCGAATGTTTCTTGTAAATTAACATATTTCCCATTAGGCATTACATCAACAACTTCCATGAATTTTCATTTCGAACGAGACTTTGTTTGAATGACATATGACCAACCTGGGCTTCTTACATCATCAATTAGAAATGATTGGTTAATTTGAAGAGGGGAAACATACGACTCATCTATCTTTGATAAAAAAATTCATGTATTTGCACATACAAATCCATACTCATCAAATTGTACTGCAGATGGTCGGATCCACTTACATTTTAATAACATAGGACTATTTTCACCAAAATGCACTTGAATAATTTCTTGGATGAATCCAACATAAAATCTCTTCTCAATTTCATGAAGAAATTCAGCACTAACAACACAATTACAATTTTTTTTTCCTTTGTCTTTTTCTTCCACTCTTAAATGACTACCATAGGCCGACATTCCACTAAAATGCATAGCCCATAAATGTGGAGGTTGTGAAAGCTCACTTTCCTTTGTTGTTATATCTTGACCTTCTTCTTTTGTGTCACTAATTGCATTAGCAATCCATTCTTCAAATTTTGGAAAAGAATCACCTCTAATCAAATAATGACGTTTGCACTTTTGAGGTCGATGTTGCATCCAAGTTTGATTCTCTTCTTCATATTTTCTACATAGAATAATGATGTACAAATAGTAATATTAATAATATAAATGTACAAATGCAATTGAGTAAATAAATTATTGTATAATTTTTTTTACCTACGCCACTTATCGAACGAAGATGTGTTTTGAAGAAAAAAGGCATGTATTACACTTCTTTCTTGATATGATAGCTTGAAGTGACATCCATTTCCTTCTAATAATTCACCTGCAACTCTCTCATCTTCGTCATCATCCCATACATGTTAATTGAAAATTTTAAAATCCTTTATATATTTTTTGCAAAATCCCATGGCCTCTTGCATTGAATATCCCTTAGACATGTTGCCTTCTAGTTTTTCCCTAGTATGAACAATTTTTTTCAAAACCTTCATATATCATTCTATAGGATACATCCATCTCATTCTTACTGGGCCACAATGCTCTAGTTCATATTCTACATGTATCAAAATATGCATAGAAATGTTAAAGATTGTTGGTGGAAATTCTCGTTCCAATAGACAAAGGAGTTCAACAACACCCTCCCTCAAAATATCAAAGTTCAAAGGATCTAATACATGTAAACTCATTCTCTTTAATATTAGGCCCAACCTTATAATTGTCAATCTTGGCCCCTTTTCCAAACTTGATATATTTACCATAATAGGTAAAATATTCTCGATTATGACATGATAGTCATGGGTCTTGAGGCCTCTTAATCTATTAATGTCAGTTTGGCTTCTAATGTTGCTACTTACATATCCATTGGGAAAGCGAGTCTGATACATCAACTGTAAGAATTGTGCATGTTGTTCCTTTGTCTAGACATAAGGAGCACTAGGTTTTCTATATTTTTCAACCCAAATATTTTAATGAATCTTTATTTCTTGAAAGTCTTCACATGATGAAATAGTATCAAAAGCACCAAAAATAGTTTCTATAACAACATAAGCTATATTTTTCTTAGTATGCATAAAGTCAACAACATGCCTAATGCTATATCCTTAAAGTATGGAAACTTATACAATATTCACAACTGTTTTACACTGCTTTCATTACATGGATCATATCTACTGCCAGCAATCCCATCATTTTTAATAAATGGCATTCTTTTTTGTCCATTCTCAACAATGTAATCACCTGTTATTAGCAATGGCACTTCATGATTCTCTTCTTGACCATTAAAACATGTTTTTTGTTGATGATATGGATGATCCATTTTAAGGTAAGTACGATGTACACAATAAGTACACTTATGAAAACTTCCTAAGTGCCTCACAAAATCCTCAAAGTTGCAAGAAGGACATCCATGATATCCATGAACAAAGAGACCAGATAATGTGCCATATGTAGGAAGATCATGAATTATAAAAAATAAGGAAGCTAATCCATAGTCAACCTTTGATGTTGATCCATTTCTAATATTGTGCATTGCAATATTAATTTAGTTTTTGATTTAAAGAAAAAAACATAAATCTGAAAACAAAGATGCCAAAACATTGTTGAAAGTAGTCACTTTTAGTAGGGACCATAACAAAAATAAGAGGATATAATGAGTCATTTTTCTGAGATCTATCTTACATTCATTTGAAGTTTACCTACTGAGAATGGAATATGCTTGTGTTTCCTATTAGCTTACTTTCAACAATGGGGGTTTCAAATTACCTCTAAATTCACTGTAGAGGGCCTCACTGACTTCAAATTCGTTGCAACAAACTCTGAATTCCTTGCCCACCCTTTTAAAAATCTCCAGGTCCTATCCAAACAAGTATTATCGTCCATACAAGTGCTTCAATACCTATCCATGAGAATAAAAAATGTCAACAACAATCCAATTTCATTCCCATGCCAACAATTATACATTTTACAAGTTGTCTAACTTATAAATATAGACAAGTTATGTAAACCACTAGATAAATAGAATTTAAAAGAAATACTAAAATGGTTCTTAATATTAGACTTCAAAACCCCAATTAAGGTTGTCTAAGATTAAACTTCATAATATGTGGAAGAACTTGTGGAGAACTTTTCAATCATGGAAAATTTATGATTTTGACAAAACTTCATTCTATTCTATTTACAAACCATTGTATCAATTACAAAAATCCTTAATAAGTTAATACATACTAGCATTATCATGCACATTATTAATGTAAAGGAGAGAAAGAAAAGAATAGAAAGAAACAATCTAAATATATTTTTCAATCAACAATATTAACAAGAGCAATAATTTTCAATCAAGAAATAGGATAAATTATATAATTCAAACAAGTGTTGAGAACATTTCATTTGAGATAGTTCAATTAAAATGCGTGATTTTCATTTTATATTATTTATGAAGCATGGTAGGTTAAACATCACACCATAGACTCCCACTCAAAGATGCATACATGAATAAGGGATTTGTCTTTAACATAAATATTATACCTACAGACCAAGCATTACCATTTGGAAGCAATTTTTTCAACTTCAACAATATTATTTGGATATTGGATGAATAACAACATAGGACACAAACAACAATCATGGAGGATCAAAAAATTCCCAAAACAACTTGAATACATTATTGTTGAAAAATGAAAAATTGAAAGAAAAATTATTTCTTGTAGAAAATTAATTGTAAAAGAATGCACCCAAGAGTTGTAGTGTTATGTTAATAAGGGGCACTAATAGGATCGTTACCCTAGTTCAAAACTGCCCACTGCATCATTGCAGCCCATGACTCAAGAAGCAATGTGGCAACCTTGCAATGTAACAATTATGGTGTGCATTTTAGCAAAGACCAATGTTTACAAACATTAATATTTTAAGTAAAAATTACATTATCAAGTACACTTGACAAAGGGAAAACAAGCACTCAAAGTATGAGTCAAAATTACATTGTCAGGTGCACACCTCACAAGGGAAAAAGAACACTCAAGGCTAGGATTGAAATAACATATAAAAGTGCACACCTATATGAAGCAAATAGGTTTTCAAAATCAAGTCCTCAAATGATATTGTGAGGTGCACGTCTATAAGGGATTTGTTGTCATCAAAGTTGAAGTCAAGAATGCTAGATATGCATGCAATCATTTAAACACTAACTCATTTGACTACAAAATCTGACAAAAATTTCTGACGAAAGATGTATAATTTGATGTATTTTCGGGTACTTGTAATATTTAATGTTTAATTTTCAATTTTTTTAAATTTTATCCCTGACGTTTGTCAAAATTTGGACAAACCTAAGTTTTTGTCAAAATTTTGATGAATATTTTTTTTTTCAAAATTTTGATGAACATGCAAAATCAATTTTTCTCTACATAAATAAAAGTGAGTTCACCTATTTATTGCGATAGTGTTTTTCTATTCTTGCGAATTTGCTCTACTTGCGAATTTTCTATACTTGTGACATTTTGTGGAGAACTAAGGATAATTTTCTTGGGAAAAATTAGAAAAAATTCAAGAAGATATCACCAGGTTGACGGTAGTCATTGTCTTTTTCCAGAATTCATTTGTGAAGTCAGATTTGTACTTCCAAGTTTGAAAATCATATTTTAAAGCAACATCTCATTAGATTTCTTTTTTAGACTTGTGCATTTTCAAATTTTCATTTTCAGATTTTGTTGTGCAAGTTCAATATTATGATTTTAGGAGTCTAACAGTTGGAAATCATAGTAAAATCAGAATTTAATAAGTTTTGGAATTAGCATTTTAAAGTGTTTTTTGGGGTCATTAACTTTAGACTATCTTCTCTTTTGCAGGGGTGGTTGCATGCCAATTTTTTTGGTGTAAAATATCAGAATAATTAGATTTTGTTACCTGTCTATGATTGAAAATTATTGGAGTGAGTTTGATATTTTTTGAAGATCTAAATATTCAAGCTTGGTAAAGAAAAATCATGTAAGATAATATTAGTCTAGAGAAAAATGAAGAGACACTTGATAGATTGTGGGCTAGATTGAAAAAAAATAGTAATGGGAAATGTTATTGTCCTTGTAATAATTGCAAGGGCTTAAAGACGAGAATACTTTTAATCACAATAGCTGAGAAAAATTGTAGGTGGCATGGTCATGTTGAAGGGGGGCATTATTATCGTCCATTGGTAATTTTTTCAATATATGTGTTTATATTGATTGAATTTGTAAATGTTTATATCGTTTTAACATTTTATATATATATATAAAATCACTTGATCATGATCATGGTTTATTTGTGTCTATCATTATTATAAAGGTGGGGCTCCCTAGGGCACATGATATGGATTATCAGGGCCCGAAGAATGTGGTTTTGCAAGCGGAGGAACATGGAGATGTGAATATCGAAGATGAAGTTAATGATCCTATGGAAGAAGATGATCATGCACCAGAAAACATAGTTGAAGATGTTGGTACATATACATTGATCCATGACACATTTAGTGGCACACCTAGCCATGATGATCGAGATGAATTTGATGATGTTCATGATTTTCCTGTACTTGAGAAGGCATACAAGCCCCTTTATGAAGGCTCCCAAACAACTCTTCTCTTTGTTGTATTGTTTCTGGTAAACTTGAAGGTTATGAATGGTTTATCCAACATAGCAATCTCATGGATGTTAAGGTATGCCATATATGCCATCTTTTTTCATCTATTTTAATTGTTGTTAGTTCATTACTAGTAAATGAAGGATGAAATATGTACCATTAATATTCTTTATATTAACAAATTATTTTTTGTTGTAGATTGATTGGCGAATTTTTGTTACCACCATCAAATATTTTACCTCGCTCATACCGAGATTGATCTGCCATTATGAAAGATATTGGAATGGAGTATCAAGCAATAGATGCATGTCCCGATTATCATATTATATATCATAAACAACATGAATTTGCAATAGAATGCCTGGAATGTCATATCAGTAGATATCAAACAGATCAACTAACAAAAAAGGTGTCTCGCAAGGTTCTTCGTTATACTCCCATTATTCCACATATGCAATGATTATTTAGGTGTGAAATCTTAGCACAATTTATGGATTACCATGCATGGAATAGAAGTGGAGATGACATTCTTCGAATGCCTGCAGATGGTTCTACATTTAGGGATATGGAGGAAAAATGGCCACACTTTAAAGAAGAACCTCGTAATCTCAGGCTTTCATTGGCAACAAACGGTGTCAATCCATTTGGAGAGCTGAGATCTATTTACTCGGTGTGGCCTATTTTTGTTATCAACAATAACATTCCTCCATGGATGTCAATAAAGAGGGAGCACATAATTTTGGCAATGATTGTTTCGGGTATTTGTTTACATCAATTTTATTTAAAGTAGTAGCATCTCATTTGTCTTATTTGTTGCATAATGACATATTTTTTTTATTTAATAGTCATGTACATTAATTTATATATATTGCAGTAAATGGTTATAATAATTATTTAATGTTTATGTTCATTCAACTAGGTAAGTACCAAGTTAAAGATATGAATGTATATATTGAGCCTCTTATTGATAAGTTACTAGAGTTATGGAATGGCGTCACTATGTATGACGTCTCTAGACCAATAGGACAAAGACAATTTCAATTCCATGCAATGCTTGTATGGACAATTCATGATGCCCCAGGGCTAACACATTTTTGTGGTATGTTATAATGTTTGACTACATTTTAACGAAATTTAATTTTATGAAGTAGATATCATGCATTTTTTTTAAATAATCTATTCATTATATATAATTATAAAAATTGACATATTTAATTCAATTATATATGATCTTGCAGGTCTTCAAACAAAGGGAAAATTTGCATGTCCTCTTTGTGGTCCAAAGATAAAATCTCGTTGTTGAACAAGTTTAGGAAAGCAGGTGTTTGATGAGTATAGGAACTTCCTCCACAAAAATCATAAGTATCGAACTACTGAAAAACATCTTTTCAATGGGAAAGAAGAGACTACATCAAAACCACAAAGAATGACACCTCGCCTATTGAAGTTGGAATATAATAAAATTAATCGTCAAGGTTATACATTAGATCAAATTGTTTATCTATCATATATGATATGTTTGGAATTTATATTTTTATATTATGTTGTGTTTACTCATGTTGTAATTGACAATGATTGTCGTTGTTAATTTTTTTAACTTATATGCTTCATGAAGGTCATCAAGGCATTAATGGTCGACTTCCACAGGGATTGAAAAGTTATCCCAAACAATTTAGTAGGTTTCCCTACTATGAGAAGCTACAAATTGTGCATTTGTTTGATACAATGCATATCATAAAGAATATAATAGAAACATTATAGAAACTATTGGATGGAAGGAATGACAAAGAATTTTTTTTCAAATTTTGTAGTGACATTTAGGAATCCAATCATGCAATGAAAAATGTCATTTAATTAAATAGCGATGGAGACCAAATTAATATAAGTGTCCTTCCTTGGTTATTAATGAAGCATCAAAGCAATGTTATAAAAGAAGCCATACGAAAAATTTGATTTCCCACAGGATTTGCTGGGAACATAAATAATATCATAACAAAGAAAGGTGAATTTGGGTTAGGGATGAAAATGCATGATTGGAATACCTTCATTAAGGTAATTATTCTAGTATATTATATATATATTTGTATACTGCATGTACTTTTTAGTGTATTATGTTTACTAGTTTTGGAAAAATAATGAAAAGATCATTTTAGAATTGTTGCAGTGCGTTCTACCTCTATCTCTCCCAGACAACTTCGACAACAATGCCAAGAAAGTTATATATGATTTTGAAAAATACATCAGGTAAGTAGCGATATTTGTTTAATTCGTTGTATAGATCTTATAATTTCCATTTTTTTTACTTGTTATGTAATATATTATATATTTTTGTTAAATCTCATTAATATATTTGTGTCTTGAATCACTTGTAGATGGTTGTCATCTAAAGAAATCCATAAAGAAGATATAAATTAGTGGAAGAGAAAAATTCCTCACCTAATGTGTGAAATGCAAAAGTGTCTACCTTCGACATTTTTCAATGCACAAGAACATTACATCATACACCAAATTGAGGAGATTGAATTGTGTGGACCTATACACACAAGGTCAATGTGGATGGTTGAGAGGCACTTGAAATTTTTGCAGGCTTTGGTTAGACAAAGAGCACATCCTGAGGGTTCTATGGTGGAGGGATATATGGTATACCAAACCATGGTGTACATTATTGAATATCTTCCTAAGTTTGTAGCAAAGATCCATGTAGATCGCATTTGAGAACCCAACTCCATTAACAAATTCGAAGGGGAGTATCTGATGGGGAAAGGTAGATTGAGGAAAATGAGAGGTAATTATAAGATGGTCATGGAGATTAATTAGAATACATTTTACATTTGGTTTTTATGTATATTGTACTTATTTAATTATTAATCTTCAATATACATCAATTATAAATTAAGGTCGTATATTGTGGTACTTAACTAATTATACATCGTTTGTGAATTTTTTTTTTTGATACAGTTGGTCGAGAGTGGGATGCACTACATTTGTACGTAGTAAATTTTTTTGATTGGATGACAGTATGGATTGAATGATGTCAACAATTTGGTTGTGCATTAACATGGGAAGGTGTGGCTTCATTGGTTAAAGAAGCTCATCGTAATGGAGATTCCAATGTTACACCAAGGGAAATTGATTTAGCATATGGTTTAAGAAATAAACAGGTACATATAAATATATTAATTACCCATATTATTTAATTATTTTCAATTATATTGATGTATATATATGTTGAGATTTTTTTCTTTGCATACATTCGGCCAAGAATAAATATGTTTATCAACTAACAATATTGCATTAATTTTTACATGTTTGACATATTGTAGGTGAAACACCACAAGGCTATGTGGTGCAATGGTCATAAATTTCAAATCAAAAAGTTGGATGACATGAAGAAAACTTGTGATTTTAGGATAATTGCAATCTTTCAGGTGACTAATGTTTCTTCTAGAAGCAACATACATCTAGAAGTCTCAAAAATTGATACTATGGGATTTTGGATGATATACTTGAGTGTGACTTTAAGTCCTTCAAATTAGTTTTTTTTGTCATCCTATGGTATGGGCTACGATTGAATGAAAATGATCTCGAGAGAACTATCATTGAACATGATAATGGATTTACCATGGTTAATACAAGGTCGATTGAGTGAGCTGGAAATGAGCCCTATGTTCTTCCAAGCCAATGTGAGCAGGTATTTTACTCAGAGGTTCCAGGTAAACCGGGTTGGTCATTTGTTGTTAGACATGATCCAAGAGGAAGGCTAGTAAAGTATAATGTGGTGGAAGAAGAAGATACTAAAGAACTAGAAGATGATGTAGATGATGATTAGGATCAACAGTTAGTTGATGACGTGCCTGATGAAAATGTCGAAGAGGAGGAACTAGATCATGATGATGTAGGATTTAATGTTCATGAAGATGATATCCGTGTATATGATGACATTATCAAAACTAATATCAATGACAATGATGATGATATGACCAATCCTTACAATGTCAAATCTAGATCAGATGATACAGACAAATTGTTGGATGAAGAAGAAGATCAATGACATTGAAATGTATGAGTTATGTGATTGTATTATCTATTTGATATTAATTTCTTGATAGAATTATATTTGAATTATGTGGTTACATAATTAATTCATGATGTACTTTTTAATGTTTAATTTTAATTCATGATGTTACAAATATTGTAGCTCTCCTAGAAATTTCCATATGATCATAATGAATAGTGTTTTGGGAAATTTCATGAAAGATGACACGTTGATCGTAGCAGTGAAATAATTGCAAAGTCATTTAGATTTTTTAGACCAATCACCCTTCACAATGCCATTTTTAGGATCATCTCCAATTTGATTACTAGGACACATAAGGTAGGATTTGATTGGCTTATCTTGGAGGAACATTGTGGCTTTGTGTAATGTGAGAAAATTTTGGATGGGGTAGTGGTGCAGGAGCACCTACACCTCATCTTCTATGCTTAATCATGTGATGATAATTAGGGAGGTCAATAGGTTGGTTTATGAATTTCAAATTTTTTTTATTGTGAATAAGGTCACTCAAGACCATTAGTCATGTTCTAGGTGAATTTTTGAGTTATGAGTTTGAGTCTTGCACTAAAGAGTTTTGTAGCCTTTTTAAGGAAAATTGGAGAATTTACATGTAAAAGGGTGTAAGGTTAGTGTCATATAAATAATAAGGCTATTATCAAGCCACTAGCATGGTCTTAGAGGTGTCCTAGGATTTTCAATACATTTGAAAGGTCAAAAAATTAAAACATTTCAATAGTGATGTTAACAACCTTGAAATTAGTGTGTTTTATGTTTCATGTGATCATAAAAGATTAAAAAGTCAGTTGTAGAGGTGGTTTTTCGGTGGTTGAGGTGTAAAGGCCTTTAAAAGGCATAAAGTGATCATTTTAAAGGTTGTTTATGGTTGAGTATTTAAAATACAAGCTCTTGACATTCGAAAATCTATGTTTTTCTTCAAAATTTCTATATTTTTCTTGTTTTGCAGCACTGTACTGTCACATACAACCATATTTTGATGTGAAATCAATTTCATGTCGTGAAGATATGTGTTAGCTTTGATTTGAATCTGATTTTAGGGTAACAAACAAGGCCAAATTATTTGAACCTTCTTCTCTTCAAGTGCTGCCAAACCTAGGTGGGTCTACCTTTGTGAACTGAGTAGACTTAAGTGATGTGATTTTATTTACAACAATCTATTCACAATGGAAATATTATAGTGAACAGATATAATCCTAATAAAGTGTATGTGTAATATTAGAATATGTTCAGTTAACAGATGTAAAAAATAAAATGGATAAACTAAAAGATGAAATGTGTGAGACCAGTGCCTTGTTGGGTGTATGGACTCTAATGAAGATCTAGAAAAGTGTAATCTATGATGGAAATAATTCAAACTATTTGGCATGCAGATGTAGTTTATAACTTGTATAAGCATGAAAGTAAATGACTGAAAAACTCTACTTGAGATATAATGACAATCCTAGTTATGTGATTCTTCTTATTGATCCAATTAATACTCTTCAGTTACTGCAATTGACTAGAAGGGTTTAATCTTTACTTGAAAGAACCAAATAATCACATCACACAAATACAACAAATGTGTATTCGTAAACTGAATATATGCTTGATATATCAATTTAAACAATAGAAAAGCATCAAAATGGAGACAACCAGATAACTGTATAATTCCACAAACAACTGATACCAAGATTAAGCCACAAGTTCAAACATCTTCATTAACTTCATCGAAATTCATAAATGCATCTAAGTCTTTTAAAGGAAAGTTTCATTGAAAACTATCTACTGTATCTTTCTCCTATTTTCCTATATCTATTTTACATTATGAAACATATATAAATATATAAAAATTGTGAAAGGACACATCCTTTTAGAAATGTCTTTTGCTTAACAATAATAACAAACTAGAAATAATGCTCTATTAAGCCATAAATGGAAAAATGTAATTACTAAGTTCTTCTTAATAATCCAAATGATTTTTCTAAACTACTGTGACTGACTTGAAGGATTTAATCTTTACTTGAAAGAACTAGCAAATCACACCACACAGATGCAACAAATGTGCATAGATAAACTAAACATATACTTGAGATATCAATTTAAATAACATAAAATTATCAACCCTGGAGACAACTTAATAATGTTTTCAATTAATCCAACAAACAACTGATACCAAAAATGTGCCACAAAATTAAATAAATTCCATTGATTCCTTCAGAGTTTCAAACATGCATCCAAGTCTCTTGCAATGTGAACATCATTGAAAAATATTTATCATATATTTCTTCTATTCATCCTATGTCCTTTTGATATCAAAAAATAGATACTTATATATCAAATGCTTGAAAGGACACATCCTTTCAGAAATGTCTTTTGTTTAAGAACAATAAATTAAAACAAGTGATTAAGCTCTATTTAGCCACAAGTTAATCTTTGATAAGTGATCCAAGTAGTCCTGACGCTCATGCATATCTGCATCTCCTAACGCATTCCAAATTGTGATCTCCATTTTCACCATCTTCTCATTCTATTCGCATGCTTCATCCAATGTTGTATCTTTCTTAGTAGCCTTCTTCAAAATCTCCTACAATATTGATTCACATTCACCATTCCACCTGGTTGCTTCCTTCAATCTTCCTCCATCATCAAAGAATGCAATGAATCCTTGTTTAGCAACATCGATTAGTCCCTGTGCATCCCCCTGTAATTCTTCAAGAAAATATCTGTGTTTTCTTATAACATGATTTGCAGTGTCGATTGCCACGCTATCAAGAGCATCCCTTTGGTTTATTTCCTAGAGCTTATCTTGGATCCTACCATCTATCCTCTTATGTTCCTGTACTGTAGTCAAATTGTGTGAATGTGTTCCTCTGAGCTTACTCAACCAAGTCATTAGGCTGGCTTGTCTCTTTTTAAT
Organism: Sequoia sempervirens; assembly: GCA_007258455.2. Lineage (NCBI taxonomy): Eukaryota > Viridiplantae > Streptophyta > Pinopsida > Cupressales > Cupressaceae > Sequoia > Sequoia sempervirens. Next base: position 96,983,098 of record VDFB02072274.1, on the reverse strand, counting down.
TACTACTACAAGTGCATCATATTTCCCTTGAGAATAAGCACTTGATCCTTCCTACTGATCCTTTGTCTGTGAACTTTCACCATGAGTTAATAGCTTAGTTGATCCCATTGTCACTCCCAACATATCTCTTAGGTGGTCATTTTCTCTCAACATTCTCTCATTGTTCATCTTGTACATTTTTTTTTCTTTGATCAACATTTGTATCTGGGCCTTGTTTAGTTTTTCTATATTTATCCCAATTTATGTTGTTGCCATAGGATCAACCTCTCCAATCTTCAGAGTAATAACATGCCCAAATGCTTTCTCAGTATCAATAACAACTAATTTTCTGTGAGGTGGATACAAGTCCCAAATCATTAATGATCCTTCATCTGGATTATATTTAGACCCTGCATATACTTCTATCACCCCCTCAGGGCTGAGCTTATGTGTGGAATTATTATTCTTCAGAAAATTGTCAAAAACCAATGCAAAAGTGATCCAACCTCAAAAAGATCATAACACCAACATCTTCTAACATTTTCCTTCCTTTCTCGGGGGTCATACCCGCCATCTCTCTTTCCACACTCAATTTTAGATCATTTAATAACTGCTCCTCATTACTTGGTGTGATATTGTCAATTGTTTCTCTTATTTCTTTTCCTTTCTGTTTATACAAGAAAGCCCTAAACTTTGGAAAATTTACAAATTCACTCTCTGCCACAAATGATTTGTATTCCATTTGTCTTGTGTCTATGTCTAGGCTTTCTTTAGTACCCAATTCTCTGGTAGGGAATTTTTAGTCCTGGGTCCTCCATCTAGAAATCTTATTGGGTGGGCTTTGTGGCATATTTTCTCCAGATGCCTCCTCTCTAGAAGATAGCAATTTTGTATCTTGCAGTCCTTGGTTATATCCTTCAATCACTCTTTCTGCTTCTTCTACTTCTAAGTTCCTAATCATATCATCAAACTGATAGGATATATGATTATACCCTCCAAATTTTATCTTTTGTTTAATAGAATTAATGTATCCTTCTGGGTCAAAGTTCTTTCTTGGTGATCCTTTTTTCATGTTGTATTGCAATAAATTGTTAAGAATCATATCATATCATTCCTTTTCCAACATAGTAAAATCTCCAAAGCATAGTGTACTTGGCATAAAAGCTTGCTTTCCAAAAGAGCTCAAGTTCATAACACTAGAAAAGTCCATTTGCTTGACAATTTCTAAATAGGCAATCCTGTCTGGAACTATTTTGGGAAGAATAAATAGGGTATCCTCAAATTCATACACTCTAATCATAGTAGCATCCTCCAAATAGTAACAATCCCCCTAGTTGTGATTAATTGGCCCATTAAAATCCTTAGGTCTAAGAAACCTCTTTATTTCTTCAGAAAAAGAATAGGCACACAGATGATTGTAGAACTTATACAATGGTTTTACAAAATATTCCTCAAAATGCACAAAATAGTAACTAGCAAACCTGCTATCCCAAATAGCAGTCCATAAATGAACGTGCAATAAATTTCCTTCCTTGTCGAACTGTGAAACCCTTAGTTCCTTAGGCCACATCCCTAACTCTTGTCCAAAATATAACACTATGTGCATTAATAGTGAATAAAACTTAAGATGTAAAATATGGGCTCCATTATTTATTGCCATCAATCCTGAATCAAGACCTTTGAAAACATATGAGGCATAGTCAAAAGGCCTGGAGTTGTGACATTGAATATCTGCTGAAATCAAAATGGGCACAATTGACATGTATTTAAGGACTTCCATTCCCAACACCTAACCTACCAAAAAATAGGTGTATCTCATATAGGGCTCAAATAAGTCAACATGGAATGGGGGTCCATCACTATCTTCTAGTGGAACTAGTTTTCCACCCTGTTTAGTTCTGTGTAATGGTAGCCTCCAACCCTTTACATTGTGTCCATCCTCCAAAATTCCTTCTCTAATTCTTCACATACAATTTTTTCATTACATACCCCTTCCAATTTGAAAACCTCACCTATTGCATCTTCTGATACATGCACAAATGGTTTCTCGGATGGGTCACAGATGGCTTTAAGCTTTGAATTATAATGGGTAGCTAACAACTTCACCAATTCTACATTAATGAACACATTAGGGAAAACAAGCTTCCCCAAGTTAAGATTCCATGGATTACATACTAGTTCAAAATGATTCCTTCGATGATAATGATAATGGATAATGATTCCTATGTGCTTACATTTATCATCCAATTTATCTACTTCTGCCCTAAGTTGTGCAAAATGTCTAGATTTGGGTCCAAAGCCATGTAATTGATTAATAAGATCTTGATTTAATTTTCTCTCAGTGCCCTTTGGCTCAACTTTAGACTCAATTTTATTTTTTATTTTTCCTTTAGGGTGACTACTTTCCCCATGTTTCCTACCCCTTAATTTTCCTAAGCTGGTAGCTTCCATTTTATCTTTTCAAAATTGCAAAATTTACAGTACAAAGAACTTACTGTATTTCGCTTGAAATATTTGAACTGAAGAAATATCCCGGCCCTTCATTTTTCCCCTTTGCTTCCTCTGCTACCAATTCCACAACAATGTCTTCAATCAATTCCCTTCAATTCATGAAATTACTTATGCTTCGTGGCACCATTAATGTCTTAGGTTAAGCATGAGTGTAGCAAAATTTTGAATTTCTCACTGTCACATCATGTGATTATATCATCAAGACATTTCAAACCTTGGGTGATCCTTTTATTTCGGGATTAACCAACATTCATTGATCCTCCTGTTGATCAAAAATACATCACATCCTTTTCACCAATACAAAATTTATCCATTTAGTTTATATAGATATCGCCTAGAGTCACCCCGGAAATTATTTTGATTCATTTGTATCTTTATCAGCAAGAGATCATGTATCGCTAAGATATTTTGTAGTTTCCTCGATGTTGTGAGTCTCCCCGATGATTTTTACTTTGATCTAAAGTATGTCACCAAAACTCCTATCGATGTAACTTATTCATCGGTGAGACCGTGAACTATATCTTTCCAATGTGCATCCTTTTATGAAATTTGATCGATATGACATTCCTAACCTCTTGCTGATATGCTGGAAAATATAATGATTTATAAATCAGAGAGACTTGCACCATCTCTTGCTAATATGGCTTTGAAAACGAGCATAGCTAATCTTCAAATTTACCCACTATCACATCAAATATTCTATCGGCAAGACAATTCAAACTTTGGGCGATCCTTTTATTCAAAATTGACTAACATTCATTAAACAATCTTTTCATCAGGGAGACATTACGTTGATATCACATAATCTATCCATCTAATTCATATAAATGTTACCAAGAGTCACCCCGATGACTATCTTGATCTGTTTGTGTCTTCATCAACAAGACATGGTGTATCGCTAAGACATTCAGTAATTTTCTTGATGTTATAAGTCCCCTCGATGATTATTCCTTCGATCTCAAGTATGTCACCAAGACTCCTATCGATGTAATCTTATTAGCGTGACATAGTGGGTCGGGAGGAAATTTTGTACTCATTCTAATAGCATTTGTCTTGGTGATAGTATGTTTCTTTGTTTTGTCAGCAAGACAAGATGAGTGTTTCATTGATGATATTTCGAATCTTACTCTGATGGCGTTGGTCTAGCTAATACAACTCCTTGTGCTTTGATCAATGAGACAAGAAATGTTTCTTGTCGATGGAACTTCATCAGTAAGACCTGTATGCTTGGTATGACCTTTTCTATGAATCTCTTTATCGGTGAGACCATGGACCGTGTCATCCCAATGTGTATCTTCTTATGTAAACTAATTGGTGTGACATTTTTGTTCTTTCATCGATATGCTGAAAATGAGAATATAATGATTTATGAATCAGAGAGACCTACACAAATTCTTCCCAATATGGGTTATTTGAATACTAGATTTTGGAGGTTTTCATGATATCAAATGGTCAAGAATGGTGTGATCATATGTGACTATGATGGATTATACACAAGATAAGGTTTTCTTTAGGGAATCAACGATTGCAAAATCACTGTAAAATTTTCAAAACTTTACAGTTCCAACAGAGGCATAAAAATTTCTGCCCCAAGGTTTCATGGGCATATGACAAGTTTAAAGGCTAGTTTCTTTGTAAAATAGGCCTAATTAGCCTAATCAACACAACCTAGAAAGGGTGATTTTGGTGATTTGGTCACTTGTACTTTCCCTTGAAGTATGTTTAATAACTCCAAAATGGGTGTCTAAAACCATCAAGGGTTTCTCTGGTGTTTTGGGAAAGTTTTGAGTTATTGGGAAAAAACTAGGTTTGCATTGTTACAAGGATTCAAGGAGTCAAAGTGTGAAATTTGACTTATGTTGTTTTTCAGGCTTTGAGAGTTATTTGGATTGTTTAAATTGGTCATTATAAACTTGTTGGAAGCCTCTTAAAGGCAAGTTGTAAAATTTATGATTAAATATATCTCTTAGAATCCTTTTTGTCCCAAAAAGAAAATAATTCTATATTATAGAATACATTTTTTTAAATTTTAAGATGAAAATAGCAAGGAAAAATAAAACAACTATCTTTATGAAAGAAGTATATTAGCGTGAAATTAAATATGATTTGCATTCCAATGTAAAAACTACAAAGAATGGAAACAATTATTTCAACACATAAACTATTGCGTAGTAGTCAATTAAAATGAAAAAGCTTACTCTATATTAGTTAGGATACACAACTAAGAAAATTATCTAAATAGTCTAATAATTTGACCATTAGCATATAGCAATTTCTATAGAGTTGTAGATCTCTTCCATTTAAAAAACATAAAACAATATTAGGTAGATAATCTAACATCTTTCATTTCTACAGTGATGTATTTATCCTAGAGGAACTAAGTATATAGTATACAAAGAAAACCAACAAACCCACAACTACCCCTATTTTGAAGGAGTTTAGTTTTCTCCCCTTCCTAATCTCCCTAATATTGTCTAATTATTTTAAAGAGACCAAGGGTTATAACACAACTTTATTCAACCCACTAAATAGCTTGGTTAATGAAACTTGACAAAAGCAACAAAACAATTGCTACATTTGGACTTTCATGTGGAATGAAGAGTGGTGACAATAGTCTACTTATAGTTTAATAAAACACAATTTTTATAAGAAGGCTTGACATTAGAAAGATAAGTGTTACTTATATTTTAATAAAACACTATTATAGTTTTACCAACATATACTATTGTATGCTTGCATGGCTTCTTAGTTAATATATGGGGAGATAGAGATAGATGGGGAGAGATATATATATATATATATATATGGGAAGATAAAGAGAGATGGAGATATATGGGAAGAGAAAGGAAGAGAGGTGGAGATAGAGAGTCGATGGATAGGGGGATAGGGAGGGAGAGATGGTGAGAGATAGAGAGGGGGAGATAGAGAGAAATGGATATAGATAGGTAGAGGAGGAGAGATAAGAGGGGGAGAGAGGGGGAGATAGGTTGAAGAGGAAGAGAGAGAAGAGAGGGAGAGAGAGGTTGAAGAGGAAGAGAGAGAAGAGAGGGAGATAGATAGGTATAAAAGGGAGAGAAAGAAGAGCGGGAGAGGGAGAGCGATATGTAGAAAGGGAGAGAGAGAAGAATATATGGGAGAGAGGGAGAGATACCTCAATATATAGAGGGAGAGGGAGAGACATATAAAGGGGGTGATATAGAGAGATATAGGGGGATGGTGAAATAGATAGAGAGATCATGATAGAGGTAGAGAAAGATATGGATAGAAAGAGATAGAGAGAGGAGTGAGAGGGAGATAAAAAGAGAAATAGAGATAGATATATAGAGTAGGAGAGATGGAGGGAGAGATGGATTGAATGAGAGAGAAAGGGGGGAGAGGGAGAGATAGCTAAATAGATAGAGGGGGGAAGAGGGAGTGACATAGATAGTGGGAGATATAGATTGATAGAGAGTGATAGGAGAGAGATATGTCAATCACCCTCCTTATATCTCTATCTATTCATCCTTATCTCTTTATCTCTCTACCTCTCTCTATCTCTTTTTCTCCCTTTCTATTTGTATGTTTCTCATTATCTCCCTCTCTCTCTATATTTTCTTCCCTATATGTATCTTTGTCTCCTTAAGTGTGCAATGGGTACATTGAAGAGGTCATAAAGGAGAATTATCATATCTTTAATCAAATGGCATGCTACCTTGAGCATAACTCCCCAAGGACACATGCCATCCTTGGATTGTTGACATGAAACAACCAATCAAAATTTAGTTTCTCTTTTTCCTCTCTCTCTTTTCCTTTGTATCTCTTATATTTCTCTCTCTCATGCTCTCTCTCTTTGTCTATCTATATATCTAAGTTCATCTCTTTCTCTCATTCTCTATATTTTTAGTTTCTATCTCTCTTTGTATTAGCTAATAGGCTACATATATTGTGAGATTTGAGCTTGAAACAAATCTCATGCCTGGAAACCATTATTGTGTCGTTGGAAAACAAGTTTCAACTGCCATTTAATGGTAAACCATCTATAGTGTAATGGTAAAATCCTCTAAAATATCAAGTAAAAGCCTATATATACTATTATATAATAATAAATATAATTATATTATATATAATTTAATCTAATATTACTATTATATTAAATATATATTATATATATTATATTTTGTATTATATAAAAATATACTTATTATTAATTATTAATTATAATAATTTTATATGTATTTAATAATTTTGTTAAAGAATATAATATATAATTATAATAAGTCGAATAATTATATTATTTATTATGTAAAATAGAGCTAATATATACTTGACTATATTGTAGAATATTAAAACCTAGCTAAATGGCGCCATAATTTTCAATTTAATTAACATACTCTAAAACCTAACGAAACCAGGTTATAGCTCGTCAAATTGGAGAAGTGAAAGGTCAATACCAGCATTGAGGAAGAATTTGGAGGAGTGAAAACAAGGTCAATACCAGCGTCAAGGAAGAGTTTGGAGTTAAAACAAGGTCAATACCAACAACGACGAAGAGTTTGGAGTAGTGAAAACAAGGTCAATACTAGCGTTGAGAATGAGGTTGAGGGAACTCAAGGAAAATCAACAACCAAGGGACAATGAGTACTATAACTTTGGCACCCCCATTCTCTTTAACCTACAATTTTCACGCCTAGTCTCCAAAGATCTTCTTGTACATTGGCACCCCCATTCTTGTAAAATGGTATAAGATAAGACAAAAAAATAAAATAGCTTAGTCTTTCACATTTTTATCGACCAACCTCAGGTCTTGGAAAAACTCTCATAATATACCCACATCTTGGTTGAGGTCTATGATTTCCTCACACATAGCCTTCATCGCATGAGTCTGAAGCAATTATAGACTTAGCCCTCTCTACAAGCTTAGTGAATTTGACCACTTTATCTTTATTTTTCCTCCAATATTTATGTTTTTCCCTCCCCTTTTAATCATCTTGCACAACTTGAACTTATAGTTTCCTTTTCTTATTGATCCTTGATGTGCTCATGTCAATCTAGCTAGTTGACCACCTAGTTACCCCCAACATCCTCCATGTTAAGCTTAATGCCTCCCACCTACTCCAAAAAGATTGGCATTGTCATCATTCTCATCTAGAACTCATAATTAAGTCCCACTAACTTTCGAGGTTCAATTTTTTGGTGGGAACATATTATTCTTTGTTGTATGACCTACCTCAAACTTATGTCCACAAAGTTACTAAAAACATAAAACAATAAGAAAATATTTGAAGGTACAACTAAAAAGGGGTTATTTCCTTTTGGCCTCCTCCACCTCTTATATTTCAACATAGCATTGAATTATGCTTACATAACATAAACTCAAACAAATGGAAGTTTATAGGGGAAAAGGAGCCCAAGTATATGCTAGGCTAAGCTAGATCTAATGAATGGAAATAGAGGAATACAATTCTTGTTTAATACCTCGACCACAAACATATGCAAGGAAAGGTCTCCTCCCTTCTTGGTAGTGATAACCTCCTCCAGACACAACCCTTAAAAATTATGAATAGAGGAATATAATCTTTGAAGAACTCTAAGTTGATTCTCTCCTACCTGATGCAATTAGTCATTTCATCCTTACAAACATTTATAGTGATTACTAGAGGCACATAGACCAATTCTTCATAATAGAAGAATTTGATCATACTTTTCCAATGATGGAATTATGAGAAAACCTTAGGTTAAATGAATAATTCCTAGCTAAGTTCTTTAAATCATGTCCAACCATATAAGAGAACACCACTACTATGTGTACTTGGATACCATGGAGAAAGGCTCTTTGGGCTCTTTCATCAATCAAGGTATTGTTAAATTTTAACACCTAAAAGTGAGAATGAAGAATCTTTCCTAGGATGGTGGCCAATTATGCTTCTCAACACCTAGATTACAAAATATTTGTTAATATAATTTCCATCACAATTAAACCTATTGCTTGAGATATAGTCATACAGGTAAAAAAATTGGATTCCTTGATAGTAGATACATTCTAGACAATTCAATCCTTGCATCAGATATTGTTGAATGGGCCCAAAAAACTACTCATGATGCCCTTACTATTAAGTTAAACTTTGACAAGGCATATGATTGCATCAAATATCCTTTCATTTATAAGGCTCAAATATATTTATTTTTAACCCTAAATTATTATCACACATTCATCTCTTTGTTAATGAGTGATTGCACAATAGTGTGTCCTAGTTGTGGGATGAGGAAGAAAAATAATCCCAAAATTTCAAAATTACAAAATACCAGTTGAATGAAGAACCTTCATTTGAAGGTGATGTCGTCATGACCTTTGAATGGAGAACCTTCATTCAAAAATGATGCCATGTCAAGACTTTCAAATGAAGCTATTTTTTATTTTAAATATTTCATGTCCAAAATGCTTTATAAAAGGAACCTTTGTATGAAGGACCTTCAAATGAAGACCTTAATTCAAAGGTCCTCCATTAGAAGATCCTTCATATTAAGGTTCCTTTAATGCCATCCCATTATATCTCTTAGAGTTTTTAGAGATATATATTTTTTTGAAGTAGAGATTGGACCATAAAATAGTGTCACCATGACTCTACCAAGATATCCATCAAATTGATAAACCCTGACTTAATAACCACAAATTCACAAGAAAATTGTCCTTGTCAGCCCTAGGGCATCAATTCAATGCTAAGTTTCTTTCTTTAACAAACCTCTAAATGAAATGAACCTCTATCATACCATGTTGCACACCTTTCCATCGAGTTATAGTTCCAAGACAGTGGGTGGATTGGTGGATGTCATTTCTATTTAGCCCTCAAACCCTTACATAGGAAAAATAGGGCAATCCCTATATTTGATTGTTTTCTCCCACAAAATAGTGATTTAGCACTTCAAAACAAATGAAAATGAAAGGGAACAGATATATTTATCTACACCAATGATCTCAGAGAATTTCAAGCTTGTATGGATCCATACAACACAAAAGAATTTCAAAAAAATAGTAAAAACACAAAAAATTGCTTCAAGAACATGGTATTTGATATGAAATTTTGGTATCAACTCCTCCAACAATTGCAAAAATTGCAATGGGATGGGAATACAATATGATAGAAGTGGGATAAGAAATGCATCATTTGAAACATCAAACCAATATGCAAAGATGAAAGAAAGTGCTAACCCCTTAAACTAAAAAAGTTTCTTTTAACTTTAAGTTTGTTGGGTAGCCAATTATTTTAAGTTATCAAATCCTACAATCCTACATAATCAAAATGTTGTTGTTTCAAATGACTATGAGCACTAACTTTCACTATTTGAAGATGTTGAAACCTTTTCATAGACAACTAGAACATTGATGTAGCCACTCATCCTACCTTAAAATATACCAAAAGTCTCCTAGCAATTAGACATAGGAACATTTAAGACGACTTAAACATTTTTTATTACCAAAGCATAAACTTATGATGACTTAACCAGGCCTAGTACACATTCCCTCCCCATTAACCACTTAGACATATGGAAATTAAATGTAAATTTGCTGCTATTTTTAGTCATGTAGGTATCCAATAAACCACTTGGTGGTGTTTCCCTTCAAGTTTATTTACTTGAATGAAGAGAAAAAGTCCTTTGATTACAATTAGAGAATACATTTGAGGCCTTGGTTGTGTAACTGGTGGACCATAGTCACATTTAACACTTGTTACAAAGTTTGGGAATTAAAATGTTAAGTAGATTTGATTTGTGATGGACACATTTAGATGGTAGTAACAATAACTTGCAATCTATCAAGACTTGATTACCTTATAACTTGTCAAATTCTAGCGATGAAATGATAGATTAATCATAATGTCACCTTGGGATCACATCACCATGAAAGAACTTCATCCAACATCCTTATGAGTGCAGGTACCACCAAATAGGTATTTTTCAGATCTATCTTCCTTGAGCAAGGGAAATTTAGGAAGAGAAGAGGAAAGCGAGACATGTAGTAGGTCTAAAAGAGGGAGATCAACTAGAGGTCAAAATATTAGAAGAAAATTCCGTAAACGCATGGAGTTTTTTCTTGCTAAAGGGGGGTCATGTTCTTATGATGATGAGAGAAAAGGTGACATCGAGGTGCCCTTGAGGTATAAACATCTACAAAAAAAAATGGGTACTCAAGGAACTTCCTCCAATAAACACTTATTTTTGTGTCAACGAGAGGATATATCGCATCGCACCATTGTTATTACATGGTTTGGGCCTATTTTGCATGGACGGCATAAAGATTTGTTATGAAAAAGTTACTGAATTGATGGAGTATGTGAAACCCTATTATAGTTACAAAGATTAGATGCAACTGGTTTGATATACACGAAGTATGCGTAGGTATGCACTATCAACAAATTATATATAGCTAAAAGATAAGGATCAAAATAAAGGAGTGGCTATGTACATTGATAGAAGGCCAAAAGCATCAGGGAATATTGTAGGGTTTATAAACAGTACACGACCTGGGTCAACAAATATGTAACCAAAATTCATATTTGAGGCACGCGAGGGAAATCGTGTATTTGTATGTGCGATAAAATCAATAACTACAAAGGAAGAGTTGCTAATCAATTACAATTTGAATCACTTAGATACATACACAGTTACTATGGGGGTGGTATGTACTATATACCATTTTACCCAACCTCCAATTAATGACTCCAATATACCATTTTATTATTATGTTTTTTTATATTTAATTTTTGTCATAGTGGGACATTGATCATATGGGGAAGGCTCCGACCCTGAGCACAAATCACGATGCATCTTTAGGCACTTCTACCTGACAGGTTTAGCTCATTGTAATTGTACAAATTAGATACGAGCAAAATGTTTTATTATTATGTTTTTTTCATGATTTTATTGGGTTAATTTAAATAATGTTTTTAATAGTCTTGTTGTAGTCGGTTGATTGGGGAAAGGCACCAGCAGTAGAAGAGAGCATCCATAGGGAGGCGCAATCACTATTATGTGATGATGACATCGCATATTCAACAAACCCTCTCGATATGATAAGGAAGATCCAAAAAAAATGCAATGAAGAAATCCTTCAGTTGTTATTCATAGTGCCTCAAACAGATGGGATAAGAGAAAGGTTAAAATATTGACCGAGAGAGCACAAAACTTGCAAGTAAGCTATCATGAGGTCTTTAATTATAACATAAGTTCATTCATGGTTTTATATTTTGTAATTTTTTATGTCAAACTAAAATATGTGTTATTTTTACAAGATTTTTTGCATCCTCATGATGTTGTTGGCCATGATCAAGATACTGCAGGTGCTTCCTGAGGAGTAGGGGTTGCTACAAGTGTCCATCCTGATCTTCCTGCGCATACATCACATCATTTGACCCCATCATTCGTGCCTATATTGTCAAATGAAACGTCGGCAATACATAGCATGCAAACATTTGGTAGTGCACCCTCTGGCAGCGAACACATGGCAGAACATGTGTTAGGAAATGTAGTTGGGGATGTAGAGGCCACTAGTACTAGTGATGTTTTAGAAAAATTTCTTGGATCTTCCCATATTACTAGTACGGGAACATTTTTGGTCACATTTTTTGTGACCAAGGATTTTGTTCCCATAAAGATAGAGAAGGTCCCAGGTACTTTAAAATGTTTTAATTATTGTTATATATAATCTAATTGAAATTTACTTATTGATCACTCTTTTTAGACTAATGATCCCATGATCATTTTGTAGGAAATGATGTTTTTTTTAAACATCTAAGTGATATTACATGGGATATCTTCAGGCCTACCATGTGTACACAGTGGAATGCCCAAAATAAAGGTTTAAAAGATGAGCTCATTAACCGTTTAGTTGTGATGTTCAGTGTTAAAACATTCAACCGAACCAAGGTCCTTAAGAAAGCTGGTACCTATCTAAAGTATGTGAGGGACTAATATAGGTCACATTTAGAGAAGAACAAAAAGTACAAGCATCCCCCCATGATTCCGAAGAGGGAGTGGAAGGACCTGGTGTCAAAAGGAAAAAAAGGATGAAAATAAAAAAAGAAAAGATACCACCAGGCCAAGGAAGGTATGTGATACTATCAACAATGTAATTATGTATTGATTACTCTTTCTTTTTACATAATCTAACATATTTCAAACTTTTCATAGGCTACTGACACATCAATGGAAACAAAGGCAAGACTAGAAAAATACGGGAAACACAAACTTGGCTTTGGTGGTTATATGAAATTAGTCGCACAAATTGTAAGAATAAATAAATAAAATATTGCATCCAAATAATAAATTGCAAATAATTTTGGTTTTATCACACCATAGAAGAAAAATTCATGATCTTATTCAAAAATGTAGGGCTTTGAATTCAATAGAGTTCCCATAGAAGAGGACCTAAAGATTTCCTTCTAGCAAGGCTATAGAGCCATGGTTGAATGCCTAAGAGTCTTGACTGGGAAAACACAATCTTCCACTGCATCTGACTTGTAGGTAAATAAACTCAATAAAGTTTATTTAAAATTGAATACTTGTGCAATCTATTCAATATTGATTTCCACCATAAAGTAATTATGTGCCTATTTGTTTTAAACAGACAAACAATGATAATACTGCACATGACATTGGAATGCAACCTAGTGAGGTTAGAGCACAACCTATAGATGAAGGTCATGGTGTGCATCCCGGTACTAGATGTATTCATGTGCTATACAAAACATAGTATGGATTAATAAAATTAAACATCTTAAATTGCAATTGGTGTATTAATTAATGTAACCTTTTGTGTTTCAACTTTAGAGCATGTAGAGCATGATCAACATGTTGAGCATGATTAGGCTAGAGAAGATCAAGAACATGATGTGGCCTCATCAGGTAAAGAGGACTACTCTAATGTTCTTTTAAACATATTTAATTGCAATTGTTGTATTAATTAATGTAACCTTTCATGTTTCAACTCCAGATCAGGATTTAGAGGGTGTTCAACATGTTGAGCATGAGGCTATAAGACAATATTGGGAACAAGATGTGGCCCCATAAGGTAAAGAGAACCACTCTAATGTTCTTTTAATTAATGAAATACTTGTAACAATAATAATAAAACATATCAATTTAACATTTCTTTGTTATAGCAACAAACCCCCTCTTATAGTAGCGTCCACGTCATGAGTACACGACTAGGCCTACATTAAGATCATGAGAAGAGGGCAAAAAATATGAAGGGGAGACAAATGATTTAGAAAATGATACTCCACTTCAACTTTTTTTAGGTTAAAAAAAGAAACAAAAAAAAAGTGATTGTAATCATATTATGACAACCATATTTTTGATAAAATGTAAAAACTCAAAGAATGAATGTTATATGTTATTAATGGATGAATGAATCAATGTTACATGTTAATGAATGAATGTTATATGTTATTAATGGATGAATGAATGATTAATGAATATTAAACTATTCTCAAAACAAAGAGAAGCTCAATAAGGTAATGCACTTTTCAATATAAGAAATGCATCGTTTGAAGCATCAAACCAATATGCAAAGATGAAATAAAGTGCTAACTTTTCACTATGGTGGCAGAAAAATGATTCTTTATACCCTAATGCCTTCATTTTCCAAGCTAATTTCTCTTGCTTTGCATAGCTCTGCCATGTTTGTGGATGTGATATGACTCCTACACAAAAAACATGTACCAGTTTACAACCTTCAATCTGAGTACATCCAAGTATCTTTTTAATTCCTCTACCTTTCATCAATCTCTTTACTATTTGAACCTCATACAAATGTTTTAGATGAAGAACCCATTATTGTGAAATGTACCTCCAGTTGAGTAAAGTGAATCCATGCTCTGCATCATAATTTGAAGTTGTTTCCATTCCAATGTTCTGATTTTAGTTTGTTTGTATGGCTTTGTATGAATACCACATTGTGTTGTGTGTGGATTTGGTTTCAAAGCTCTGTTTCTTTTGTTTTTAGTGGTGACATAACTCTAAAATTTGACTTTTGTGCATAACAGGTTAGTGGAAAATTTGATAGCTCTAAAGGGTTTAAAGGCTCGATTGCGATAGATACATGGATAGTTGGATCTTGTTGTTGATGGGAGGCTTCCACTTAACCATGAAATTTTGTACCATCTGCAGGTATGAAAAAATTTCACTACTTACATTCATTCAACTTAATGTAATATAATATCTGAAAAAAATCTCCTTTTCATTATACTTAGATGGATTTTCATGCCCTATTCCAAAGCACATGTTTTAGAATAGGCAAGAAGAATGCTGGAAAGGGTTAAGGAATTTGGCTTTACACCTGCCAATTGCATAGTTTACTTCATTCATCCAGCATATTGTTAATGCATTTCACAATTGTTGGAATCATATCCTATAATTACATAACTAGTAAAATTAAAATATGTAAGTTTCAAATATGGAATTACATATTTTTCTATGAATTTTTGAAAGGAAATATCAAAATGGAGAAGTATTAACAAAATAATCTGCATAATTTCTAACAGATCAGGGAATTTTTTTGCGAGTTATCTTGTATATATTTAAGACAAAAGTAACTTATAGAGATTGAAGCAGAATATCGATAGTCAACACATCTTAGTAGTATCTCAATTCAAGAGAACTAGGTCCACTATCCATTAGCAAGTAAAACAAATAAAATCAATTCATAAGATTATTCTATTCTAATAGGGTTGATTGGTTGCTTGTTTCTTTTTTATTGTCAGGAAGTCATCAATATACACTTGGTTTTCCCGCCTTCTCTTGCCTCATGGCCAGAGAGTTTCTACATAAGGCATCAAAGTAACCTTCAAGATTGACAATGGCAATGAGTACAAGGTCAGTATAACTTAATGTTAATTGGGTATGATTTTATTTGTTCAAGACCAATTTAGATTCATTTTCTGCTAACACTACTTTTATTTACATTTATGTTTTGCTAATATCCATTTTCCTTTACATTCTTATTCTTCTATACATATTGTGTTTACAATAATGTTTTCCTTAATTTAATCTAGGGGAGAGGACCCAGTAGTTGAGCATGTTTCAATAGTTGTGATAGTAGTGGTTTATATAATGCCCAATATTTTTATCAATATTGGACCAATAGTTGTGACTTTAAAGTTGTTAGTGTTGATGATGACTTGTAGTATTTACAAATTAGTTGCATTCAACTTAGATTTGTAGAATGTATAGAATGAAATGAATTAATAACCTTGAAGTTTTTCTTGAACTGTATAGAATTATTGAAGCTTTTACCTATATATAATTTTTCATACTTCCCAATAACTGTATAATTCCATCGACAGCTGATACCAAAGACTAAGCCACAAATTCATATATGCTCATTAACTTCATCGAACTTCATGCATGCATCTGAGTCTTTTTGATTGAAACATCATTACAAAAAGAAACTATCTATAGTATTCTCTTTTCCTATTCGCCTCTCTCCTTTTGATATAAAAAAATAGATACTTATATATCAAATTTTTTAAAGGACACGTCCTTTCAGAAATGTCTTATACATCAAATATCACCTAGAGTCTCCCCGATGATTATTCTTTCAATCTCAAGTATGTCGCCAAGACTCTTGCCAATGTAATCTTATTGGCATGACATGGCGGGTCGAGTAGACATTCAAAACTTACTATGATGGTATGTCTTGCCGATATGCTTCCCTTGTGCTTCATCGATGAGACAAGATGAGTATCTCGCTGATGAAACTTCATCGCTGAGACCACAGGCCAGTCCTCCCGATATATCTTCTCAGGAAATTTTGATCATTGTAACAGTCTTGATCTTTCACTGATATGCCTACATTTGAATGAATACTTTTTTTTTTTAAATTGCGTTGTTTCATTGAACTTTTGATGAAAGCAACCGACGAACCTCCAAAAGCATCCAACAAAATTGCAATATGTTTGACGAAAATTTTGTCATAATGACTTAACTATTTTGTCACAATTTCAACGAACTTCTATTGTTGTTCTTTTGATCTCAAGTATGTCACCAAGACTCACGTCGATGTAATCTTATCGGCGTGACATAGCGGGTCAGGTAGACATTCAGAACTTACTTTGATGGTATATGTCTTGCCGATATGCTTCCCTCGTGCTTCATCGATGAGACAAGTATCTCGTTGATGAAACTTCATCGCTAAGACCACGGGCCAGTCCTCCCGATATATGTTCTCAAGAAATTTTGATCACTATAATAGTCTTGATCTTTCATTGATATTTGCAATACGCCCAACAAAAATTTTGTCATAATGACTTGCCTATTTTGTCACAATTTCAACGAACTTCTATTGTTGTCCCGATGATTTCTCAAAGGCATACCACTTGTGTTTTGTCTATTGTTCGTCATTCGATCGGCGATCATTTTGTCAATATTCTGATGAACACCAGATCCATTTTTCATGGCGGCAACCAACGAAGCTGAGTCATGATTTTGATGTTTTAAAGCTAGTCGAAAAAGCAACAAAAAATTAGCGATGAAAATTATTTCAATGATTCGTCGGTATTCCGACAATAGGTTGTCGATATTTCAACAAACTTTCATCAGAAAGTGGAGTCAAATACAATAGTGAAAGGAAGGTAGTTTCACTATTTCAAAGGACAATTTTATTTTATTGGTGTGCACCTCATCAAGACTTTTTGTTTACAAGTGTCACAATAGTAATTGCTTACAATGACATGCACTTGTGTTAGGAAATTGAGGTTAGTGAATTAGAAAAGATGTTTTCCCATTCTCAAGTTGACACTTGTGCAAAGACGAAAAGGAGTCAATAGATTGAAGTAAGGTTTGCATAAAATGGTATGCCCCCTTATTGAGAAAACTAGTTCAAAATTTTAAACATCAAAACTACATTGTGAGGCATGCATCTAAGCATGGAGGTTTATACTTTAAATTTGAAGACAAATTTGTATATTTGAGTGCACACCTATCTTAAGGAAAAGTGTATATCACTTTTTAATGTATAGAGGTGTGCATATGAAACAAAGAAAAAAGAGTTTAGTTCATCAAAAGGGTGTCTTTCCATTTATAGGGGCATATCTCTATATGAGAAATTCAAAGCATAAAATTCCTTGCGAAGTGCACAATCAACAAAGGCATTTTTTCACTTCAAACAAGCAACATATTCTATTGATAGGAACATGCTAATATGAAGAGAAAGTTATTATAAGATAAAGTTCCAAATTATTATTATAAGTTGCATGCCTAATCAAGCAGGATAGTTGTTTCAAAACATCAAACACTTTACCCATTTATAGGCATGCACCTCAATACAGATTGTTGCTTTCAAATTTGAAATGACAAATTGATTGTATAGGTGGACATGGGAATGAGAATAAGGGAGCAAAAAAGTTCAAAGCCGAAAATACAATGCATAGGTGCATGCCTCTTAGTGGGAACTAAGTAATTTTTAAAAGGCAAGCATGTCTAGTGTAAGGTGTGTGCTAGATGGAGGCCAACCAATCCATAAAGAAGTTTGTAATTTAAAAATAGTCGTGTCTATTAATAAAACACCCAACTAGATACAAAGGATAGGGACCTTTAAAATGAGCAGATCATGATTTCTTTTGTAGTGAAGACCTAAAAGTATTTGTCAAATAATACAAAGGATAGGGACCTTTAAAATGAGCAGAGTTCATGGTAAAGTACAAAGATATATTCACTATCAAATGTTAAGTTGTGTATTCAAGTCGGAAGTGATAATCATGGCAGAAAAATAAAGGTCACTATCATAGAAGAAAATAAAGATTATAACAGTGAGAATACCTTCTTCAAGATTGGTGGAAAAGGGCACCGCTAAAAGTGAATGGATATCAAACAAATAAATGGAAGCATGAGGTTTCAGGATTCAAGATTTCCACTTGGAAACCCTACCTTTATATTGTAACCTTTTTTAATTTAATTTGAAGAAACTCTTATGATTTTGTGGCAAGCTTGTGTCCTTGCGTTTACTTTATATAGTAATATAAGTAAAAATATGTGTGTACAAATTAAGACCCAAAAATTGGGCTAACCATGCAATCCATGATTGAATATATGTGATACAAGTGATGCACTACACTGAAGAGCTCATGAAAGATTTTGTTCAATCATTAAGGTTGATCTGGCTTGGTTAGTGCAATTTACTACATATGTTTTGTTTCTAGTTTTGGCTTCTCAAGAGGTGGAAGATAATTATTTATAGGCTTAGTTATCTATATTATGGTCTAGGGTTCATAAAAATGGTATCAAAACTTTAATGTTAATCTTGTGTATTTAGGCAAGAGATCATTTTTAGGGTGATACTCAAAAATCTTGGCTATCACTAAGTTGGAATAGTAGTAATACTTCTTCCACTAAATATTTAAATAAAGTCAATAATCTACATGCACCAAACACTAACAAAAATTCAAGGAGTAACTAATGTTGTCCTTATTACCTTCTATTGTTCATTTTTTAGGAATTGAAAAGATGTAGCTAAAAGCTGGCAATGATATTCTTCCTTATATGCTAATGAATATCAAATCTTTTATGTTGGTGGTAAGTGCCTCTTCTATGAGAAGTGTGACAACTTACAAGTTGCAACCAAGGTGTAATTTTTGGAAATAGTTAATGTTTGGTACTGGTGTTAACACCCATTATTTTTATTCTTTTTTAGGTAAAATGTAAATTTTATTCCCTACAGGCTACATTCATGGTGGGCTATTTGCATAAAGTGTTTTTTTATTGAATCCTATAATGTTTCACAATTATGAAGCTCAATATTGCACTCATAGAGAAAGAAGTGTATTTGGGAGGATATGTGGTTTCATTCATATGTTTTGAAATTTTGTCACGGGGTTGCATCTGACATGAGAAGAATTTCAATATTTACTTAGTCAGGAAACCTACAGAGAGAGAATGGAAATATTCCTAATGGTTCTAAGTAATGCTTTCCTTGATTATTTTGTAAGGATGGTTTGGTGCCTGGTTGTTCCTATATTAACATTGAATTGGAGAAGTCATATCATTAACATAAATTCATTAAATCCTTTCAAAATATGTAAATTTAATTTTTTCTGTATCAATGGGTATTTTGTAGGTTAGCAGATTAATCAATAAAACCCAAAGAAACTATGAAATATAAAGAAAGCTTAAAACAAGAAATATTATACCTGTTACTTGTTGCTTCCATGATTCACCTCCATAGCACCTCCTAGCTTGCAGCGTATGATCGTTGCCCTCAGATTTGTGTATGTGAGCAATTTCCTATGACTATGTCCTATGCAAGTTTTGAAGGATTTGAATAACAAAATAAAGACTATGCCTATGACTATGACAAATGACAATGCCTATGAATAAGTAATCCAATTCAATAAAGTAAATGTCAAGTATGCAATTAATATCTAAGCATAAATATGTCAGAATAACGAAGTGGTCTCAAAATATGAGCACAATTGGCATTTTATAGAAAATGCAATTTTGGGCAGACAGACGAGATTGAAATCTAACAAAGCCTAAAATCAGTGGACGAGATTTCATGTGACAATCCCTAATCAGGGTTAGGGAAAAAACATTAAATGAGAGGTCAAGATGTCATTTGAGAAGATCGAATCGGCGGTCGAGAATAAATGTGACAATTAGTCAAAAAGATAAAGATTTTCAAAAATCAAGAAGATAAAGACTGCTTGATTTGTAAGATTCAAAAAATCAAGAGGATAAAGGTTGGACTGAAAAGTAGATTTGAAAAATCAATAATTTGCTCAATTACTTGATTTTTGGAAGAAGATTACCATTTTGAATTAAATAAATTCAAAATATGGATTTTGTGTGACAGTAAATAATTGATTTTCAGATTATTTACGAAGTTAATAAAGTGAGATCATTTTAAATAATTAATTTATTTAAAATGAGGGACATGTTAATTTAAGTAATTAAATAATTAAAGATAATTATTTAATTTAGAGGATTATGATTGATAATTAAATAAATTAATAAATCCATTTAATTATGAGAATTAGTGACATATATTAAATAAATAAAATTCATTTATTTAATAATCAAGAAGACATAAATGAATAAAGGTAATTAAATAAATTAAGAAATTCATTTAATTGTAAGAGGACAATAGACCCTTAGTGACGTATTGAATAAATAAATAAAATTTATTTATTTAATAATCATGAAGAATATAAGAGACATTAATTAATTAAATAATTATAAATTATTTAATTAATAGTAGGAAGTGGACCAAGACATAATTAAATGTCATAATTATGCTAGGATGAAAGTGGTAAAATAGAGCTTGTAGGCCTACGCCATTTTTATGTGTCTACATTTTTTTCCTCTTTGTCATAATGTAGCATATCGCATTGTGACAAAGAAAATAAGTCAAAAATATACCCCAATGCAAAATAAGATGAGAAAGAATGACGAGGGTAGCGGTATGCCCCCTCGAGAGGATAGACAGGTTCCAAGAACACAGGCGTGCTCTCGAAATTGATGAGAAGACTAGAATATGAAGAGACAAATAAATGTTAGTGCAAAAGATATGGATGATGATATGGATGAAATACCTATATGAGATGGGAAAGAGAAGATGACAATACAGAAGGAGATGCATGTTAGTTCCTAGACCAAATCCTTCAACATATTACCATAGGACTTTAATATTTATTGCTCTTAATCATCATTGGGCGGATTATTGTAATAGCCAACAAACACCATGATATGACATAGATCAAGGTGTGCAAGGTCATACCATCACGTAAGACAAGTAGTCACAGACAAGGATGATCATGACTCATACTAAGGGTGCAATTTCCCTAGTCTTTTTGTCAACCAACCACAAGCAGAAAAAGACAAGGACAAGTCATGAAATGTCGTTGCTTCTCTAAATCCTGTTTCTAGGACATCCTTGAGAAACTAGCAACATGATTGCCAAAAGGAAAAAATAAAGGCATTATCATGATACGTCGTTGTTTTTCTAAATCTTGTAGTTAGGACATCACTAAGAAACTAGTAACATGAGTGTCAAAAGACAAGACAAACGTCATGATACGTCGCTACTTCTCTAAATCCTATTGTCTGGATCTCGCTGAAAAACTAGTAACATGATGAAAAATCAGTAGACAAGTGCCAAGTGTTTTCCAAGTGTATTTGGATGTCGAGTGTTTTAAATGTCGAGATGCTAGGTGTGACGATGTCGATATGCCAAAGTGTCGAAATGTCAAATATTTTCCAAATTCAGGAAGGACACAACCTGAATAATATCGATGTCCAGAGGATCCATCCTTAAATGTTAAGAGGATCCCTCAAAATTCCAAATGGTAGTGATGATGCCTAGGAAGGACACATCCTAAGCCATAAATGACAGAGCTATTCTTTAGAAGGACACATTTGAGAGATATTGATGTCGAGAGGAGTCATCCTTAAATTTCAAGAGGATCCCTCAAAATGTCAGATGACAATGACGATGCCTAGGAAGGACACATCCTAAAGCATAAGTGATGAAGGCTATTCTTCAGAAGGACGCATCTGAAAGATAACCAAGAGTTGAAAGTTTGACTGGTTGTGACAATTTGACTTGTTTTGACTAAGTTTGACTATAGTTGACTGAAGTTGACTAAATTGACTTGTGTTAACTACATGTCGATGTTGACATGTTGGTGTGATTGTCATGTTGAATAAATGATTGTCATAATTTTTTTTAGGATTTTTCCCATTTGGAAAATGATTTGTCTTGACTTGAAGACTTTTGATGTGTGTGCCAGTGTAGTGCCATGAACCCTAATGGACTGACTTAGTGCGGCCTCGGGGGCTCATCAATAGATGGCCTTGCCTACATCATGCACTCAGAGACCTCGTAGTTTGACACAACCAATGACTTTGTCTTGATGACCAAAGATTGAATCATGATTTTATTTTGACAAACCTAAAAGGACTAACCTAATGTCTCAAGGACTCAAAGATGAATCTTTCCTACATAGCAAATGCATAGAGACAACATAGTTCAAACAAATGAGAAAGACTGATTGAGTTGACAGACTTGATAAGGAATGTCTCCATTTTTGTGTTTTCTAGACATTTTGACTTTGCTGGGTTTTCTTTAGGACACTTTTCAATTTTTAGGTCTTTTTTCAAGATGCTTTTGCGATGTTTTTGTCCTTTTTCAGGACTTTTTGTAATGTTTTTGTCTTTTTTTAGGACATTTTGTGATGTTTTTGTCTTTTTCAGGATGTTTTGCAATGTTTTTATCTTTTTTTAGGACATTTTTCAATTGCTAATACCATGCACGATACCCACTTTGGTCACGTGATAAAATTTATGCCCCTAGTGTAGTCTAAGACTTAGCCAAGTTGGAAAGGACGTGGAAGGGATATGTATGCGATGCCAGATGGACGGTATGCAGGACTTGATGTCAACCTTTTTTCAACCATGAGAGGAAGGGTATGGTGTCATGGTAAATGTCATGGTGGTGACGAAAAAATGTTTTTCATCATAGGCCAAGATAGATAAAGTGACAGTAGATGGCCGAGCAATGATTGATTACACATGGTGCCTATTTGCCAGGTTTTCACCATGGTACTTATCCAAAGCACCTATTTTATAGGTTTTCACTATTGGATGAATTATTTTTCTTTACTATTTTTGTCATTTTTCTTTTTTTTTGGTGTCGCCAAAACGCCTGGTTGCCAGGTTTTCATCAAGGTGACAATTTTTTATCATTTATCATTTTTTTGTATTTTTAAGGTCTTTAGCTCGATTTTCTGACACTTATGCATAGAACTTGGGGAGATGTAGGTTGGTGATAGGCTCTGTCTGTTGTTCACCATCTGGAGTAGCCAGTTGATATGCTCCAAAACCAAAAGAGGATATGATGATGTAAGGACCCAACCAGTTTGGTTCAAACTTGCCCGACTTTTCTCTATTGGCCTGATTCTTAGGGTTCTACATGAGGACTAAGTCACCAATGTCAAAATTCTTGACCATGACTTTATTTTTGTAACTATGACATAGGTGGTTCTGATATGCCTGTAAATGGTTTAGGGAATTTTGTCATCTTTCCTCTAACATCTCCATCTCATGTAGACGTGATTGTTTGTATTCTTCATTGTTGGTCAGACCCTTTAGGGAGACTCGTAGGGAAGGAATTTCAACCTTGATGGGAAAGATGTCCTCAACTCCAAAGACTAGGGTGAATGGAGTGGCCCCTGTGGGTGTGCGAATACTAGTGTGGTAAGCCCACAGAGCAGGGTTAAGTTGAATATGCCAGTCACGGCTAGCGTCATTGACAGTCTTTTTCAGGATTTTAATAATGGTTTTATTTGTTGCCTCAGCTTGATCATTTCCTTGTGGGTAATACAGGATGGAGAAATGATGTTGGATATGGAATCGCTCACATAACTCATGAACATCTTGGTTTTTAAACAGACTCCCGTTGTCAGTGATGATGGATTGCGGAAGGCCATATCAGAAAATGATGTAGTTAAGAATGAATTTGGAGATTTGTTTTCCAGTTATGTATTCCAGGGGGATGGCTTCGATCCACTTTGTAAAATACTCAGTGGCGGTGATAATGAATTTATGGCCATTTGATGAGGTAGGATGGATCTTTCCCACGAGGTTGAATCCCCATTGTGCGAAGGGCCAAGGAGAAGTGATTAGTTGAAGTTCTTGTGTTGGAGCATGAATCAAATCATTGTGAATCTAGCATTGGCGACAAGTCCTGACATATTCTAGTGCATCTTTCTCAATGGTCGGCCAATAGTACCCATGTCTCATTATCTTCTTGGCCAGAGTAGGACCACTCAAATGAGACCCGCACGTACCCTCATGTACTTCACGTAAGGTTGTGCATGCTTCGTTGGTGTCGAGACATCTAAGGAGGGTGTCATCAAAGCTACGACAGTAAAGGGTGTTGTTGATGATGGCATATCTTGCGGCTTTTCAGATAAAGGAATTCCTCTGGTTATTGGAAAGATTAGGGGGAAGGGTTTGGGACTTAAGGTAGTCATGAATGTCCTGGTACTAGGGAGAATCAGGACCAACAAGCTCACAAACCATCTCTGATTCGGGAATATCATAGGCAAGGACCAACAATTGTTCTACTAAGAACTCTAGCTGAGGCATGTTGCTTGGAATGTAAAGGAGAGAACTGATCTTAGCCATTGCATCTACTACCTTGTTATGTGCTCTCAGAACTTGCTCCAAAGTCACCCTGTGAAAATATGTCTAAAAGCTGTCAATCATTCATTTGTAGGGCATTAGTTTCTCATTCTTAGTGTCGTAGTCATTGTTAGTTTGATTGATGACTAACTGAGAATCCCCATAGACATGCAGTGCTCTGATTTTCCATTTTATTTCCATTCTAAGTTTGGTAACAAGTGCCTCATATTCCACTACATTGTTTGTGCATGGAAAAGCTATGTGGAAAGACTTGGGAATGGAATCTCCTTGTGGGGTGATAAACAATATTCCTGCCCCTGAGCCATGATTGGTATGAGATCCATCAAAGTATAACCTCCAAGGTGCCTTAGGTTTCATATGGAATATTGACTCATCTGAGAAGTCTGCCACTAAGGGGTGATCACTTTGCATAGACACGTCTGCCAATTGGTCTACTATCACTTGTCCTTTGATCGCTTTTCTTTCTACATACTAGATGACGTATTCACTTAGAATCATGACCCATTTTGCCAAACGTCCTGTCAATGTTGCATGACTCAATAGATATTTGAGGGGGTCAATCTTTGCTACCAACTATGTCTGATGGCTCAACATATAATGTCTTAGCTTCTAAGCTGCAAAGACCACTACTAGACAAGCACGTTTGATGGATGTGTAATTCAGTTCATACCCAACCAGTGTTCGACTGATATAATATATGGCCCTTTCTTTCTCATCATGGTCATTTTGTGTCAGTAATTCCCCCAGTGCCGAAGTTGTTACAGAGATGTATAGAATTAAAGGCTTTCCGTGAATACTGGCGATGATAGTAGATAGTATTTGATTTTCTAGAAGGCCTCTTGGAATTTATTTTTCCATCCAAAATGGATTCCTTTACGTAGAAGATATTGGAATGGTTGACACTTGTCGGCCAATTGTGCTATAAAGAACTAAATAGATTGTACGCTGCCTTGTAATGTCCTAAGTTCACTTATTCCTTTGGGAGGGGCATGTCCATGATGGCTTTGACTTTGGCCGGATCGACCTCGATGCCTCTTCGAGAAACTATATATCCCAAATTTTTTCCAGATGTTACACCAAAGACACATTTATTAGGATTCAGTTTGACCTTATATTCTTCTAGTCTCTTAAAAATTGTGTCTAACACTTTCAAATTATATTTTCTTGTTATTGATTTAGCCAAAAGGTCATCCACGTAATCTTCCATTATCTTATGCATCATATCATGGAATATGGTGGTCATTGCTCTCTCATATGTGGCGCCTGCATTTTTAAGACCAAACCGCATGACATTCCAACAATATGTACCCTAAGGGAAAGTGAATGTTGTTTTATGTTGATCTTCAGGGGAAATACGAATCTGATTATAGCTTGAGAAACTATCCATGAGTGATAGCATCTCTTATCCTACCATGAGGTTGACTATGATATCTATGTTTGGTAGTGGAAAGTCATCTTTTGGACATGCCTTATTTAAGTCTCTAAAATCCGTGCAGACATGAATCATTCCATTTGGCTTTGTTACTAGCACAAGGTTAGTTATCCATTCGGCATAATCAATAGACCGTATGAACCCAGCGTCTAGAATTTTCTTCAACTCAACCTTGACTAATAGAGCGACCTGAGGATGCATTTTGTGTAGCTTCTGTTTAACTAGTTTGGCATTTGGAAATAATGGAAGATGGTGCAGAACCAATTATGGGTCTAGTTCTGACATGTCGGCATAGGACCATGCGAAGTTGATTTTACATTCTGCAAAGAATTTGTGAAATTTCAGTTTCTCTTCTTTAGTCAAGGATGCAGCAAAGAGGACCATTTTGGGATCTTCTGCTATTGATATGTTGGCTTCTATGGTGTCCTCTATGAGCATAGCTGATTTCTCTTGAGTTACGAGAAGAAAGTCCAATCATCTTTGGGCGAGTCGGAGAGGTTTTCACCAGTAGAAATGTCCTTTGTTTTTCCTTTTTTGTCGTCAGAAGGTGCCTTTCAGTTTTCACCTAAAGAAGTTTCATTTTTTTCTTTATTCTTATTTTTAATTTTGTGACTGGAGGATGAAGCAATCTCGTCGAAGTAAGCCACACAATCTAGGTCAATGGTGAATCCTGCCTTGTGATCACCACTAGGTATGCCCTCACGTAATCCCATAAAATCTACAATGGCCTCATCATTTTGAAAGGTGTCCAAGACTGGCGGGCCTTGTTGGTCCCAATCAATTAGTTGCGAGTAGACTACGGAAATGCCATCGTTAGCGTTAGTGAATTGAGGGGAGGATGCAAAAAGAATGCAAATAGATTTAGAGACATTGAAGATGAGGTTATCATCATCCAATTCCACATCAGACTCTATCAAATATTCCCCTTCACTTGTCTCATATTCATTGTCAAAGTAAGGGGTGAAGGACTCAAAGTCATGGGTATCAATGTTATCTGTCAATTTAGATGGATTCGACTAATGGTTATGGGGTTCAAATGGCAGGGATTGTATGTCATGGGGAAGGTAAATGGGACTATGACTATTTGGTGCTTGATCAATTTTAAATATTTTCCAAAAAAATTGTTTAGAGGTAAGCTCCTCAGCTTCAAGGAACAAATCATCAAGGCAACAGTCACTTAAGGATCGTTGGGATCCAAATTCCCACTCTTGGGAATCAGTTTTAGTAAGTGATTCCTTGATGGTCTCAACACTTTCTGAAGCATGCACACGCTCACTTGAATGTCTATTGGTACGTCGGTCATCATTGTTGGGAAATCCATACCCTAATCCAAGATACTTTGGTATTTTGAAAGATTCTATGGGCTCTCTTCATCTAGTTTTATTTCTACCTAGGCCACTAGTTCCATCTTAGCCTTTATCCTTCATCATGTCATATCCCTTGCCATATTTCTTAATTGGTAATGGGGGTAGGTTTTCCATTTCTTTATAGAGCCATCCTGTAATATCGACAATGTCCTCGTTACTCATGTCTCCCCATTTGATGAAAACCATTTTTGGTGGAACTTTGAAAATTTATTTGGGTTCCATTCTAAAACATGGCCGACCATAGACCTTTGGATACTTAGGTATTGTTGTGATGCTATATGCC
Organism: Sequoia sempervirens; assembly: GCA_007258455.2. NCBI lineage: Eukaryota > Viridiplantae > Streptophyta > Pinopsida > Cupressales > Cupressaceae > Sequoia > Sequoia sempervirens. Next base: position 96,955,353 of record VDFB02072274.1, on the reverse strand, counting down.
ATATGTAGCTTTAATTCTCCACAGTCGAGGTCCTAGATCTTGACATTGGACTCATCCCTAGGGAGTGAGGAAGATGGTGGCATGATGGAAGTCATGGATGGAGTGGATGTGGAAGATGATGCGAGTGTGGATGGGTCAATGTATTTGGAAGAAGAAGAGCTAGGAGATTCTCGGTTGATGGGAGCATGATTTTCAAAAATACCCCTTAGGTTGGTACAATATTGAAAAGGGTTGGGGTCTCCATATATGGTGATTTATGTGTCGTCAAATGGGAACTTTAAACATTGGTGATATGTGGAGGGAACAGCCTTTAGGGAATGAATCCATGGGTGGCTAAGCAAGATGTTGTAAGGTAATTCTAGATCTAGGACCTGGCAAGTTGTATCTATTGTGCAGTTTTGCACACATGCCCCACTTGGAGTAGGGACCCTCTTTTTGATTTCTGATGTCTTTTGACCTTTGGGTTTTATTGGATTTTTCTTTTCAAGGTCTTAGGATGTTGGTCTTGTTGACTTTGGTCTTGCCCTAAGGATTGAATTCGTTAAAATTGATTTTTGATGAAAGTCTGGGTTTCGACCTGGGTCCGGGATTTTCTAGCTCAGTCAGATTTTCCCAGGTCCTGGTGCGTTGTCTGGTTATGGCTGAATTTTTCGAAGTCCAGGTTTTTGCTTGAAACCGGGATTTTCTGGCTCGGGCGGATTTTCCCAAACTTCGTTAAAATCCCAAAGGGTGCATTATCTGTGGAATTCTTGCTCACCCGGATTGTCCATCTGGCTTGGTTTTTTCCAGAATTCTGTTCTAGGCTCGGGTTTCCGAATTTCCTCGATATGTCTTGTCACTCATTAATGCTAGAAGTACGTCTTCTCTCGTGTGAGTGCAGGTAGATTTAAGGCCTTTTGGAATTCTTTTGATTTCATTATTTCATCTACTATTTGCTCTGGTGCCTGAGTTCGTTCTTCTTGAGCTTTGATTGTTGGATTCGAGCTGCTTGCGTGTGGATTGTTTGAGCGCTGGTGTTGAGTTTCTCATTGCTAAGGCACATTGTTTCGCAGTGACTTCCTCGAGTTCGAGCTTCATCCAGAATTGATCCATGGTAAGTCGTTGCTAACTCCTCCATTTGTTTTCACTTTGATTGAATCTTTCGAGTTGATTGGCAGTCCTTTTAAGTTGAACCTTGCTTGTTCCATGATTATGTGTTTAGCGAAGTAGGGTTTGACTTACCTTTTCACAGGTTTTATCACCCACACTATGCATCCCTTCGTTTATCAATTGAATGTCGGGTGTATCCCTATCACTAGGTGTTTTTGGTAGGACCCTGCTTTGTTGGCACATAGTTTGCTATATATTGCGAGGTTAGGGTCTCGGTAGGTTCGCTTGAATTTTCTAGGATCGATGGAGTTGTCATGATTTTCATGTCTCGAGTTTGGCTCAACCCTGTTTATACCTTGTGAGATCCTGATGCTTCAACTTGATCATTTTGAGGGATAGTATTTGAAATTCCAAGCTTACCCTAGCTTTCATGGTGGAGGTCTGGTTATTAAATTTAGGGCATCATCATCCCTTTGTAAAGATCAGTCATTTGAGGGTTTTGGGAATCAAAATTCATGTGCTATCAAAGTTTTGCTTATTGGGTTGATTTTATGTCCATTGGAATCCAAATAGAGAGGTTTGCATGATCATTCGGTCAGTGGTTTGCGCGTTAACAATCGTCGGGTTTCTGAGGTGTCCGCGAAATTTCCGCGCACTCGAATTTTCTTGGTTTTTGCAAAATTTGAGGAGTATGATGAATTCTAGAATTTCGAGCTATCCGCGGAAATCGGACCTGTCCGGATTTTTCCGGTTTCTTGCCTGGTTCCATTTCTTTGTGATTATCGAATTAGGGGGTAATGAATTGAATGCTAAATGATTATTTCTTGTTGCTAATGAATGAATTTCATGATAGTCACATAGATCTTTTGTCAATATTAACGTTTTATTTGATGAATGATGTCTTGGCAGCAGGAGTCCGTCTGGGTCAGATTTCTTTGAATTCCACCTTGACTGGATTTTCCCGGTTTACTTCATTTTTTCAGATTTTCAAGATTGATGATTAGTGATGGATCTTAATTGTTTATGTGGTTTCCGGGCTAACCTTTGATTGGAATATGGATGATAGTTGGATACTCATGAGGCTCTTTTGTGAATGTAGGCTTAATAAAGCAAGGCTACGGTGGGAAAGTCCAAGGGTGATACTGAAGGGTCCTTCGTTACAGATGCAGAAAGATTGAGGCTGGATATGAAGAGTCAGGTGCCTAATAGGAAGATCGCTTCAATATGGTCTGAGGTCTTCGACACCAATGTAGGAGCATGGAGGTATGAGGAATTCAAGGCAAGAACAAATCAGAAAGATCTATCGACCCTGACCAAGGGAATGATGAAGTCTGGACTGGTCCATGTAGTAGGATTCCCTCATGCAGTTCAATTCTATGAATTGATATTAGAGTGCACCCAACAATATGACTTCGATACGTAGAGGGTCGTTAGAACTGAAGGAAGAGTCTTGGAAAAATTCAATCCAGTTTCTATTGCCCAAGCATCTGATATGCTAGACTTTCCATGTGTGTGCACCTTGGATATGGACCTGGCTAGAACTTACTATGAGGATGAGCCCACCAAAGCCCAACAGATGATCAATTCCTGGTTGGAGAAACCAAAGTCTCATTTTTCCAAATTTCCCAAGCAATTACATAGGATCAAATTCAGACCAGACATATATGATGCAATCACACTATTGAGCAGAGTGGCCGGTTTAAAGAGTGCTGGGATATTGGAGAATTGGATGGTGCATGTGATCAACAAAATTGAACAAGGTATTGATTACCATTGGGCAGGACTCATCAGTGCAATGATTGATAGACAGCTGAGAGATGTGTTAGAAACAAATAAGTTTACTATGTCCTCCTATGTGATGTATGTGTTAGCCATATTCTACCCATGCAGGGGTTTGAAACCAAAGGGGACATTTGGACAGGATATAGTATATGAGATATACCCCGAGTTGCACCTGGGAAATCAGAACTATAGAAGAGCAAATGATGCATTTACAATGTATATTACTAGGCTGCTTCAAAATGCAGAGCATGTGAGATTATCTGATGGAGCCAAGGAGCTAATCAAAAAATATGGAGCTTGGTTTATACAATTTCCCACCTTCTCCTATATCAGAATTGACGGATGTCAAACTGCTCCATACAGGTTGCCTAGATATCCTACTGACCACATTGTGCTATTGGAGGTTATGAGGCAAATATATGATTTTGATGCTATTGTTAAAAGGGCAAAGCATAAGACAGGGTTTGGTGGAGATTTCCCTCTGAAAATCGGTATAAGTGAGGTTTGTCCTTCAATCCAATTAGCGCATGCATCAAGGGATGAATTGAGTACTTATGGTTTCTCTTTCCACTCTACGAGGAAATTTTTTGACATTACTGGTGAAGCGCAGAAGAAGGCCACCAAAGAATACCACCACAAGGATGACCTAGAGGATTACTGGGCAAACATAAAAGATGACTTTGAGACAAGGAAGAAAAGATACTCTAGGCTTCTAGTTGATGTGATCAGATTGTACAATGTCAAGTTGATCCCTGACCAGTTAGAGGATGACGGGAATCTGGTTTAGGATCATGTATATGAGTCGGTCAAGGGCAGGTCTATTGGAGAGGTAAACTGGGTTGAAAATGAGGTAATTGAGCTGGAAGAACTAATGGCCCCTGTCATGAAGTTTACTAAGTCATGGTTGAAGCACAAAATATGGGAACTGGAAAGTGAGAAGGTACTTTGTACCTTTAATCTAATGGGAAATCTAAATCCTCTTTCCACCTCAGAGGAATCCGGTGAGGATGATTCCAAAAGAAAAGCTAAAGGAAGCTCACCCTTCAATATCAAAATCAGAGGCCCTAAGGAAAGTGATCCGGAACAAAAAAGGAAACCAAAGGGAAAGAAGAGAAGCCAAACTTTGAGAATAGGCAAGTCTGTAGAGGAGGAGAGACTTGAGGAAGCAGATAAAGAAGATATTCCTCTAGAGCCAAAAAAGACAAGAACAAATAGGGGCTGAAAGAAGAAAGATCAAGAAACTTCCAAAGATAAGGAAAATCCTCTAGTGGTTGAAGTGGAAAGATCGAGAGAGAAAACAAGGGTTTATTCAAGGAAATCAAGGACTCCATCTCCCAAAGAGACAATGCAAAAAGTAGATCCTCTTCCAATGGCGTCCACTATGGAGCAACAAAAGGATACCTCTCCTTCATTGAGTATACCTAAGCAGACAACCCATGAAGAGCAAGAGACTAGTGGAGAGGTGGAACCATTCAAGGAAGGAGAACTCTTTGGTGCAACAGCTGAGCTCGAGGTTGAAGGCATGGAAATTCACCCTTCTCCACTGGTACAGTATGTGGACTCTCCGGCGAGCAGCAAGGACAACAGATCCCATGAGAAGGAGGATGTCCCTATTAAGACCCCATCACCTTTGCAAGAAGGAGAACCCAAGCTAGATAATCAGGGTGATCAGCCTCCTAAGAAAGAAAAGGATGAAACAACGAAACAACATGAAGAGGTCGAGAAAAGTGAAATCATGGTGGACCCTGCTGTCTTGGATTGGTTGGATAAGGAGATTACAAGAAAGAAACAGGTCATTATTGAGGACACCCCCCTTGATTGGGATGAGATGTTGGCCAAGATTGCTAAAGGTAAGAAGAAGAAGATGGCCAAGGTAATGTCAAAGATAGAAAGAGATGAAGCGAGCAATAGGGTCATTCATATTGCCACCCCTATTGCTGATAAGAGTAAAGATGAGGTCACTGGAAAAGATTACAATGTACAGACTATCAATCTTGGACTAGCTTCTATGGAACAGGATATTGAAGAGTATGAAGGGTCTAGTGCAGTAATAATTGGGAGATTAAGGAAGGAGACACAGTCCAAGCATGATCTTAAAAGGGAGAATGAAAGGCTTAAGAAGTGTCTAGAAGACTTGATGAAGCCTTTGCAATCTCTTCACCCATCTTCTGCCGCGACTAGTTTCTTGCCTAAGGAAACTATTTTTGAAATTGAAAGGATGAAGGCTTCTACTCAGACTACTGTGGATTGGTTAAAAGATGTCCAAGTGAAAGGAGATGATGCAATAAAGGAGATCCTTTCAATTGGAAAGGATACCGTAAGAGCTAGAGATTTATTAGAGCATGTTTTATCTCAGGACAAGGAGGATATTGACCTTCTATTGCAAAAAGCTAAAGTGATTATGGAGTATGGTAAAGACCAGTTGGTTGTAGATGGAGTCCTTTCTTCATCTAGAGTTCATGAGCCTTGGGAATGGTTTGAAGCCTTGCAAATTTGGCAGAAAGCCATCAGGAAGATCCATAAGGAAAAGAAACAGATGGATGGTGATCTGACTAGTGTTTATGATGGATGTATTGCATTCTTTGAAATAATGATTGGCAGGAGGAAAATTGCCCCTAAGTACTTAAGTTTGGAACAACTAAGGGAATGATGGCATGATGTCTATGCCTCTGATTCTGAGAATGTTATAACAGGGCACCAATTGGATGATGTGGCAACTTACTTGGCTGTGATGGACAAGTACCAGGCAAATAAAGGTGAGTGGGATAAAATTGTTAAGTAGTCGAAGGAAGAAATTGGCTCCATTGAATGTCGGCTCAAGATCCTACCTTTGCCACTTGTTGTTGAGTTGGATAGGGTATTTTTGAAGGTTCAGGATCAGAATAAGGATAAGGGAGGCGGTAGTTAGTGCAAATTTTGAGATTTGTGCTTCCCTATTATTATAGGGCATGTGTTGGTCTGGGCTGCATTGAGGAATGTGTTTGGGCCGACCTTGATGATGTATCAGCATTTAATGTGTGCCTTATTTTGAAATTCCTAAGGCCGACTTGTTTTGGCTATTTTATTTTGTAAATGTTTGGTTGGGCCAACATGTTTGGGAGAATTTTCTATAAAAGGAATTCCTGCCTCATTGTAAGTAGTGAGGTAGAAAGATAATAGAGACAAGCTAGATTAGAAAAAATCCAGAGCATTCTGTAGTAGAGATAATAGTTGGTTCTTAAAGCAAATATTGTAACAGAACAATGGAATTGTTGCTACATTTTGGTGATCTAATACAATTGAAGGCATTGTGGTTTCTCTGGTGAATTCTTTTGTGTTAGTTTGTCTTGCATGGTTCCTGTTGTTCCATCTTTGAAATTGATTAAAGATCTAAGTTTTAGTGTTAGATTTAGAATTAGATTAGTTCGGTGAATAATGTTCATGATTTCATGCTTGGAATGTTTGTAGCAATCTCTGGTCTATACTCCCAATAACTATCTGATTGTAGTAGGCTGGTGAAGTCAACCTAAACCATACATCTATCTGTGCTTAGTTCGATTGTGGACTAATGTCTATGATTTGAAAATATATATACCTTAGAAGATTGCACCGTTCTTGTGATATTGCATTGTGGGTTAAGCAAGAATTGGTTATTTGAGATTGGTCCATTTCAGATATCTGTCATTTGCATTGTTCATCTTAGAAATAGTTTAGATATCATTATATCTTTGCACCCTTATCTTTTGTTGTTTCTTTATCATTTGGTTAGACTTAGGATCTAAGATCATTATATTGCAAGATTTGATAAATTGGAAAGATACAGTTTGCTTGTAGTAAGGTTCGATTGTGATTACCAACATTTTCACATATTATCTGAGTTGTTTATGCATTGTCAATACCTGACACCCGAGAGACCTTGGGGTGGTTTTCAGTAATTTATTGTTGAAGATTACCTTTCAAGAGAGATAGGATATTGTATTCTGTCTGAGTTGTTGTGTAGAAAACACCATCAACAGTATCCACAATGACTGGTCCCACTCTAATAGGAAGAGAAATAATGCCCCATGAAGAACATTCTTTGTCATCATATGCTTTTATGACTATGCTCTTTGTAGGGTCTACGCATGCATCAGAAAATCCTAGAGCCTTAACCAGTTTTAGGGAGCATATGTTCAATCCTACTCCGCCATCTACTAAAACTCTTCTAACCTTGTGTTTATGGATGAAATTTTTGATATGTAGTGCATCGTTATGGTTGGTCTTGGGTGACGAATAATCCTGATCAGAAAAGGTGACATGAATAGGTGTAGTAAGGTATCCCACCATGGTCTCAAATTGGTTGACATCAATATCCTTAGGGACGGATGACTCTTGCAGGGCTTTATGCAGTATAGCTTTATAGATTATTTATTATGTAAAATATAGCTAATATATATTAACTATATTGTAGAATATTAAAACCTAGCTAAATGGTGCCAATTTTTTTAATTTAATTAACATACTATAAAACCTAATGAAACCAGGTTGTAGCTCATCAAATTGGAGAAGTGAAAGGTCAATACCAGTGCCGAGGAAGAGTTTGAAGTAGTGAAAACAAGGTCAATGCCATCGCTGAGGAAGAGTTCTGAGTTAAAACAAGGTCAATACCAGTGCCGATGAAGAGTTTGGAGGAGTGAAAACAAGGTCAATATCAACGTCGAAGAAGAGTTTGGAGGAGTGAAAACAAGTTCAATACTAGCACTGAGGATGAGGTTGAGGGCACTCAGGGAAAATCGACGATCAAGGGGCAATGAGTAATGTAAGTTTGGCACCCCCATTCTCTTTAACCTACAATTTTCATGCCTAGTTTCCAAAGATCTTCTCGTACATTAGCACCCCCATTCTCATAAAATGGTATAAGATAAGACAAAAAATAAAATAGCTTAGTCTTTCACATTTTTATCGACCAACCTCACATCTTGGAAAAACTCCCATAATCTACCCACATCTTGGTTGAGGTCTAGGATTTCATCACACATAGCCTTCATCACATGAGTTTGAAGCAATTGTAGACTTAGTCCAAGTATATGCTAGGATAAGGTAGATCTAATGAATGGAAATGGAGGAATATAGTTCTTCTTTAATACCTCCACCACAAACATATACAAGGTGTTGGTTGTTTTTATGGTAAGCAGGTTGATCTTTTAATCTACCTATGGAATTTCCAATTCCAATCAAGGGCAGCTCAAAGGACCTGGACCAACTAATGAGGATTTTAAAGACCTCCTACACTTTGGGTTCTACAAGACCTGAGAGGGTGATCCCTTAATGCGTTTACAACCTCTGCACCATCATCATAAACAACATTAACAACAACAAATAATCTCATTTAATAGCTCAACATAATAGGATAATACCAAATAGAATTGGTTGTTTATCAATAATATCAACTATTTGGAGCATGAGATAACTACAACATTTCACAGTATAAGAGAGTCATTGATTTTCAATTTGTAGCAAGATTTAGGTAAAGGAAAACAAATATTGAACCATACAAATAAGTATAACTTAGATCAGTGCCATATATCCATTGGAGGAGTCAAATTTATAAGCATCTAAGGGTTTATGATAGATTTAACACATAACATATAAGATCCTTGATAAAATTGCTTTACAATCTCATCAATATGTATTCTAACCCAATACTACTTATCAAATCCTTATACAAAACATATCCACCTACAATCCCATTCAAGCATTTTAATTAATTCCTTGAATTAAAGCTAAAACAAGAATCAGACACCACAACAATTGAGAAGAACGAAACAACCCTTGATCATTTTATTCAAAATTTAGATATGCTTGTACAATGGAGAGACATGAGTTTGAATTAATCATATCAATTCAAATGCCAGTACTGTCATAAAACATCAAATCCCCATGAATTCAAAACCTACTACAAAATGAATCAAAACCTAAATTGCATTTTCCCTAAAACCATCAAACTTTACAATTTTCTTTGCAACTTCATCTAGACTCGACCAAAAATATCTAACTTGCTAACCCGTACTTCTGGCCTTGAAATCCTTCTTATAGACAAAGAAGGAGCAAACAAGCATCAAGCCAGAAAGCACACGTGTCACCAGCCAATTAGACCGCCTTGTGATATTCCAAAAAGTAACAGCCCAAAAGATCCCACCCAAGGCATAAGATAAACACTAGGGTTTTACATGAAGACAAAGGTAAGACCCCAACCTTAGGATTTTCTCAAACACCATAGATGATGAGAGACATAAGGCAAGATACAAATGGAACACAAAGAGCAAAATTTTGAAGTTCCATCACAAGGAAAGGTCTCCTCCCTTCTTGGTAGGATAACCTCCTCCACACACAACCCTTAAAAATTATGAATAGAGGAATATAATCTTTGAAGAACTCAAAGTTGATTCTCTCCTACCTGATGCAATTAGTCATTTTATCCTTACAAACATTTATAGTGATTACTAGAGGCACATAGACCAATTCTTCATAATAGAAGAATTTGATCATACTTTTCCAATGATGGCATTATGAGAAAACCTTAGGTTAAATGAATAATTCCTAGCTAAGTTCTTTAAATCATGTCCAATCGTATAAGAGAAGACCGCTGCTATGTGTAATTGGATACCATGGAGAAAGGCTCTTTGGGCTCTTTCATCAATCAGCCTACCTTAAAATATACCAAAAGTATCCTAGCAATTAGACATAGGAAGACTTAAGATGACTTCAAAAAAATTTATTGCCAAAGCATAAACTTATGATGACTTAACCAGGCCTAGTACACACTCCCTCCCCGTTAACCATGTAGACATATGGAAATTAAATGTAAATAACTGCAGGGGAAGAGTTTCTAATCAATTACAATTTGAATCACTTAGTTACAAACACAGTTACTATGGGGGTGGTACGTACTATGTACCATTTTACCCAACCTCCAATTAATGACACCAATATACCATTTTATTCTTATGTTTTTTTTCATAAGTCTATTGGTTTCATTTCGGTAATGTTTTTTTATATTTAATTTTTGTCACAACAGGACATTGATCATATAAAGAAGGCTCCGACCCAGAACACAGATCATGATGTATCTTCAGGCACTTCTACCTGACAGGTTTACCTCATTGTAATTGTACAAATTGGATACAAGTAAAATGTTTTATTATTATGTTGTTTTCATAAGTTTATTGGGTTAATTTCAATAATGTTTTTAATATTCTTGTTGTAGTTGACTAATTGAGGAAAGGAACCAGTAGCAGACGAGAGCATCCATAGGGAGGTGCAGTCAATATTATGTGATGATGACATCGCTTATTCAACAAACCCTCTCAATATGACAAGGAAGACCCAAAAAAAATGCAATGAAGAAATCCTTAAGTTGTTATTCATAGTGCCTCAAACAAATGAGATGAGAGAGAGGGTTAAAATATTGACTAAGAGATCACAAAACTTGCAAGTAAGTTGTCATGAGGTCTTTAATTATAACATAAGTTCATTCATGGTTTTATATTTTGTACTCTTTTATGTCATGAACTAAAATATGTGTTATTTTTATAAGATTTTTTGCATCCTCATGATGCTCTTGGCCATGATTAGGGTACTGCAAGTGTTTCCTGAGGAGTAGGGGTTGGTACAAGTGTCCATCCTAATCTTCCTACGCATACATCACATCATCTGACCCCATCATTCGTGCCTATATTGTCTTCTGAAATGCTGACAACACATACCATGCATGCATCCGTTAGTGCACCCTCTGGTAGCGAACACATGCCAGAACATGCATTAGGACATGTACCTGGGGATGCAGAGGCCACTAGTACTGGTGATATTTTAGCAGCATTTCCTAGATCTTCCTGTATTACTAGTACGATAACATTTCTGGTCACATTTGTGGTGACTGAGGATTTCATTCCCACAAAGATAGAGAAGGTCCCAAGTACTTTAATATGTTTTAATTATTATTATATATAATCCAATTGAAATTTACTTATTGATCACTCTTTTTAGACTATTGATCCCATAATCATTTTGTAGGAAATGATGTTTTTTATAAAAATCTAAGTGATATTACATTGGAGCTCTTCGGGCCCACTATACGTACACAGTGAATGCCCAAAATCAAGATTTAAAAGATGATCTCATTAACTATTTAGTTGTGCTCTTCGGTGATAAAAAATTCAACTGAACCAAGGTCCTTAAGAAAGCTGGTACCTATCTAAAGTATGTGAGGGACCAATATAGGTCACATTTAGAGAAGAATAAAAAGTACGAGCATCCCCCCATGATTCTAGAGAGGGAGTGGAAGGATCTGGTGTCGGATGGAAAGGAGAAGGCTAAAAAGAAAAAAGGAAAGACACCATCGGGCCAAGGAAGGTATGTGATACTATCAAAAATGTAACTATATATTGTTTACTCTTTCTTTTTACATAATCTAACGTATTTCAAAATTTTCATAGGCGCCCAACACATCAAGGAAACAAAGGCAAGACTAGAAAAACATGGGCAACACAAACTTGGCTCACGGTGGTTATATGAAATTAGCCACACAAATTGTAAGTATCAATAAATGAAATATTGTATCCAAATAATAAATTGAAAACAATTTTGGTTTATCACACCATGAAGAAAAATTCATGATTTTTATGCAAAAATGTAGGGCTCAAATTCAACGAGTTCCCACAAAGAGGACCGAAGATTTGCCTTCCAACAAGGTTATGGAGCGAAAGCACCTAAGAGTCTTGACTGGCAAACACAATCTTCCACTACATCTGACATGAAAGTAAATAAACTCAATAAAGTTTATTTAAAATTGAATCTTGTGCAATCTATTCAATATTAATTTCCACCATAAAGTAATTACATGCCTATTTTTTTAAAAACATTCAAGCAATGATAATACTACACATGACATTGGAATGAAAACTTGGTGAGGGTGGAGCACAACTGTAGATGAAGGTCATGGTGTGCATCCGGTACTTTAGAGCATGTAGAGCGTGATCAACATGTTGAGCATGATCAGGCTAGAGAAGATCCGGAACATGATGTGGCCTCATCAAGTAAAGAGGACCACTCTAAAGTTATTTTAAACATATTTAATTGCAATTGGTGTATTAATTAATGTAACCTTTCATGTTTCAAATTTAGAGCATGTAGAGCGTGATCAACGTGTTGAGCATGATCAAGCTAGAGAAGATCAGGAACATGATGTGGCGCCATCAGGTAAAGAGGACCACTCTAATGTTCTTTTAAACATATTTAATTTCAATTGGTGTATTAATTAATGTAACCTTTCATGTTTCAACTACAGATCATGATTTAGAGGGTGTTCAACATGTTGAACATGAGTCTATAACATAAGTTCAGGAACATGATGTGGACCCATCAGGTAAAGAGAACCACTCTAATGTTCTTTTAATTAATGAAATACTTGTAACAATAATAATAAAACATATCAGTTTAACATTTCTTTGTTATTGCAGAAGACCCCCTTGCAGCGGTGTCCATGTCATGAGCAGATGACTAGGCGTACATTAAGATCACAAGTAGAGGGAAGAATAACTAAAGGGGGCACAGATGATTTAGAAAATGATACTCCACTTCAGATTTTTTAGCTTTAACAAAGAAACAAAAAAAAAGTGATTGTAATCATATCATGACAACCATATTTTTGATAATATGTAAAAATTGAAAGAATGAATATTATATTTTAATGAATGAATGTGAATATGTTAATTAATGAATGTTATATGTTAATGAATGAATCTTATATGTTATTAATGGATGAATGAATGATTAGTGTTATATGATTGGGTATGGGGAATTGAGAGTAATGTGAGGGGGGGAGGGGCCAAATGAGCTTCCACTGTCACGTGGTTGGTCCTGTTAAGTAGAGAATATTAAACTATTATCGAAACAAAGAGAAGCTCAATAAGGTAATGCACTTTTCAATATAAGAAATGCATCATTTGGAGCATCAAACCAATATGCAAAGATGAAAGAAAGTGCTAACTTTTCACTATGGTGGCAGAAAAATGATTCTTTATACCTTGAATCCATGCTCTGCATCATAATTTGAAGTTGTTTCCATTCCAATGTTCTGAGTTTAGTTTTTTTGTATGGCTTTGTATGAATATCACATTGTGTTGTGTGTGGATTTGGTTTCAAAACTCTGTTTCTTCTATCTTTTAGTGGTGACATAACTCTAAAATTTGAATTTTGTGCATAACAAGTTAGTGGAAAAGTTGACAGCTCTGAAGGGTTTAGAGGCTCGATTGAGATAGATACATGGATATTTGGATCTTGTTGTTGATGGGAGGCTTGCACTTAACCATGAAATTTTGTACCATCTGTAGGTATGCAAAAGTTTCTCTACTTACATTCATTCTTGATCATAAATGTTGTAAATGATATTAATGCTTCAAACTTAAGATTCGTTTCATTGTTATAATGATCAAAATGTTATACTTTTCTATACATTCAAGCATTCTCTTGCTCCCTACCCTTTTCTCTCTCCCCCCTCCTTTTGAGAATTTTCTTTGTCATAAAAGATTCACATTTTTGTCTCATTTATACAAATTTATCTGAAGCGCTAGGAGTGAATAAATATATGTGAAAAATGATGGATTATGTCTAAACAACAACTTTCCATCTTATAGCTAATTAAATCCTTAATATTTGAATAGTTTAGAGCTCAAATAATGCTTGTATATGCATGTGCAATAAGGGAGCCTATGTGAAGATTGAAATTTAAAACATCACTTTGGTATTTTTCCTTAGGTAGTGAAATGATATTTTGAGTAATACAAACCTACACACACATTGATATTTTTGGCATTGCATTGAGGAAATTTTTTTCTCTTATACCTACCCTCGGCTAGACATGGAGGTATATAATATTGGTTTCTGGGTTTTTTCTATAAGTAGTTAATTTCACAGAGGAAGACTAAAATCTTCTTAATGTGTCCTATTAGGTGTGAAAGCATATGAATCACTTGCTGAAGGCACCATTTTGTATTCATCCAAAAACTGGTTTGTTTTTTTTAATGTTTCTTGCATGTGTTTTTTTAGGCTCTAGAGATGTAGCTTGACTCTTTCCTTTGCACTTTTCATCTATTTTGATGATTACAATAGATTGTCCTCATAATTTTTCATGTAGATCTATTTGTAACCTTATTTTCTACCAATCAATTTGCAAACTAGTCACATATTAAGGACCATTTCACTAACTTGTAGTCATCCATTACTTCATATGTTGCAGGTTGTGTCTATGTGCCAATAAATCCTAATGATTGTGAGAACTTTAATCCTACAAGTGTACCCAATATTTCTCAAGTAAAAGTCTTACCTTATTTTATAGTACTTTAAATGGTTAATTGAAGGTGCTTCTTTAGATCTGAGATAGTTGAACCCTAGATTAAAATATGGTATTAGATGGGCAATATAATGATAAAATGAGGTCCATTGAACACAAATTACTAACATAATTTACTGGACTATGAATAGTGTTACAATTATAATTATTTCTCCTTTACCTACCTCTACATTAATGAAAAAGATAACAGATATTGGAAGTTCATTACATGTCTCATGTATGTGTTAGTATTTTAATTTTGTTTAAGTTGTTCAAGAGCTTGATTAGGTCAAGAATATGTTCTACAAGCTTTGTTCTCTTGACATTGCTCAACATTTTCCCTACACATTTTCTCTTCAATCCAGACATTTCTTAACTCATTCCCTTGTTAGCCCTTGGTTGTTCTCAAGTGTAATGCTTTTCCTATGCATCTTGCAGTCTGTGTGTATGATCATTCATCTCTTATGAAGGATGGATAACCTTTCATGGAATTGTTGTTGTGATTGGATAATTGCCATTGCGAGAATAATCATTTAATTTGTATGGAAGTAAGTCTTTTTCATATTATTTGACTTGGTATTGTAAACTTGTCTTTGTAGGATTCTCTAGGGGGGAACAACATAACTGTGATAATAGTTAGAGTTGTACAACACCATAAATCATTTGGCATTATCAATATATTGCTTATAGAATACTCCGTGCAAGTAAAATGGAATGTGCAATGACAATTGGTCTCAAATTCAAATATGAATATAAGTACATTATACACAAGAAGATGGTATCTATTCTATGATTTAAAGAACCCCAAAATAAGAAAATTAATAGGTTCCATCTGTTTACTTTCTCTTAGACACTTTTTTAATCGGCGAGACCCTCAGAATGTCTTGTTGATAACTAGTAGTGTTCAAAACTCCTGAAGAGGTCAGATCAGTGTGACATTGGATCTGTCTTGCTGATAGAAGTCATCAGCAAGACATGGACTATCGAAGTGAGTTTTCTATCCTATGTCGATGATTGATCTCACCGATGGGTTGGCTTCGCTGGTCATCGCTAAGAGTCTCCGCGATGACATGGTGTAGGTCTATTTAAAACTCCTGAAGAGGTCAAATCAGTGTGACATTGGATCTGTCTTGCCAACGGAAGTCATTGGTAAGACATGGACTATTAGAGTGAGTTTTCTATCATGTGCTTATGATTGATCTCTCACTGATGGGTTGGATTTGGTGGTCATCGCCAAGAGTCTCCGCGATGGTACATTTCAACGAATATTTTTAAAAAAAAAATTGCATTGTTTCGTTGCAATTTCGACGAAGGCCACCGAAGAATCACCGAAAAGGTCCGACAAAGTTGCTATAGCTGTGACGAAGGCTTCATCGTAACTCCTTGCCAATTTTGTCGAAATGGCGACAAACTTTTGGTGTTGTTTCAACACTTCAGAAGAGCTATTGCAATTGCATTTTGGTTGTAATTCATCAGTGGATACACGAAGTTTTCATCAATATTCTGACGAACATCTGGGTCATTTTATGATGCCAACGACTGATGAATCTGTGCCATTATTTCGACGTTTAAATCATTGTCGTAATTTCAACAAAAAAATGGTGAAGAATTTTTTTTGTCAATTTGTCGATTGTCCGACAAATGTTTGTTGAACTACCGACGAACATTTGTCAAAAAATGGAGTCAAATTCAGTAGTGTTTGTAACTCCAAAATAAAAGTCCATTAACATTATCACATGTAATTTTAATTTTAATAAAATTTCCCTTTCACTATTTCTCCTTTCTCCAAAGAAAAATCTCATATAGAAATTCAACCTCCAACAATCAAGAAAAATAATAGATGATTATAAAGAATTTTGAAAATGTTGAACCCTCTAACAAAATAGGAGGTTTATTTAACCAAACCTTCTATGAAACCACTTAGGATATAAAGTAACACTTAAAAATCTTTACCTATAATTCCTTACTTCATATATTGCCACTCTCACAAAATATAAGTTTTTCTATATAGTTTTCTCTTGCTAAAAAATAAAACTATGCTATTCAAAATTTTAACTCTATTTCTAAACCATGTCAATTTTAAAAATTACAAATTTATTCATTTATCTTATGCTAGAGATGTTCTATTCAAATGGGGTTTTCGCACCTAGTGTGTAATACTTTTTCCAACTCTAGCCTTGCATACCTATGTATCGATGAAGAATATTCAAATTGTTGTTGAGAATATATCCATTAAGTGTAAGAAGTCATTCATTGGGCATAATTTAACCATTTTTCTCTTCTTTGATAAAATTTGCATGCAACAAGTATATGCAGTTTTATATAATCAAACTTGTAAAAAGAAAGAAGAAATAATCATGCATAGGATTATACATTACAACTCACCTGAGATCATGGAAACTAAATCATTTATCTGTAATGTCATGATTGTTTTCAATGATAAAAATGAATATTACAACAATCCCTTCATACATTAAGATTGTGTCATTGATTTAGGGTTACTCTTCTCAATTTTGCTTACCAATCATGTGATTTATTCATTCCACCAAACCAACATTTGCATATAATCTAATTCCACTAGTGATGAAAAAATGTTAAGACAATGATAGTTATGTTTCACCTATATTTCCATACTTATTGGATGATCCATAGTTCATTACTCTACACAACACTCTAATACCAAATCTAAGTTTCCATGAATTTTCATAGGCACAAAGATAGTTGTTGCTTTGATACCATATTGAAAAATGGTAGAGGATGACATTAAAATTTATTTATGTCATAGCTGAACAAAAATGCAAATGATATTTGAATATTTTCGGATGATCTTTACATTGAATCATTATATTTTTAAAGCCTTTATTTGTCCATATAAAAATGACTAACCTAACCTATGGGAATGTAACTTCCCCAAACTAACTTATTTAACTTAACACTAACATTTATTTATTTATTATCTACTAACATACTAAAATATAAATATAAATCTAACCAAAATAGGAATTAGGACTAAGGGAAATGGAAACAATTAAGATATAGGATAGGATTAGGACATGGAAATTCTTAGATGTTTGCATTTTACCCCTCCTTAAGATAGTGTTGTGACTAAAAGAAACAATTTCATTTCAAAGAATAATAAAGATGTAGGATGAGATGGAAAAGGATGGGATTTATAAAAGGATAGAGATTATAAAAATGAGGATAGGATGACGTCCCCTATATAGGATAGGAAGGTGTGAAGGACATGGGCAGGCTCTCAAAATGGATAGAAATGAGGGATGAGAAAAGAGGATTATATGCAAATGAGGGAGGAATGGATAGTAATATTGAATTAGTGTGAGAAAAATTATATTTGATAAAGCACTTGATATTATGCACCATGATATAAAGACATGGCGATGATGTGTCAAATGCATACAAGAGTAAAGGCCACAATCAAACATGTGTTGATGGCACCATGATATGAAATACCATGATTTCATTGTGGAAAGTATGTTACAAGGATGAATACAAATGTAAAACAAAATAATAACACAACACAAGAAAAAATAAGAAAGCATGCATAAAATGATATAGATATTTACATGATATTTCCCTTGGTCAAGATGAAAAATGATGATTGATTGATTGATGATGATGATAGCATTGTTGATGTGTGAATGATATATCCTGAGAACAATGTGAGGATGGTGTCATTGATGTGAGAATGATATATCCTAAGAACAAAATGAGGATTGGGAATGATATATCCTGATGATGATGGTTGACTAGATTAAGTTGATTAATATTTTATAGCAAGGCCGGGAACAAAATTATTGGATGCTTTTAAGATGATTGGATACATTGCTTGTCAACATGTGTGGATAAGAATCACTTGCAATGGATTAATTACTTTAGGGTAGCATTTCATTTCTTGGGATGATCACATTAGATTTGTATTGGATTATAAAATTGGGTTGATTTTGGATGTGATTATTGTTTCTATATGATAATGACAAGGGAGCACCAAGTATAGAAACAAGGATGTGAGATATGTTGATTTAGGATAAGTGGATTAATGAAGTGGATGAGTGGATTAAAATATTGTTGATAGTGGATGGAAAGGTAGATTGATGGGTTAAATGATTACCAATAATAGATAGGAAGATGAATGGATTAAATGATTAATGATAGTGGATGGAAAGGAAGGATGTGACCTCTAAGGACCATGTTGTAAAGAAAAGATTCCCTCACTTTGTTGAACACCCAAAATACTGAGGGGGGGTGAATCAATATTCTATTAAACCATTCAAACATTATCCATCCAATTACCCAAGTATATTCAACTATTATAAGGAAAGAAAGCATGAAACATCCACAAGATCACATAACACATGAACACCAATATTTTTACATGGAAAACTCAAAATGGGTAAAACCACGGCAAGGGTTAGCTCACAATATATTATAACTAGTTATAGTGTATTATAGAAGTACTCACTGTAGGTGGACTCACTTTCCACAGAGAAAAAAATAGAATAAAGAGGGATGGCTCATAGCCTATTTTGAATTGTTACAAATACATCTACAATAAATAGGATTTGTAATGTCCCTTACTTGGTTTTCCCTAGAATTCGCTTGTAGATTGGGTTTAGGGGTTCTTCTTTTCAAAATGAATGTTTTTCTCTAATGAAATAAACCTGGATTGAAATATGTATTCACCAATTTAATAACATTTTCACATACACATATAACTGTTAGCAATAATATCCAGATATCCAAAATATAAACATAATCATAAAATCAATCATGAAGACATATGAGGAGTTGCATAGGTGGATTTTCCCTGAAGCCCTCATGCCAAGCATGTGAGGTTTTCCATCACAATCCTCCTTTCTTAGTGGCTTAGTACCTACATTCTCCACTCATGGCAGCACCTCAAAAGACACTTGCCCTATTAGGGGAAAGGAACCATAAAGGAAAAGTGGCCTAGGCCTACCACTCCTCCATGGCCACAACGAAATCATAAGTGGGACCCCCACCCTTCCATGGCTGCAATGGAATCATAAGTGGGGTTTTTAGGCACCACTCTACCCATGGTTCACCCTCCCTAATAGAGTAACAAGCATGAAGAAGACAATATTTTAGCAATCAAATACATTTTCATTTATTCAAGATTTATTTCATGCCTATCATCAAATATATTTTCATTTATCAAGGGTTCTTTAAGTTCATCATTTCCTAGAATAATTTTTATTATGATAAGATTAAAGAAAGCATTCTATCAATAATCAAATTAGCAATATCTATTTCTTATATTCAAAATATGCTAAATATTATTGCTAAGTGAGGACATCACCTAATCTGCTATGTCTTCCCTTGACTCTTTATTCCTTAATTGCCTTCCTTCAATCTTGCCTTTGATTGATCATAGGATAAAAACATATATAAATAAATATTAATCTATTCATTTTTATATTAAGATCATAATTACTTATAAGGCTCAATAATTGCTGCAAGCATGATTATTGCAATGATCGTATATTTTATATAAATATGTATATATCATCATTTCTAATTGAATTGAATTTATAAATATATATATCATTACTTCTATTAAAAATGTGTCCATCATTATTTCTAATATGTAAATAGTATATATATATATATCATTATTTCTAATTGATTTCAATTTACAATAATTACTTTTGCATGGATATATATATTATTATATTATTATATTCACTTACAACCACATACACCTTTATTATCTTTACTGCTGCATGCTTTTTCCAAATTGTTCCATTTGTAGCCATTATTATATTTTCCCAGCTAGCCATTGTATCCCCCCATTCCTCTATTCTTCAATCTCTCCTTATAGCCCATTAAGGGCCTTTACTTGGGACACATCTTTTGCATTTTGATGTTTCATTTGTTTGGGACCGGTTCATAGTATCAGTTGGTTTCATTTTGACCAATTCTTTATGTTGTTTGATTGATGCCTTTGTTTGTTTATTTTGGAAGCATCGATTCTTAAGGTTTAGCTTATGTGTTTATTAATAGTGGTTTCCAAGATTTCTAAACATTTGGCATGAACATTATAATATATATATTTAATGTTTATGTAGATATTATAATTTTATACTTAGCATGAATATTATAATATTTATTATTTATTTATTTGGTCAATAGATTTCAGTATTGTTCCTTTTGTGATTTCTTGATTAAAATATTTGTTTGTTTATTTTATGACATTTAAAATATGATTTTAATTAATATTATTAATGATAATTACAATTATAGTGATATCTATTATTATTATTATTTACATTCGTTTCCTGATAATATTTAGCATTCTAATAATTATAATTATAAAGTTATCTTGATAATTATAATTATAATAGTGATGTTTGAATGGAAATTGCGTGTATTTATATTTTGATATTTGTTCGGTTTGGTTATTTGTGTTTCAATATTTCAGATTTAGCTTTACAATTTCAGGGACATGACAGGATTATAGCTTAGTGTGAATTAGATTATGGGGACCTATCAAGCAAAACAAGATAAGTTGTCTCGATATTGAGACCTTGCTTTGTCCTTGCTTAATTGGTTCTCCTCTTTCACGATACAAAACATCCCTGTTAGGAAATAACTTGCATAATAGAAGAATATGATATGAAATATGCTGCAAATACTTGATAATAACTAAGAATAACAAGCCACTTCGAGGGGGCAAACCTCCAAATATCTCTAATGAGAACACACTTCACACTTCATGATGAAATAAGACTCACAACCTCCTATATATACCTATTTATGCCAAGGATATCACCTAGGCCGACTTAGACACACCTATATAAGACTTAGGCCGACCTAAACAACTAAATAACAATATACTAATGATAATATGACATAATAGAGAGTTAAGATAGCCACAAGCGACTATTCATAACCCGATGTACAATAATATTAAGGGCGTAGCATGCCCCCCTTCTTCAAAGAAGCATTGTCCTCAATGCTAATCAAGTTTGGAAACTTTTGAATGAACTCCTCGTCTTCCCATGTGGCATCTTCAACTGGTAAATTCTTCCATTGGATGAGTTACTTAGTGATAGTTCTATTCCTCAGCTTCTTTGTGCGTGTTTGACGAATGCACTCTGGTTCCAAAATGATTCTCCCTTCTTCATCCAACTTGGGAAGTGTTGTTTGAGTGGAAATATTATGCCCAATTACCTTCTTCAAACAGGAAACATGAAAAAATGGATGTATCCTTGTTGTTGGTGGCAACTCAAGCTTGTAAGCAACACTACCGATCTTCTACATGATTTGGTATGGACCATAATACTTTGGAGACAACTTATTATTCTTCTTTGCTGCTTTAGTGAGATTTGCTTATAAGGCTGCAATCGCAAGAAGACCCAATCCCCAACTTCAAAACTTCTTTCACTACGATGTTGGTCTGCCTGTTGTTTCATTCGATTTTGTGCCATGGCTAAATTCTCCTTGAGTCCTGAAAGTACTTGTTGTTGATGAAGCAAGTGGTCTTCTACTGCCGAACTCTTGGGGACACCTTAATTGATGATGTGATGGAAGGAGGATGATATCCATAAAGTGCCAAAAATGGAGACATTTTTGATGAGCTATGAAAAGAAGTGTTATACCACCATTGCAAGTGGTAGCCAATCTACCCATTGGGACTATTTCTCTGAAGTGAAACAACGTAGATATCCTTCCAAACACTTATTAACAACCTCTTTTCCCATCTGATTGAGGGTGGTATGAAGAGCTAAGAGCCAATTGAGTACCCAAACATGAGAATAAATCTTTCTAAAAGTGACTAGTGAAGATAGGATCACGATCACTAACAATAACTTTAGGTGTACCATGTAGCTTTTGGATATTCTCCAAAAAATCTTTAGCCACTGCACTTGCTGTAAAAGGATGTGCTAATGCAATGAAATGTGCATATTTAGTGAGCCGATCAACTACCACCATGATGACATTATGACCTTTAGATTTGGGAAGCCCTATGATGAAGTGCATGGATATCTCTTCCCAACGCTAGCTAGGAATAGATAAGGGTTGCAAGATACCTGGTGTCTTAATTATCTCCCCTTTATGCCTTTGACACACCAAACATTCAGCCACAAATTTTTGAACATCACCCTTTAGCCCTTCCCAAAAGAAATATTGCTTGACTCGATGATATGTCTTCAAAAATCCTAAATGACCACCCACTGGAGACTCATGCAACTCTGTGAGAATCTTGATTTTAAGGTTGGAATTCTTGCAGAGATACAAACGCTCTTTATACCAAAGAGTATCCCTTCCAACAAAACTTATTTGAACTACTAGGATCACTTTTTAATTGCTCGATGAGATTACTTGTCGCAACATTGTTTTGCCACTCTGCTTTGGCTTCCTCCACCCAATTTGCTTGTAATATTGAAAGGGCACACAATAAGGCTTCATCTTTCTCATCCTTCCTTAATAGTGCATCTGTAACAATATTTATTTCCCTTTCTTATATACAATCTCAAAGTCATATCCTAACATCTTAGTGACCCATTTTTGTTGCTCTTCAGAAGATAGTCGTTGTTCCAAAAAATATTTTAGGCTATCATGATCTGTCTTAACCTTGAAATTTCTACCCAATAGATAAGGCCACCATTGTTTCACTTCATGGAGTATTGCTAGCATTTCCTTCTCATAAATAGGTTTTAGTAAATTCTTACCTTTTAATTGACGACTCTCAAAAGCAATTGGTCGACCTTCTTGCATGAGCACTGCTCCTATCCCATTTCCAGAAGCATCACATTCCATAATGAATTCCTTGGTGAAGTCAAGAGTGGCAAGTACTGGAGTTGTACACATAGCCTCCTTCAATCTCTCAAATGCTATATTGGCAGACTCGTTCCAATGAAAAGAATCCTTCTTCAATAGAGTGGTGAGAGGTGCTACTATACTACCATAATTCTTCACAAATCTTCTATAGTACCCTGTCAATCCCAAGAATCCTCTCAGTTTCTTAATGGTTTTTGGAATAGGTCATTCCATGATAGCCTTAATTTTGTTAGGGTCCACCTTTACTCCTTCATGTGAAACTATGTGTCCCAAATACTCCACCTCTGTAAGACCAAAAGCACACTTGGATGGCTTAGCATAGAGTTTATGATCTTCAAGTATTTGTAATGCTTGGTCCACATGTTGCAAATGTTCTTCCCAAGTCTTGCTATAAATCAATATATCATCAAAGAATACTAACACAAACTTTCTCAAGAACTTCTTAAAAATGGAATTCATCAAACTTTGGAATGTAGATGGTGCATTGGTAAGACCAAATGGCATCACCAAAAATTCATAATGACCCTCATGAGTCTGAAATGCTATCTTACAAATATCTTCCTCCTTAATCCGAATTTGGTGATAACCAGATCTAAGATCTAACTTGGTAAAAAACATAGCTCCATTTAATTCATCTAGCAAATCATCAATGACTGGAATTGGAAACTTATCTTTAATAGTGTACATGTTGAGCACTCTATAATCTAGACACATGTGCCAAGTATCATCCTTCTTATGTACCATCACCACCGGTGAGGAGTAAGCACTTTGGCTATGCCTGATGATTCCTGCCTCTAGCATCTCTTCAACAATTTTTTCTATCTCACTCTTTTGTATGTGTGGATACCTGTAAGGCCTGATGTTTGGTGGTTGGCTCCCCGGGACTAACTTGATGGCATGATCATGATCCCTCTTAGGAGGAAGTCCTTTAGGCATATCTCCAAGAACAACTGAGTGACGATCAATTATAGCTTGCAAATCTAGATGAGTAGGAGTAATAGATTGAGAGACTTCTAATGAACATAGTTGGGCCACAAATCCATCCACTCCTTTCTTAAGCAACTTTTGCATTTGATGAGAGCTTACCATTTGTGGAGATTTTTCCTTCAACCCCTTAGCTCTACTAGCCTTCCTTGATTGAAATCTCATGAATAGTTCTTGGAAGTTCATCTCAATTGTTCCAATGTAGTAAGCCATTGTACTCCCAAAACAATATCTGCTGCACCCATGGATATCGCATACATTGGGGTATCAAGTTGATAATCTCCCATGGATAATTTAATGCTATGAAACTTCCCTGAACAACTAACTGTACCACCATCTGCAATCAAAACTTGAAACTTTGGAGCTGGATATATGAAACAATTTAGATGAGTAGCTAACTTTTTGTTGATGAAATTATGAGTACTACCTGAGTCGATCAACACTGTTACCTTCTGCTTCTTTAGAAACCCCACCACCTTGAGAGTTTGTGGAGCACTAAAACCTGAGAGTGCATGACAAGAAATGATTGGTTGAGAATCATGTGATTCCTCATTTGACTCTCTTTCATCTTCTAGTATGGGTTCCTCCTCTTCTTCCTCATTGGGACCTTCAATATAAAACAATTTCTTTTCACTACATTTATGTCCTCGACTGTATTTGCTATCACAATTGAAACACAAGCCTTTTGCTCTTTTCTCCTCAATTTGTTGTGGAGTCAACTTAGTAGGTTGTGTTGAATATCCTTTCTCTCTTGTCACATTAGCCCCTTGCTTCTTAGGAATCAAATATTTCTCCTCTACCCTGCGTGCTAAGATAAAAGACTCATTTATGGAACTAGGGCTAAACATGCTACCTCATGTTGAATGTGATCCTTGAGACCACCCAAGAATAATTCATTCAAGTTTTCCTCCGTAATTGTATCCACCCTTAAGGATAGATTTTGGAATTGCTGAATATAATCCTTAACTGATCCTGTTTGTTGAAGTTTAGCTAGCTAGCTGAAGAAGTTGTCTGTGACACTATTGCTATATTGTGCTTGGAGTTCCTCTGTAAAAATTGACCATGAGACGGTGAGCCCCTTTTTTCTTCGATGAGTGCAAAGCCAATGATACCAAATGAATTGATCTGGTTCTAGATATAAGAATCCATCGTGACCTTTTTTCCATTTGGGATTTGGTGTACTTCAAAAAAATTCTCGATTTGGTTTATCCATGTTAGAGGATCCTTACCATCGAACTTGCGCATATCCACCTTTGGAAATAAATTCCTAGATCCCATAGGAGTACTAAAGCTTGTGTCAGTAGTAGCTGACCTAGAATTTTCACCTTGGCCGCTTGAGAACTCCTTTCTTGATTCAGCTATGTAGGTGCTTAACATGTTTCGCATGTCTGACATATCCATCTTAATTGAGGAAATTTCTTCCTTGACCTTATTGATTTCTTCATTATGAGTAATATCCTCGATTGTTTCACCATCCTTATCAAGAGTCTTCCCCGGAGTGACAACATTCTTTTTACCCCTTGTTGCAGGCCCTGTCATGATGGAAACCACTAATATTGAAATAAATCACACAAATGAAACTTAAATTCTCTCAAATTTTTTACTAAAAAGGGATAATAGACATGTCGATGCCATGGAAAACACTGCTTCCTTGGTACCTTCGAAAGAGGATACGAAAGAATACCACTTCGTGTTTTAGGTCCTGTGAACCTTGGCGGTTTCCATTCAACCAGAATTTGAGGCCCTTGTGTGTTCCCATGTAGACTCGGGAGAATGGTTCTCTAATATCTATAACTACTTAAAGACTGGAAAATTTCCTAATGATGCAACAAAGAATGATTGCACTCGTATACGAAAGCTTTCAACATGATATGTCATTTTACTTGATGTTCTCTATAAAAAATCTTATAATGGCTTGCTTTTGCGATGCCTCACTAAAGTGGAAATATCCCTCACCCTTAAAGAAGCCCATTCAGGCTCTGGGGGTGGACACTTTGGAGGTAAATCCCTAGTAAGGAAGTTGATACACATGGGTTACTATTGGAAAATGATGGAGTAAGATTCCTTCAATTTTGTTAAAAGGTGCCTTCAATGTCAACAACACAGTTGTCTCATAATGTCAACAACACAGTCGTCTCATTCACACACCTGTCCAAGAGTTGCAAAATCAGACCTCTCCTTGGCCATTCTAAAAATGGGGGTTGGATATTATTGGAAAAATATTACCTCCTTCTTCTAAGGGACATACCTTTATCATTACTGCCATATATTACTTCACAAAATGGGTCAAAGCTATTCCACTTCAATCCACAAACACTAAGGCTATTTGTAGCTTTCTTCTCAACAACATCATTTCTCTTTTTGGAAATAAAAAGCATACACATCGAAATATACAATACCATGATGTCAAAACCAATATATATATATGTGTGTGTGTGTGTGTGTGTATGCATCAAATTTCATGTACATGTATCAAGCCACTACTATAAAAAAATGAGTGGCTACTAAATATATGTCTATACAGAAGATCTACATATATATATATATATATATATATATATGTATGTATATATATATATGTATGTATGTATATATATATATGTATGTATGTGTGTGTGTGTCTCATTACAAAAATGATATACAAAATCACTAGCCCCTATGGTTGTGGCATGTGGCTCCCCAAGCCCTCTGGATCTGGTTGCTACTGCTATGGTCTAGAGAGAGGTTGCACGGTGGTCATGGAACTAGATCAATGTGAGCATGATGCGGAAAGATCCATCTGCATCACCCTGATCTCTCCCTGCAACGAGCATATTGTCATTCACACCTGTGTCAGCTCTTGCTACAACTGTTGAACATCTATCGAGATCACGACTATTGGTTTCCTAACAAGGTCATCGAGGCAGCTATGAAGGGAATCACACACCTCCTTGGTGGTGTCGACCCTCCTCACTGCCATGTCTCACTCATCAAGCATCATCCGCAACTCCCTCAACAATTGGTCACATTGCCCCTAAACAATGGTGAGCTCCATAGTCAACTAAATGATCTCTACTCTCCACTCCTCATAAGCGGTCCTTAGGCATACTACCAACTCAAAAACATGGGCATGTCACCCCATAGACATTGACTAGAAAGCCTTGAGGACCGTCCCCTGGATGGGAACATTAGGATCCACCTCTGAAATACACTAAGCCATCAACCTAGTCCATCCCTGTGCATCCTCTGTAACCAAAAAAGGCAAGCAAGAAATTAGTATCACATGGCACATATGTATAAGCATAAACATAAAAAATTGAAACTACTAAAATATAAGCAACATGTTGTGTATACCTGGGTCCCCTGGCTGCCATTTGGAATCAGGGTGAGGAGCAACACTAGGACCTACACCACCAACATCAGTAGCTTCTCTCAGAGCTACTAAGGTTGTCACCACTATGACCATGGGTGTTGGTGGCATCGATGAGATAGTAGTAGCTATTGGGGGATCTGACTTCCTCTACCACCTTGGCCTCTATGGCACTGCCTCCTCCTCCTCCTCCTTGGCCTGTTGCCACCCTCTCTATCTATCTTGTGGAGGTGGCACATCCCCCTGTGGGCCCAGATCCCCTCTATGGGTACCCTTGCCAAACATAGGAGAAGGAAAGTGCCTATCCCACCACCCTCTGAAATCTATAACAATCCTGACATTATCCACCATTTCCATGGGTGAAAGATCGTAGTCAGCTCATCATCATTTGAGGGAAAAAAATCAGTGATGGTGGGATGGGGGTGATCCCCGGGTCTGGTAGTGCTCCTGTAAGCCCTAGTGTATGTGGGAACATCTGGAGGAATAGTATATACATGGCCATGCTGTCGCATGACCTGACTCTAGTAGTATGGCATGATGATGTGATCACAACGACCTACTAGAAAATGGTCCCACTATAGGTTCCTTAGGTACCTACCATCATCTACCCATCTAAAAAAATTGATAGGGTCTCCATCTGACCCCATCTACAGTAAGAGTATCGAACTGTAACCGCCAAAACTATAAATTTCTGAACCTCCACTAGCCTATCATATCATACCAGTGGCCCATGGAGATGCGATATAGTCATCGCTGGGGAAAACTAGCCAAGCTCGTGCGCATGATGTGGGAAAAATCCCACACTTGTAAAAATGTGCATGTTGTCAAACTGTGGTAGTCATAATGAACATACCTACCTAACTCCTAGTAGAGGTGTGCTAGCATGCTGTGACCCCAAGCAAAAACTGTCTTGTGCTCCACCATCTCCTTTGATAGTGTGGATGAGTCCCCCAAGAAGGTGAGAGCCTCACCTATCTATTGTGATCCAAAAAGTAATGATCATGACCATCACCCATCGTAGTAGCGGTGTAGTGGTCCACACTTGTTCATATCAATGTGTGTAAATGTGGCATGTGTCATCACCACCATCTGTCCATCTTGAGCAGTAATGGACTCCCTCTTCCCACTCTCGTGTAGATCAGGTATCATCAATGGCCACTTGTCATCCATGGATGGGTAGTCTTAGGATCTGATAAACATCCTCTAATGTGATGGTCATCTCCCTAGTAGGTAATTGGAAAGATGACATGGTGGAAACCCACCACTCCATTATTGTTGTAAGCATCCACTCGTGGTAGCACATCTCTGGCATGGTGAATGTATGTTAGAGACCGACCTACTCCAGGTGGGTGACCTTGTCCATAGTGAGATGGTCCCTCTGCTCTTTAACTAGTTGGTACGCATGCCCTTTCGAATGATCGCGAATCTCTAGATACTCCTGCAAAAGTGAAAAAATTCTAAGTCAGAACATGGAATCTTGATTTGAAAGCAATTTTTTTTTAAAACTTATGCACATTGCACAGACATCTGCGCACCATGCATACGTCCCTATCCGCCATAGATTCCTCAAGGACGACAACACATCCTCAAGATTCTAGCGTAGAATAGGGATGTGGGCACATAACGTAGATGTCAGTGCACATTTTGGACGCATGTGAATCTCGACGAATAAAAAAATGCTAAAAAATGGTCTTAAATCATGAAAAATGAGGTTTCAAGGCCTACCTAGTCCACCTTGCGACCCTAACCAATGTCATTGCACAACTGCTCTGATCTAGGTGCCTCGTACTCCATCCTACTCAAAATTTTGCTGACTTTTCTCTCCCAAAATTCAATAATTTTCTCACAATCAATAGTGAAAATGACCCTTTTAGGGGCCCACCTAGGTATATATAGGCCCCCCGGGGCCCATTTTTCCTAGAGTTTGTTGCTCCCCGGTTTCTCCTGAATTTACCCCACCAAGCTGGGGGGAAAATTAGGAGGGGGAATATAGACACCTCTTGATCATATTTTTCTTCTGAATCAACAATTTTTTCTTGAGCATTCTTCTTGTTGAAATAGCTTCTTATGATTTTTGAAGCTGAACTAAAATTTTAGTTTTGCAAGTTAAAGTTTTGCACAATTTTTTTACAACCGCCTTGTTACTGCTTGATGAGCTTGGTTGTTGGGGGCACCTTCAGTATTGGTTAGCTCGACCTCGGTGGCCTCTAAGGCCCCTTTTCCTGGCATGCAAATCTATAAAATTTAAAATTTGAGGTGAAATTTATCTTCTCTACTTTAGTGTGGTTGTTTTTTCCCAAAATTGAGCCCACTAAAGTGGGGGAAAAATGTAATGTCGCAGAATTGCACCTAAGGGAAATTCCACATTTTTGAACTTTTTCCTAGCATTTATGACAAAAATCCCATGAGTCAGAATCTCACGATCTTGAATCCATGTGGACTAATGGTAGAGCAACAAAATCCTAATGACACGTTTCCCAAAAATCTAGGCCTTGGAAACTTGTGTGACGTGCGGACATCTGTGTGGTGCACTAGCGTCCTGGTGGTTTTTTGAGTTTGAAATAGGGAATCTCAAATATTGATTCTCATGACACGTGTCCTAGTAGCCAGAATTTGGGTGTAACGACTCTTTTCTGTCCTTGCATGCAACAAAAAATCCCTCTTATGCTCTCATTTGGGGGTTCGAGCCATTCATAAAAGATCTCTCTATATTTTCATTCCTAAGTTCTCTTCAATTCTTGATAGTAACACTCTTACAAGTGAAGCCATGCTAGACTGAGGTCCTTCCAATAGCTACAACTCTCAAGCAAGTGCTCAACGGTGTGTTCATGCACTCTGGAGAGGGTCTAGGCCTATGGGTAACGCTCTCTCTCTCTCTTTTACTTTTCTCTCATACTTGTTCATTTACTACTTCATGGTGTGGGTTCTACTCCTAAAGTGGGTTTTTCTCTTTGTTTACTTCCTTTACACTCCTTTCCAACTTGGATGTCTATGGAGGTGAGAAAACCAAAATGGGGGTTTGACTAAGGCAAGTCCCTATACAGCCCCAACCTTTTCCCCTCATTCTTCTATGTGTAGGTTGTGAAGTAGAGCTTGGAGTGAATACTTGAACATCCGATTGAAGATAAGTTTTCTCTAAGTTCTCCTTGTATTTTATTCTAAGTTTTCACTTTCTGTCTAGTTATTTCGCCCAACACACCTCTGACCCAATCCAGTAAATGAAACCTTGTCCTTCCCACTTGATTTCTTGAGCTTTTTGTTTCTTAGGATGTAAGCATACTATTTGGACAACAACACCGCATGCTAGCATCCTAAATCTACACTTTTGTCCTTTGGGCAAGAGCTCCTTTGTCTGAGGAAAGGATCTAGAAGTTTCACTCTCTCAGATTATAAAGCAGTTCCCTATAAAAGCTAGTGTATACCCATCTCTTTCACAATTCTTTCATGATGAGGTGGATAAGGGTAGTTCATTCCCTGGTGATCTCTTGAGCATGAAGAGACCCGTGTGCAGCGAATCCCTCTTATCTCACACATGTATGTGTTGTGTTTTCAACTCATTGTTTTCTAGTTATTTTTTCTAATTGTTCCTCTAAAATAAGATTTGAATACCATTTTTATAAGACTACTAATGAGCTTTTTTTGGATAAATCAATCCAATCTCACATGGATAATTTAAAATTAACATACACACTTTAATTTGGTGCTCAATAATTAAAATTATTTGTTATTTATATTAGAGTGTGTCTTAGTAATTGGTTGTGTATGCTCTTTCCTTATACCACAAGATGACAAAAGTAACTTAATCTGCCACTTTGTGCACCAAGGATGGGTTATGTATGCTCTTCTCTCACATTGCAAGATGATCTTGAGGATTAAAAACAACTTTGACTTAATTTTATTGTGACTTAAACCTCATTATTGACTTCATTATTTCTAGGTTTTCTAGTATCTGAATTTAATCACTAGATCTAGTGAAAGCCTATGTGACAAGACTTTACAAATTCAAGGAGTTGTCATTATTGGGTAAGCGAATATGTGTTTTAAGTACTTTGTAAAATGAGGTGGTTTCATCTCACCAATACCTAGGCCTTAGATAGCACCCCTGTAATACAATATCAAGGCCCACACACTTTTGGGTATATAAAGGACTCCCTTGGATTTCTTGTTTTTCATAGTTAGGAACCTTTGTGGCCATCATTCCTTGTAGTGCACTAATCTGTAGGTTATGCCAAAAATTTATGCATAATGTAACCTAGTTGTGTTAGTGGTAGACCATGGGACAACCAATGCCAACATTAACTATTCAAACATGTGCTTTGTTGGTGGAAAATTCATTGACCTTATGCCTAATAAAATAGGTTGAGGATACCCACCTTTGGACATGTGGCATATTTATGATCTTACAAGGGGTGTCCACCTATCTATCTACCATAGGCTTGTTCATGTGTATTGTGTATCTTTTAATTTTTTGATAACCCCTCCTTGCTCCAAATTGGTCCAAAGAGGAAGCTTATCTATTTTGAGCCTTAGGATTTATTTTTTGTCCTTTTCTTTGTATTGTTCATAACTTGGCCAACAACCACAACTTTGATCCAAAGTCAAAAACCATAGTCATAAAATTGGTCCAAAACCTAAGTCAACCTTGAATCAAACTTGGCCCATAACCAAATTCATAACCATACGCCATGCTCACCCATAGTTGCACTTCAATCCAACATAGCCCAAGGTCTAAACCAAACTAAAGAATCACCCAACCTAACCTTAGATAATCTAACCTATAGTCAACCAACCCTAGGTTCATGCAATCCTGGTAAGATTAACTCAAGTTGACTTTTAAACCATAGGTCAAATCAACCTTACTTCAACTTAACCTTAGATCATATAACCTATAGTCAACCAACCCCAGGTTTACCTCCACAATAATTAAATTAAACCATGTGTTAACCCAACCTTAATTCAAATAAAGCATATTCCATCCAACCCATAGTCAACCAATCCTAGGTTTACTCCACCCTAATTAGTTTAACTCAAGAAAAAATAAACCATAGGATAACCCAACCTTAGTTCAACTTAACCATAGTCTATTCAACCCATAGTCAACCAACCCTAGGTTAACTCACACTTAATTTAAATCAACCCAAGTTCAACTCAAATTTAGTTTAGCTCAACCATAGGTTAACTAAACCTTAGTTTAACTTGACCCAAGTTTAACTCTACCTTAGGTTCAATCAACCCAAGTTTAACTCAACCCTTGGTTTTCTCAACCTTAGTTTCACTCAGCCATAGGTTAAATCAACCTTATTTTAACTCAACCTTGGGTTCACTCAATCTTGGTTTCACACAACCTTAGTTTAACTTAACCCTAGGTTCACTCAACCTTAGTAATCATAGTTTAACTCAACCCTAAGTTCACTTAACCCAAGTATAACTCAACGATAGTCCAAAAAATATAACTTCCATACTCGTGTTAGATTCATCTCACATCTAGATAACATCCAACCTAAGAACTATAACACCATTTCACACTCACACTCATAACATAGTCAACCCATATCCAAGTCATAAGTCCAACCCTTAACTATAATAACCCATCCCATATACATTCAAGTCTATAACAATTCATAGCTCACCCATTGCCATAACACACTCACTTTTGACCAGGTTTTGAGTATAGATTTTATCTTTGGTTGATCAAGTTTTTAGTCCAACTTTTGTTTTGGTATATCTTGTCATATCTAAGTATTTTTTATCCATACAAACAAGAATCCATATTTTGCATGTACCTAGTTTTTACATGAGTCCCACAAAATGGTCACCCATGATCAGTCTCCTATACCACCTCAAGACCATGATGATGATAAAAATAGTCTCCACAACCATAGGAAAAATGGATATGATGTAGACATTTTTTTAAAACAACATGAGTCAAAATTTACATTAAAACACATCAAGACCACATCCTTCTAGAGCTAATAGAA
Organism: Sequoia sempervirens; assembly: GCA_007258455.2. NCBI lineage: Eukaryota > Viridiplantae > Streptophyta > Pinopsida > Cupressales > Cupressaceae > Sequoia > Sequoia sempervirens. The sequence continues at coordinate 96,922,001 of VDFB02072274.1, read as the reverse complement.
TCAAGAGCTTTATTACTAATGATTTCAACCTTGAACAATTAAGAACACAAGAACCCCCTCCTAAAAACAATGATGAATGCCATGAAGCACATGAAAATGACACTACTCTTAAGAATGCTAGAACTAAAAAAAGTACAAAGGGAAAAACTTCGATGAAATTTATGTCATGATTCCCATGTTAAAAATTATAAATATACCATCTTTTATGGCCTCTTTGGCTCATCTAAACAACATTAATCATCTAAACATGTGGTTGATCAAGAAATTAAGGATATAAAGATCCCCTTAAAATTATTCAATTGGGTGCAACTTCCATTAAAAGGATATAAATTTGATGCACTATGTCCCTATCCCTTTGAGATTTCAATTACACAAAAAAATTCTTTCACTCTTTGAAATATCTAAATTTGACAAATACAAAGGAAAAGATTATCCAAAGAGTTATATATGTGAATTTTGCATCACTTTCCACGAGTTTTCCTACAATGATGATTATCTATGTCACCTTTTCCCTCATAGCCTTGGACAATAAGATTTGGATTGGTTTATTCATCTACCTAAAAGAAAAACAAACACATTTTTTGTAATCATAAAACATTTTGTAAATTAATTTTCGTACAATGTCAAGCATGAGTTAATGATTGATCTTTGCAATTTAAAACAAAAATATGGAAAGAAATTTCCTGCTTTCCTTTAATGATGGAAAAATCCTAGCTAGTATTTTTTTGCGCCCTATACCTAAGAAAAAAATGTACATATTTGTGTTAATAATCTTAATATTAAAATTACCTTCCATTTACAAGTACATTCCATATCAACCTTTGACAAGATCATTGAAAAATGTGTTCAAATTGAGAAGACATTGATTGTTAAAGGGTTAGTCAAAATTTTTACCAAGGATCAAGCAAACAACAATAACTAAAATGAGAAGCCTAGATTCTTTACAAAAAATAAAATATTTATAAATATTGATAAGACATTAGATAAAATATTGAAATAGTTAAGGATTTCAAATGACATTGACCACTCTCACTTCCTGGCACTCATCACACACCTTACTTTTGATCACTATATCGCCTTTCAATTTGAAGAAATGTCATATCTTGATCATTTTTATAATCATTTTCTTCATATTGGAGCCTTCATTGCCCAACATAAGATCAAATGAGTACTTATAGATAATGCCTCTAGACTAAACCTCTACACCTTGTGGCTTGTTAAACTCTCGGGATACACAAACGAGGCTTTGAAACCCCATAGAATTATAATTAAATCCTATGATAATGAAGAAAGGGAGACCACTAACACCATCAATGTTCCACTCCATCTTTGAATTTTCTATAACACCTTGTTTCATGTTGTCGATCTTGACCTTCCATAGAATATCATCCTTGCTCTCCTAGGGATACACCACATGTAGGCCATTCCTTGAAAATTCCACTAATGTCTCAAATTAATTCATGAAGGAATTGAATTCACCAACCTAGTAGATCAAAAACCCTTCCAATATTATAAAATTTTAGAGGGTCAATGCAAAAAATCAAACTATTATCTCATCACGAAATTTGTAGAGCCATCGTCTTAACCAAAATCTACTTCTATCGACCCCAATGATATCCTATACACATCATCCAACTTTCCTCCTAATAAGGTCAATATCATTGACAAAGGGTGTGGTGAATAAAAAATCCAAGATGCATTCCACATTGGGAAACTTCCATTGTCACCTACATCATATGGGCATCCTAATATGGAATAAAAGCAAAAGCAAGAAACTTTGTAGTATGGGTATACAACTTTTGTCAAAATTAGTTATTTGGTGTAGATCAAAGAGCAATGTGTCTTACAAGACCAATTGAATTTGTAGTTGAGATGAATTCAATTACACTTCAACAATTTCAAATTTACCAATCAAATCTACCCAATGAAACAATTGTTTTGAGATTCAAATTGTCATAGCTATGCAACTTATTAGTCAATATATTTTATTCAATTTACAATTCATGTTTGTTGACATTACAACTATCTCTGCAAACAAATCAAAATCTAAATATTATTCTTTTATTTTCTTCACCATACCACAAAAAAACAATGGAATTCAATTTCTAAGGCTTTGGGCTCAACCTTCACACTTCCAACACCCCCTTTTCCCAACACCAACAACAACCAAGTTTTAACAAAAGAAATTAAAATTTCTGATTTTATCAAATTATCCTCCCTACACAACTCTCACACCCCATGGAAAGTTGAAACAATGAAAAAAAATCAAAATTTTGTGTTGAAACTTAATGGAGGTTTGGGGCCAACTCCATGCCCCAATTCCAACACCACACATTGGTCAAAACCTACAAGTTTTTGTGTTTATTCCTTCCTGTGCAAATGCCCCTCTTTCCTCCTCTAAACGACCAACATAAACCACATCAAAAATTTGCAATACACCAAAAACAAAGCTCCCTTATTTGGTCTGATCTCCTTCAACTTCATGCTACACCTGAATCCATTCATCTCCCCAACAAGAAAAATAATAAATTACAATGTAAATGGGCAATAATTAAAATGTTGTTTTGAATTTATTATTCCTCTTCAATTCCAATACCAATGTGTTGGGTAAATAAAAGAAAATAAATGAATTACAATTGAAGTAAATTCCTTCTTCCCCTATCTAACAAGCAATTGCAATCAATTTATAAATAAATAGAAGGAGAATTAAAAACAAATTTCTTCACTTTTTTGCCTACTTCTCAATTGTCTGATTATCTGTGGACAAAATTGCACCAACACCAAAAATAAAATAAATGATCAAACTGAAATAATTGTGTTGTAGACTAAAATGATGAGGATCTCCTTGTACTTGGTCCTAGGCATATTTCTTGTGATAAGGATTGTGGTTGGAACAATCATACTTCATATTTTATGTGATCCTTTAAACCGCCTAGAAATAATTCCTTCATTTTTTCTTTTGCCACATTTTCTATTCTTAGAAAAAGGGTTTGAAATTGTTGAATATAATCCTTGACCATGCTCGTTTTCTTTAATTGGTGAGTTGGCAGAAGTAGCTATCCATAAAGCTATCTCCATAATGAGTAGCAAGTTCCTCTTTAAAAATTTACCATGTGACCACACAACCCTTTTTTCTCTTCTCATCACATAACCAACGATACCAAATAAATTGATCTAGTTCTAGGTATAATGATGCCATAACCACCTTTTGTTGACTAGGAACATGATGAATATCAAAGAACTACTCCATTTGGCATAGCCAATTGGTTGGATCCTTGCCATCAAACTTTCTTGTATCCAACTTAGGTATGAATTTCCTTGGCATATGATTATTAAATGAAGGATCCTTGTTGAAACCAAAGTCAATTCCAAGGAATTCATGTCCAAAAAAAGCATTATCTTCCACCTTATGAGGTGAATCTTCACCCTTACACCACATACCTTGAATAAATGATTTCAATTCACCCATTTCTTCCATAATCTTCTTCTCTAATGATGAAATATCACCCTTGAATTTGTTTTTTTTATCCTTATGGTTAAAATCCTCATTTTCTACTCCCTCATTCTCTAAAAATTTCCCTAGTGTGGTAGCATTCTTCTTGCCTCTTGTTGCAGGCCCCGCCATGATGATAGAAAATAATTTTGCAATAAATCACACAAATGAAACTTAAATTTTTTGATTTTTTTACTATAACTTACTAGGGTCAAGATACCACTTACCTAGAAAAAACTCCAAGAAATTATCAAATTTGTAGCCTTGAGAGTGAATTTGTTGGAAACCCTAATTTTACAATAACTTGCTTATTTCAGCTTAAATTTCTCCAAATTTGTACTATAAACTTCTCTATAATTTCCTCAAAAACCTAATAAAAATTAGGCTCCAATTATGCAAGATGTGAGAGATATTCAACTTACAAATAAATTGTGTTGAAACCCTAATTTTTCCATAATTCGCTCAAATCTGCTTCAATTCCTTTGAAATATGGGTTGTATATTCTTTAATATGGTATTAAAAAAGATTTTAAAAATTAAAAAAAAATCTCCAAAATATGAAAGATATGCGCCTTCCAAAATGACCTCCAAAATTGACAAAATGCCTTGTCGTCACAGTGCCAAGATCACGCTCTGATACCACTTGTAATGAAATAACTTGCACAATAGAAATATATGGCATGAAATATACTAAAAATACTTAATAATAATTGAGAATAACAAGCCACTTTGAGGGGGAAATCCTCCAAATATCTCCAATGAGAACACAATTCACAATATAATGATCAAATAAGACTCACAACCTCCTATATATACCTATTTTATGCCTAGGATACCACCCAGACCAACTTAGATAACCCTATATAAGACCTAGGTAGACCTAAACAACTAAATAACAATATAGTAATGATAATATGACTTAATTAGGAGTTAAGATAGCCACAAGTCGACTATTCATAAATCAATGTACTCTAATATTAAGGGTGTAGCATCTTCATCCAAGAAGCCATAAAAAGGGATTTTATTTTGATATTCATAATTTAGCATATTTTGTGGAATAAACAAAGTCCTTTTCTCCAAATAACATATTGAAATCTAAGAAATGAGAGGAACCAAAATTTGAAGTACCTATTCAAGAATAAGAGGATGCATCATTTTATTAGGAATTCCATTGTCTCTATGATCCAAAGAGGCTACATGATTGATCAACTCTCTTATATAAAAATATTCCAATAACATAAACTTGGGCACTGACCAAGATAAAAGAATTGACACAAATCACTGCTAGTATGAACTCAAAAGAACAAATTCATCAAGATATATATATATGGTGTGTGATGTGGTCAATACCACTTCCTCTTGGTATCATTATATCCATACTTACCTCATTACCCAATCTCTCCCACTTAACTTATCCCATAACCAAAAATTCACATTCATCCAATGTGCTACCTGCTACATGCTTCTTGGTGGTACCCTTTGTTGTAAGGGTTGCAATGGTATTGTTAGGATTTCTTAACTTTGATAAATCTCATTAAAATATTATAGAATTCCATGATTATAGTTACAAACCTCACACTAACAATATCACCCTTACGAAGAAATTATTTAGAATTGGTTACTACTAGCCAACCATAGAGAAAATTCTTGCCAATATCTCAAGAAATGCCTCACTTGTTAAAAGGAAAATATGGATCAAGTCATTTCAAGTTATTTAAACCACATGGAAAATAGTTGGATGAGCCCATGAGGTACCCTCTTTTCCATAAGAAAAGACCAAAAAAACTAGCAAAATACAAAAAATTCAAATAACGAAAAAACAAAAAAAAATAGTACAAAGAAAATATCATCCTTTGGAAAAACCCATTTTTATGTTACCTTAGGGAAGTCACCATAATAAAAATATGTGAACATAGGTGTCATCTCTAACATTTTTTTTTAAAATCACAAAAAACCAGCAAAAATAGTAAAGAGAGAAAAATCATGCTTTGGCAAAAACCATTTTTTTGGAGGCTTGGAAAAGTATCATGATGAAAACCTATTCACAAGCATCATGTATACTAGTCCATATCCCTCTTATCTATAAGTAATTTTCACACCTATGGGCATAGAGTTTACCCATCCATCAAATTATGACACCCTCACCCATGGACCCTTTTGCAGCATATAGGATTGTACCTTGATTAATGATTCAAAAAAATATTTGGAACAACACCTATCTCTACTATGAAATTATTATCTTATAAATTTTCACACTAGTTTCCTTTTGTCTTTCAGGTTTGTAGAAAATTTACCTCTTTTTTTATAATGAGCCTTCACATGTCATACTACTAGTATCAAACTAAAGAACAACGCTTGCACATTGGTCCACTATATTACTTTAGTTTGGACAAACCAACTATTGCTATTAGTATCATGACAACTTGAGGATGAGCGACATCTTCATTGTTTTCATTTTATCAATATTTTTTCTAGTTCCCATGGCATACTTCCATAAGGACATTGTAGTTCCTTATACTATGATTGTTTCTTGAGGTTATGATTGTTTGGGCATTTGGATCTTGTCTTTATCTTTACTTTATCGTCATGTTGATTTCCTATCTCTTTGCTCTATTGTTTTGAGTCAATCCTTATGTATATGGAACATCATCATAATGATCTCTTATACCATGATGCATAATGCCTATGCAAATAAAATATTTCTCAAACACATAAGAATTCCCTCATAGTTTCTCAAAATATACCTAATCTTGAATACTTTAGGGAAATATCATATTCATCTCCATCATCCTAAGCTCCAATCCAACCATCAAACACCACTTATTATCCTATCCTCATATTCCATCCCACCCCATTCTTACCATTTCTCTAATATCTACCATCCTAATTTCTTTTCATCATCCTTACCATTATCCTCCTACTCACCATCTTGACATCTTCCTACTTCTCTTAGTCTTCTTCCAACTTTCATAATATATTTCCCCATTCTACTCAATCATTTTTTCCATCATTCTCATAATATATATTAAACTCCATTCATATTCCCATCTTTGCTAACATCATTCTATCTATTTTGACAGCACACCCATGTTCTTCCAATCTAACCATCCTCTTGAGGTGGTATCATCATCTGATTTAGCCCAAAAAATATATCAAGATTTTGAATCCAAAATATATCCAAGAACTAAAGCATCCTTCAAATCTAATCATCTAATCAATCAATCAATCAATCAAATTGATGCCAATCCAGCCAATTAGCCCTTAACCTTTGATACTTAGAGCATATTATCTCATTAATGTCAACACACACTATGTCCATATCTACTTTGAAATAACATTGGTTTTTCTAATTGCAATGCCATTTCAAATAGGGAAAATACAGACACTAAAATCAGATATATAGTCATTCATATAATATCATCTCATGTTAATATTTAACACACTCACCACCTCCTTGTCCATTAAAATAATTAATATTAACTTAGGTCTATTACTTTATCACAATTAAATTCATTAAATATTATTTATTATATAATTAATTTAATTCTAATTAAATCTAAATGGTCCAAATTTAAATTAATTTAAATCCTAAATTATACCTCATGAGTTAACTATCCAATCAATTTAGTTAACTCACTAATATAGTCTATTGATGAGCTAATCAGTTTGGTTAACTCAAGATCACAAATTAATTGAAAAATCAAATAATTATCAACTCACCAATCAAATGAGTTGACTGCCTATTTATTTCCATTCAATTAGAAAATTGATTGCCACCTCTCCCCATCACATCCACCATTTGTAGATCTAACTTGTGATCCAATATTTAATATCCACCATTTAGTTTCCTCTCATTTTTTTAATAAATTGAAGTTTAAATCCTCAATTTTCATCATCTTGAATTGAGGAAGCAGATGTTGCAACACTAAGAAGAAAACATCACAAATCGATAGATCACATTCCATCGATTGGCAATGAAAATTTATGATTGTAATTTCATTCATTCTGTGTTGATGCAAATTGTTATTGAGCTCAAGTGGAAGGTGAGAGTTGTGATTTGATTTAGAGTTTGAATTTTGTTGTTTTTTCTCCTTTTTTTTTGTATTTAATTTCATCTCTCACCCTTATGAGTAGTAATTTTTTAAGGCACCACAATGATGCAAAGTATTAGCTTTAGATATCTAGAGATGTTATTGATGAGGTTAACCTTGACAATGTGATGCAAGTAATGAAAAGTGCAATATATGTGTAGGGTAGTGTGGAAGTTGATTGAAACTTCCTATAATCATATATATTGGAAACATTGTGTGGATTCCATGAACAATATATTCAAGGAGACAAGAAAAATTGACTAGATCAAAAAATTTGTAACTAATGTGAGAGATATGTGTATGTTTATTTACAATCACCACACATGGAATGCACTAATTTGGTTCTTCTCCAAGAAGGAAATTTTATTAAAATTGTTGAGACCAAATATGCACCCTATTTCATTCTCTTGAAGAGGATGGACAAGTTGTAGGAGCTCTTGAAACTAATGGATCATGACACAAGAGTGGAATCAATGGGCCAAATCCAAGATAGAGTAGGGGATGAGGGTGAATGATGTGGTGAAGGGATTTTTTTATTGGATGCAAATTACATCACTAATTTTGTATCATGATTATCATAGTGATTAAATATGGGGAATTTGATGCTCCAAGTCTTTGGGAGATATATGAGTGCATTGATAGCATGCTTTTCCAAATGAAGGTTAGTGTACAACATACACAAACCAACTTACAATTTTACAATAGTGCATAAGCTATCATTCACTAGAAGTGGGATAATCTTAATACTCCTTTACGTAACCACCTATGCCTTGAACCTAAATTGGTATGTGCATTGGCCTAGTCAAGTTCTCCCCATCAATAACACTTAGATAAAGAGAGGCTTCAAAAAGGTTGTTGAGAAGATATACAATACAAAGGAGGCCTAATTCTTCTAAAGGTGAATGGAATTTACCCAACTCAAGGGTTATGCAAGTTTGATAAAGTCAAATAGGAAAATTTTAGTGTAAGAAATCCCAATATCATGGTAGTAGTTGTATGGACCTCCATCATTGATGAGCATAATAGTGATTCACCTCTTATCACAAGTGTGTAGTTCCCTTACTACTAAGAGGAAGTGGTTTACATACTTCATCCAATCTACCAAAAGGAATGAGCTTACCTTTTAAAGAGTAAAGAAGCTTGTGATTGTACATTGTGCTTTGTGTCAAATGCATCATAAGATAATTGAGTACAAGAATATTCCAACACCATGGTGAGATGTAGACCTAGAGTAGTCAACACAAATTGATGAGGATCAAGTTCCACATACAAATTTTTTTGGTGTTCAATTGCAAGAGCTAGACGAGTTTAGCAGTTCAATGATAAGTACACCATAAATGAGTTTGAATAGCCATTGGCCCATTGTACTTGAAACTTTGCATTACTATTGTAAAACTGATTGTCATGAAATTATATGTATTCACAAATTTTGTTCAATCAATTATGAAATTATTTATATAAATGAATAATTATTATTTATTTTAACTATTTTTAATAATTCTCAAATATTATACATTATTGTAGCTTCCATCCCTCCATCATCCCCAAAATGGGGAAACAATATCCTTGCATGCTTGTAGGAGATGTATAGAGGTGCAAACAAACTACATATATAATATTCTTATGCATAGAGACATCCCTATGTGTCTCTGATACATGGATCCATTTCCAATATGGGAGATGAGTACCAAGGTAACGGATTTGGAGAAATAAAATAGTAAATGTGCACATGTTAAGGAGATCTTTCTTAAAAAAAACTAGTTAGTTCCTTTACCCATTAAGATGCTCAATGATAGGAATCATAGTGTAAGATAGGCCAAATTAGGAATAGATCGAAGGAAATAACCATAAACATTCCATCAACCTTAACATTTCCTATGTAATTTTTAATGTAACTATTAATCTCTCATTGAAAAATAGTTGACAACTCTACATCCAATCTTCAAGGTAATATTTTAAAACTTGAAATATGATCATTGGCAATATGACTACAAACCAACTCTTTGTAGGGAATGTCCACAAATATTTCTAAATTATGAGCAGAGAGATGAAGGAAAGGTAAATAAAATGGTTTCCCATTATAGAGAAAATCATTACCATTTCCTATGATACTTAGTTGCCTCAAAGATGCACTATTGCCAATGAAAGTATTTAGGTTATGCAAAATAAAAACATGTAAGAAAACATCAAATTTTTAAGCCCAAGGGTATTTTAGTTATGATCATTCTTTGGATTTCTTAAATTGGTAGCCAACTTTCGCAAACGCCAGGCACTACAACAAAAGATTGGATTAATGGAATTATAGGTAACTTCTTTATCATCAAGCTTTGGAATAGGGCATTCACAAATGACAACATAGCAAACTTAACATTTGAAGAGACTATTGAAGTTCAATTGTGGATAAAAAATGAAATGTTTTTTTGAAACAAAAGCTATTGAAGAAAATAAAGATTACTTGAACTAGAGAATGAGTCAAATAGAAATGCTTATAAATGTAAAATTTTCTTTAAAAATGTGTTGAAATATAACAATAATGTTAAAATATGGAAATTTTAACGAGAATGGGATAGATGCAGGATGATAAGACTTGTTTAAACATTGGCTTTAAATACCAACCAAAACACCATCTCAAGGAAAGTATCAAATAAACAATTAGATAGAAGAAAACAAAAAGATATGGAGAATGTATCAAGTTTAAGAATACACATAAGAAAAGATAGCATATGCTTAACAAAAAGAAAAGAGTAAACTAGACAAAAATTAAAAAACACCTCAAATAAATATAATAAGAGCCCTCTAAAAATTCATTTAGTTGAACATGACAAATTGTGAGTGGACCCATCAAGATACATTGAATCAAAGGAATGATAGTCAAGGCATAGTATATGCTTAAAAAAACTTAAATTGAACAACGTATATTGTAAAATAAACAATAGTTATATCAAATTCATATGGTATATACTCAACACAAGCAATTCAACATGCAAACTCACCAAAATTTTATCTCTTCTTGAAAGAAGGAAATTCATCTTTTGAGGGAATAATATTGCAAATATTTCCTACTAATTCTAGATCACTTGTGTATTTTCTAGGTGAGATGAAAAATTCAACAACAATAGCATCCAATTCAAACACGTTTTTAGTATCTGAATCAAGAATTAAGGATTGGTAAGTTGCTAAAGTGTGCTATTAACTACCAATAGACAAAATTTTCTAGGCTTTGTGGGTGATAACAATATATATGTTGCATGAAATTATGATAGATATACATAAATGTCAAAATGAAAGTTTTATATTCATCAAGAAATTAAGCAAACATAAAATAACACTAAAAAAACATGCATGTTTTGTAGCAACCTTCCATGTCATCAATAATCTAAAACATCTATGAAAAATATGCAAAAAGCCTAGTTGGTAGACTCAAACTAAGATTAGCATCTTAGGCCATGCAATGTAATATAATAACTAAAAACATTTTCATATGCACCTTGGTGGTTGATATTGGAATAAAACATTCAAATATTTTCAAGAAAACACTAAAGGGTTCTTTTTGAATTGATGTTCAAACAATAACCAAGGTTTAAAAATAATCACTTAGTTGTAGTAATTAATCTAGATGCTAAGTCATCATCGATACAAAATCTCTCTTCAAGTGGCACCATATTTAGTGCCATAATCCAACATCATTTCCAATAATGATGAAATCCAATTTCAATCAATGGCTAATTTAGTTCCCCCCACTTCTAACAATATAAAGCCATAAAAGTACTAAGGCTTCCAAAGTGTAACCTACATTAAGTTGATAATGCCAATTTGTTTTTGGGAATGCTAAAAATATTAGATGAAACATGCACAAACTATTGAATTTCTGATCTACAAGTGCATTGAAAAATTAGGCAATGATTCAAATAGTAAAGTAATATTTTTCTCCACAAAAATCAATGGCTAGTCTTGCAAATGAGAGAAATATTGAGTGACTTCCCTCATAGACTGGATGTAGAAAAGTCCTATAATTTTTCTTTAGTTCTCAACATTGAAAGCAAAGAGAATAGAGAGCCATTAAAAAACACACATCTAGAAAAAAACATTTGCAACAATGAAATAGAAAGAACAAATATATAAAATATAAAATAACCTGCAAATCCCACTTATGATAGCATGCAAACCCACAAAAGCAATGCACCCACCAAATTCCCTACTACTTAACATCCACCAAACCCTAATGCTCAATCTATAAAAAAATCTCCTAATTTTCATACAATCCTTAGCACCCAAAGTTAAGAGAACAAAGAACCATAAAAAACAAATAGACAAGCCCAAAAATTTTTTACAAGGACATGAAAATAACATTTATATAAAATGTCACTAAACCCCCAAACCCTCATTGTGCAAAGCCCTGAACTTTCCCTCTAGGCTATCCACAACTATTATAGCATAGAAAAAAGTTGCACTCCAAACCAACCAAGTCTCTTGCACAAAACAAAATAAAAATACAAATAGACACAAAAAAACCTCTCGCATAGTGCTGAAAAATACAAGTAAATAAAAATTAAACACAATCATGTAGTACTTGAAGAAAATGCATATTTTTCTCAACATACACAAAAAATAAATAAAAAAAATCATTAGTGAAATGGAAAGAATAATTTTATTAAATGATAATAAATTTCCAAACCCTCACCATGCAAAGCCCCAAACTTTCCCTTCAAACCAATCATGACTCTTACACTATAAAAAACAAAATTTGCACTCTAGACCAACCACACCTCTTGCACAAAACAAAAAAAGCACAACCATAAATAGACATAGGAAAGCCTCACACACAAATTCGAAAAACATAGACTCAAAAAAAAATTAAACTGAAACACCTATTGGTACAATTACAGAGCTTGAAGAAAACACATTTTCTACTCACAATTACAACCTCATGCAAATCATTTGAGCCTCCTACACACCCTCACATTTTGCATTCATATTTGCTAGTGCAGTTGAAACTACGACACATATGCAATGAATTTTTTTTTTTAAAACAAAAGCATTAATTTCATCATCTAGTCACACAACATTTATTTGATGCATTGATTGCCAAACATGTAGTACAAATATGCATACATGTAAACATTCAAAAACAGTTTAATTTTTGTTAAATTGCATTTGATTGGTTCTAAATATTTCCCTTTTTCTTAATCAAAAAATTAAAAAGCTTATTAGTAAAATTCAAATGAACAAATCAACATACCACAAACTAATTATATTTGATTTTAAAAAAAAATCAACTTTAGAAAATTTGAATTTTTTTTTGTTTGCACAAACTTCATACAAATTAATACAAAATGTTTAATCAAATATAAACCTACCATAGACAGGGACTAACAAACAATTGATTTAGTGAAGCTTAGAATCGAGTGTACATCTAAACAAGTTTGTGCAATCTTTTGCTCAATATTATTTATTACGCTGAGAGGCATTCCTACACTGGCATCACATGTTTGCAGATATGTGCAAACAAAAACAAATGGTAGTTACAAAGTTCTAGCGGAATTCAAACACATGGTGGAATTCTTAAATTTTTTAAAAATACTATATTTGTTCCAAAGTTTAGATTATATGTTTTTCATTTAATTATGACAATTATGATCAATTACGCTTCCAAAGTTGTGGGTGATATAAAGGTTTTCCATCAGGCCTTTATAGCCACTTTGTTCACAATGCAGGGATTCAAAATCTTGGTCAGCTACGCCATTGCCTTCTCTGTGGGTTTCAACAACGATTATAAGAGACTATTAATCGTAGAAAACCTTGACGACAAGCCAACTTCCTATGGAGAATAAATTATAATCCTCATGGCACAAGTTGGGTAGAAAATTAAAAAAAAAACATGAATTTTATTTTTTAATTAATAAATATAATAGAATTAAAAAATAGAAATGTAAAACATTAAAAATAGAAATTTTTCTCTACAAAATAAAACGTGTTTTTAAAAATAGAATATTTCTTTACAAAACATAATGTTTTTTAACAAAATAGAAAGTTTGTTAAAAAAATAATGTTTCTTTGCATGATAGAATGTTTTTGTGGAAAGTAGATTTAAAAAAAAAAATACAATGTTTCTTTACAAAATATGAAGTTATTTATAAATAGAATGTTTCTTTACAACATAGGATGTCTTTTAAAAATAGGAAAGTTTGTTAAAAAAAGAAAACCCTAACCCTAAAAATGAACCTCAGTAAACTCTAACTATAACTATCATCTATCTTGATATGCATTCAAATAGAAAGTGAATGAAACAATAAACCTAATCCTAATCCTCAAAACTTAAATCCAAATTCAACCCTAACCCAAACAACATCTTTAAACCTAAAAAAAATGAAACATTATAACCATAACCATCAACCTTATCTAGCGTAATGTGTAGACCATTTGGCCTAAGCCTAAACTTGACCATTATCAAACTTATCTACTCTAAGGTTTTGATTATTTGGCTTCCCAAAATGTACTACCACGTTGAATAATTGCAATCAATTTTAATGTGTATTCCAAATAAATCAAAATTATAGAAACAAGACTTTTACATTTATTTTATGTACCTGTTTAATACCATAGATATGGTTCATCTAAGGAAACACTTTTTTGAAATAGAAGAACAAAGAAAGCAACACATACAATAGTATCACCAAGAATATTATAGACGTTGTATTGAAGAAATGTCAAATGTTGAAAGGGAAGAGCAAAGAAGACAAAGGAATGAGGCCGACATAGAAAGAAATGCAAAACAAAGAGAAAATATCGCAACTAAATAGTTACAATGTCAAACAAATTTAGAAGAGAATGTTAACAGAAGTAGAGATCAAAGAAATCCTGAACACCAGTCACATTCCCAAGGACAAGAAAGGCAAGAGGACAACCCACAATTCTCAGACGCGCATAGAAATACATGTCAACACACATCTGAAGCAACACTTTTAGAACAATACACAACGAACAAGATGTACAAAATATTACACATGTGGATCGCACAAAAGAAATAAGACATGATGTAAATGTTGAAGCTAATGTGAACAAAGAAGTTGGCCTAAGGAACATAGAAGAAGAAGACTCTAGGTCAGTAGATTTTGTTGTAGAAACACCCGAGAATCAAAATAAAAATGAAGAAATGAATACAAATGGATCTTTGAAGAAGGATTTTATGAGATTTCCAATGGTGTTCCGTAATAGATTATATAGGTTGGCATCACCAAGCATGTGTTATATTTTCCAAGAAAGTTACGTTGGAATAAATGTCTACTACACTCCTCAGGGTCATGTTTGTAATAGGTGTAGACTAGAAAAAGGAAACCGTAGATTTTCACTTGAAAATAACATGGATCATGGTCCACAACCAATAGAACTAGAAAACCTTACTCAAGTTGAAGAAATGTTAATTGCACATGTGACCCCAATTTTTCAAGTCACACAAGCAATTGGTGGCTAGTTCAAATACATAAGGCACACAATAAGCTTTCCTCAAAATATTAAAAATGTGGCGAAGAAATTGCCACATTTACTTAAAGATATTCCACTAATTATAGTCCAAAGAAAGGATCAATACAGAACAAACTATAATTTTATAGTAAACAAGGCCTATGTTTACAGAGCACTATGATACAAAATAGAGCATGACAAGTTTTACTCCAATGTCATTATCAATGAAAATTCTCTTGACAATATAGAAGAGAATTCATATCACAATATCTTTAATTATTTGAGAACTATCCATATGGGGTTTGACTTTGACAGAAATGAATTTTTTTTTGTGGCCCCCCTTATGGAGACAGATGATGGAAATGTAATTGATCACATGAAATCAATGTCATCTAAACTACCAAATGCACATAAAGAAATGGAGTTGATTCATGCATGGGTAAACAATCCTCATATAGACCCAAAAACGATGATTGATTGACCGACAATTGGTGCATCTTCCATAAATGAATATACTACACCAGGTTTGCTTGACATGGCATTCCCATCTTTATTTGTTGATGGAAAATGTGATTGGTTGGAACCATGTTTAAGAAGGGTTCATCTACATGAGTTTGTGAAGCACCTCTTTTGATACAGAGACAATAGATTTGGAAAACATCCAAGGTTCTGCTATTATATGATGAATATGATCATGAGGCATTGGGCACATACCTCCACAAAAAATTATGTTAAAAGAAGTCTACTTGAAATCCAAATGACCATACATGAATTGCATGAACATATGGAGAATATTCCACAATCCAACCTAACCTAATAGATAGATTAATGCAATTTGGTACCACTTTAAGGGGAACAAGATCCTACTGGACCAAGTGTCGAGCAGAACTAATAGACATGCTTCACCAAATTGGAACACCTACAATCTTCTTCACCTTGAGTGCACCTGACTTGTATTGGATAGATTTGCATGCATTGATGCCCGAGACACAACCAACCAATCCATGAGAAGCACAACTTTGGCGGAAACAAAAAGTAATTGATAAACCACACATCATTGCCCAATACATCCACATACACCAAACTATTTTTAGAAAAGAGATCCTCTAGAAGGGTATGAATGTTAAGGACTACTGGTGCCGATACGAGTGGTAGCATAGAGGATCCACACATGTATGTATGGTTTTATATGGTTACATGGAGCACCAAATATGGATACAATCAATTGGAATAATGAATATAAAATGAGAAAAGTTACAAAATATCTCCATGATTTAGTTCATGCTTGCAACCTGTGGGAAGATGCACACCACCACGACATTCAGGTATAATTATATATTTTTACAAAAACAATTATTCTCTCAAATATAGACAATTTATCAAATTTGACCAAAGAGATTAACTAAAATGACCTCACTAAGCAGGCATACCAAAATTCTCTCTACACCCATGTTTGAAAACACAAGACAATTGGTGGAAACTAATTTATGGGAAGACTATGAAGAAATTTTGAACACTGTATAAAGACACACAATGTATAAAGAGGGCACATGTCCATGGAGAAAAAGAGGAAAATTAGTTTGCAGGTAAATTCTCCATTATCATTTTCTTCCAATTTCTATGAAAATATTTTCTTCCTTTAATATATTGCTCGATTTAACAAAAAAATACCTTTGCAAAACATATAGGTATAATGCATCGTGGACTCAAAATCAAGAATCTAGAACATATAAAGATTTAGAGAGTGGTGAGATGAAATTCAACGCATTCATAAATGATGGTAGAGTTAATTCATATAATCGTTACATACTACAGTTATGGAGAGCAAATATTGATTGGCAACCTATTATGTAAAAGCATGTTGTCGTAAAATATATTGCAAAGTATGCAGCGAACGTAGAAAGAAGCTCTGAAACCTACCACCAAATGTTATTGCAGCTTAAAAATCTACAAGATCCTGATGATTTAGCAACAAAAGCTTAGAAAAGGATTCTCACTGAAAAACTAATAGAAAGGGATATTGAAGCCCAAGAAACAAGCCACATGCTATTGAAACTCCCATGGGTAGAGAGTAGTAGAAGGTTTGTGACTTTAAATGTTTCAAAGGAAGTGTTCAAATGTGTCAACTTAAATATAGATGATGAGAATGAGCAACACAACATATCATTCATCGATGCATATAAGAACATGCCCTATTTATGGAATCTATTTGCCTTATCGATGTTGCAAAATCATGGATTTACAACCACAAAAGAAAAGGACATAACTTATGGAACCTGAGAAAAGAAGGAGCTATTATAAGAGTATTTCCTAGGTTTCTAACAATTCCTGCACATGACTCAGACAAGTGGATCAATTTTTTTGTACTTTAGAACTATTGTTGTATAAGCCTTTTCATGACATACAAATAGATATTGGTGACAATGATGAATCAATAATCACAACATGGGATAACTTCAATTACATTCCATTTCACCTAGAAAGAAGAGGGGTTGCTGAAAATACCAAAAATGATACAAATTTTGAATATGAAGACAACGATACTCTAGGTACTACCACAAAAATGAATGGGAAATTATATCTAGGATTCATCATCGACATATTTTCCAATTTTTAGAAATAGATATGTTTGGAAGAAGAGATATAGATCAACAAACAGATTGGTGTCATGAATTTCAGGGAGAAGAGTACTCAAATTTAGCTACAAATTTCATTACCACTATGAGAAATATAGGTTGTTTGATTTATGATGACATACCTCAATGTGTGGATTATGGAAACCTTAGTGAAAAAAAAAACAAAGCAAAAAATATTATAATCTCCCACTATCATACATATCATAAGGCACCCCCTTGTATATGATAATACAAGGAACAACAAGAACAGGTAAGTCTTATTTAATTGGTGCTATCAACCAGGCATTGGAAAATGCAGCATCTTCATAATGCTCTCCTTTACTTCTACTTGCACCAACCGGAGTTGTAGAATTCAACATTGGAGTGTCGACAATTCATTCTAAGCTAAGAATACCTATAAAATATTTCAGTCAATTACAGGGAACAAGACTCACAAGTTTCCAACAGGAAATCTCCCACATTAAATATACATTGATAGATGAAATGAGCTTTCTAGGAGAGAGGTTATTGGAAAACTTATACTCTCATCTATGACAAGCATTTCCCACAAGAAGCCATGAAAGTTTCAGATGTATGCTTAGTATTTCCATTCTTGAATTTATGAATATTCTAGGATCGATCACACTTTCATCATTCTTAAAATACTAATTTTATAATATGTTTGTTTCAAATAGTTGTCTCTATGATAATGGTTGGAGATTTGGCACAATTACCTCTAGTAAATGATAAAACCCCATACAACAGTACAAGGCATGCAAAGCTACTTTGAGAACAATTCCAAACAATAGTCACTTTAGATCACATTTTGAAACAAGATGGACAAGACATTGAACAAGAAAGGTTTTGTCTTCTTCTATCAAACATAAGAGATGCAAAACCTACAATAGAAGATTGGATTTTACTTATGTATAGATCCAATACCAACATGAGTAGTACATAAAATGAAGAGTTCAAAGATAGTTTTCATTTATTCTCTACAAATGATAATGTGTATAGCCATAATAGGAGAAAACTCTACTTGTTATCAAATCTTGTTTCACGAAGAATTGTTGTAAGAACATCACTTACTTCTATAGAAAGAAATATAAATGATGAGTTGGAGATGGAATTACTACTTAGCAACAATGCAAGGTTGATGCTAACTTCAAACTTATGGATAGAAGCATGTCTTGTCAATGGAGCACTAGGATATATTCAAAGTATTGTCTACACCCTTGAAAGTGCACCACCTCAACCACCATCATATGTACTTGTATATTTTGAAAGTTACTTTGGAATTCCATTTGATGATCACCACCCCCAAAGGGTTCCTATTCCAACAATTGATAGGGGTACCACAAAACAAATACCTTTGAGATTGGCTTGGGCTCTAACGATACACAAATCAAAGGGACTAACACTACAAAAGGCTACAATTGATATAGGTCCCACTAAAAGAAGCAGTCTCACATTTGTGGAAATATCATGTTTCAAAGCTTTGAAAGGACTAATAATTATGCCACCTTTCACATACGACAAATATGAAAAAATGAAAAAAGGAAAATAGGTGGCCAAAAGAAAGGTAGAGAAAAATAGGTTAAAAGCCCTAGAAATTATTTGACGTAACAAATATTGTTAATATACGGATGCAATCTTCTCTTCTATACACAAATTCATCTCATTGTCCTTTCTTAACTTTCTAGGGCACTGTATGAAAATAAATTTATTGATAAAAATTGTGGAAATAATTAACACTATAACATAATTTCTATAATAGGTATAAGTTAATTACTTGAAGCTTTCCACTAAACAAAAAAACAACAATAAAAATTCATAACCTTTAAGCCTTATTTCATACACTCTAAGAAAAAAATGAAATTGTGTAATGTGTGTGACTACTAAATATTCATTTATTTCTAATATGATGTGTACTTATATTGAATTATTGTATTCCATGTATAAAACAACACAACAGGAAATTAGCGCCTAAAATAGCACCAAAATTTAGTGCATTTGAGTTCATCAATTGGACTCATCTCATGGTACAAAAGTTGATGCTAAACAACATGTTCACTTTGGCGTCATATTTTGCACTGGATTTTGCACCCAATTTAGCACCAGATTTAGCGCCAGAAAAATGGCGCAAGCAATAGCGCTACCTTTAACATTGGGAATAGTGTTGGGAAGCGAGACCAATTTAATGTTAGAAATAACGCCTAAATTAGTGCCAAATTTGGCTTCTAGTTTTGCTTCCATCTTTGCTCCCATTGTTGCTTCTAGTTTTGCTCCTAGTCATGATTCATGTTTTGCTTCTAGTATGACGTCGAAAATAGCTTCTTTTTTGGCTTCCTAATTGATGCCAAGTTTTGCTTCCATTATGGCATCCTTTGTTGCTTCCAATTTTGCTTCCATTATGATGTCCTTTGTTGCTTCCAGTTTGGCTTCCGATTTTTCTTTTGGTTTTTCTTCTTGTGTTGCTTCCAATTTTGCTTCCCGTTTTGCTTCCAGGTTTGCTTCCAGTTTTGCTTCCATTTTTGCTTCCATCTTTGCTTGTATTTTTGCTTCCAATTTTTCCTATGATATAATTCTAGTTGTTGCATGTAGCTTTGCTTCCATTTTTGTGTCTTGTGCTACTTCTAATATGGCTTCTATTATTACATCTGTTGTTGCTTCTAAAATTTCTTTCATTATTACTTCTTTTTTTGCTACTTGAATTGCTTCTATTTTTTCTTCCTAGATAACACCAAGTTTGGCTTCCATTGTTGCTTCTAAAAATTCTTCTTGTTTTGCTTCCATTTATTAATTTAATATGTTTTATTTCAATTTAATTAGTTAAATATATCATGTCTCTTAAATAATTTAATTATTTAACTCATATGATTATAGAGTAATTTAATTATTTAACTCATATGATTAAATAACAAGATAATTATTATAGCATGATCATCATCTATAATTAAAACAAGTGAGTCAAATATCTATAATTTAATTGAATTTGACAACATTCATCATGAGTAGTAAATTAAAATCATCACACGTAATAAATATCCATCCAAAAATCATTGACCACTTTTAATATATATAAATTGACAAGTCAATACCGATAAGATCGTCATCATATATAACTAAAACAAGTGAAAGTGAAATATGCTAGTAGATCAATAGCATGTAAAAATGATACATGTACAAATGATATAAGTAAAAATGATAAATTATGTAACTCAAATTGATACAAGTCAAGATGATACATGTCCAAATTACATAAGTGAAAATGATACATGTCAATATGATACAACTCAATAATATGGTACTGTAGGCCGTGAAAATGATACATATGATAGTAACCATGAAAAGAGGCATCATAATGATATATCGACAATGATCCATGATGTAGTCTATATGATCATGAATGTCACTAGCTACTACTAGCAACTACCTCATCATAATCATCACCATCGTGATCATCATCATCGTCATCATCATTGTCATCAGCCTCGGTGTCTTCCGTATTTGTGTCATCATCATCCTCTGCCATGTGATCTATACCAACAAAACCAATATTTTTTGGATCTCTATCATGATGAGGATCATCTTGATCTTCTAGAAGACTTGTGTTCTACAAAAAAAACATTTAAAATGAAAATTTATTATTTATTTCATGCAATAATTTATTTTTCTATTATATATCTAATATTACAACATATGAGATGAAACCATAATCATATTACATCATATCAAAGTGCACATACCATAATAAAATTTCAAAAATGTTACAGCTAATATGTCATTCCAATGATGTAAAATATGCAACAATTCTAATAAACATTAGTAAAGATCATAAAAAAAGTTATACAATTTAACTATCAACTGTAAATTCTATTACATAACCTTAAGTGCCAACCCTCTGCATTTTGTGCTATATATGATTATGTTTTCCTCGAAGATCCTTTGAGAGTTAACTGGTCTATATATCTTCTTCTCCTATATTTCAGAATTGGATATTTTTCTAGGACATTTTGGCACTGTAATATGCTTCAAACGTTCTTTGAGAATTAATTAGTCTATATGTCCCCGTATTTGAGAGTTAACATTTATGGTTTAGTTTTCTATTTGTAAGCAAGCTATGACATGCAACAATACTTGAGCATACAAAGAATAGTTCTTCAGGACATTAAGTACTTTGATTATACTATTTTTAAGTGACCTTTTCATGTATATAATCATATCATTTTCATGTATGTTAATATAAGGCAACTATGGAGGTATTTCAAAGATATAGCTCTGAAATTTTGCCTCATCTTACAAAGTCTACAAGAACAAGAATAGGGATCGAATTTTGAGAGTCTGGTTTAAGTTTGAATTCAAGAAATGACAAAATTGTGAAGGCCGGAATGGATTTTAATGTATCACTTGGGTTTTAGAATTTGCAATTGCAGATTGGTAACCCCAAAACATAGAATTATTCATTGCTCCTTGTTGACACTGTGGTTGTTAAGGATAAAGGGCTTGAGAATGCAACTAAGGTTAGCTCCAAAGCATACACTAATGCTCCATACTCATTTAACGATGATGATGAAGATGAGGAAGTGAAACAAAAATCCAAGGCTGAGGTAAATGGAGGAGAATTAGGCATCTCCAAGGAAACCTTACAATTTGATAATCAGGAGATGACTAAAGAAGAGTAGCGCCAACAATACCAAGTAGAACTTGCAAGGAAAAAGAATGAGGATACTACAAGAAGATTGGTTGAAGGGGGAATTGGTATAGGAAATGGACATGGCTCTTCCAAGCCATCCACTAAGATGGTTTCCTACAAGATTGTGGATGATATCCCCATTTCTAGAGAGCTCATGATTCAGGTTGATATGAAAAATGATGTTGTTCTGGTACCCATTTATGGCATTATGGTTCCATTTCATGTAGCCACCATCAAGAGTGTTACAAGACAACAAGATGGAGGGAATTATTATATAAGGATAAGTTTCAATGTTCCAGGTACAAGATTTAATGCCAACTACATGCCAACATTGAAATTCCATAGCAGTATTTATGTTAAGGAAATTTCCTTTAGATCCAAGGATTCAAAGCACACCAACCATGTGGTAGAAATTATTAAATCCCACAGACAATTTGTAGCAATGAAAGAGTCTAAAAAGGCAGAGAGAGCTACACTGGTGACTCGGGAGAAACTTCAACTTTCAAGAACATAGCCAATTAGGCTAGCAGACTTGTGGATCAGGCTAGCATTTGGTGGAAGAGGAAGAAAGATGACTAGAACTCTGGAGGCCCACAATAATGGATTTTGGTATTCAACCATGAGAGAAAAAGAGAGAGCTGATATCATGTATCAAAACATTAAGCATGCATTCTTCCAACCAACAGAGAAGGAGATGATTACTTTGCTTCATTTTCATTTGCATAACCATATCATGGCATGGGAATCGAGAAGACCAAGGATGTCCAATTTTATGTGGAGGTAATGGATGTGGTCCAAACTTTAGGAGGGGAAATAAGGTCAATGTATGATCCTGATGAAATTGAGGAAGAACAACAAGAGAGGGATAGGAAAAATAAAATCAATGCAAAGTTTCAAGGATTTGTCAAGTGAGTAAGAGAGTTATGGGAGAAGCCTCATCTAAAATATTTTGAACTAGAGTTTGATATACCATTTAGAGAGATTGGTTTTCATGGAGTTCCTTTCAAAGCCTCTTATTTTATTGTTCCTATGGTAAACTGTTTGGTAGAGTTGGTGGAATTACCTTTCTTAGTAATCACTATTAGTGAGATTGATATTGTTAACCTTGAGAGAGTAGGACTTGGGAAAAAGGAATTTGATATGGCTATTGTTTTCAAAGACTTCAAGCAAGATGTACTCTACATTGATGCCATTCCTCAATCTTTGCTTGATGGCATCAAGGAATGGCTAAACTCCATGGATATAAAGTATTATGAAAGTAGAATGAACTTGAACTGGCGGCCAATTTTGAAGACTATTACTGATGATCCAGATAAATTTATTGAAGATGGTGGTTGGGAATTTTTTAATATGGAAGCTATTGATTCTGATTCTGATAATTCAGAAAAGTCAGATCAAGGATATGAAGCCTCTAATGTAGAAGAGGAATCAAAATTAGATGAGGAAGGTTCAAAAGATGAATCTCTTGTGGAGTCAGATGAGGACAAATAAGAAGAAGAATATTCTGAAGAGGAAGGTAAAACATGGGATGAATTAGAAGACGAAGCCAGAAATGTAGATAAGGAAAAAGGAGATGAGTCTGACAATGAAGAGGAAAGGTGACAATGAAAGGTAAAAGCTATAGGGAAGTCTTGGGATCTTGATAGTAGATATTCAAGAGGAATGCCTGCCAAGAGGCATAAATTTAGATGAATTGAGTTCACCTACATCCTTCTATTATTTATTCATGCACATAAATGGTTCAACTATCTATGAAAATGATGCATATATGTTAACTTGATCAGTGTTGTTACTTCAATAGTTTGACTTACATGACAACTAGCCATTAGGCCATTGTGTGCGGGAGCACGCTTGTGTTTTTAGTTAGATTTTTTGGATATCTCTACTGGGTGTTAAGGACATTCGATTTATCTTTTGAATGTTAAGAAGTCTAGTATTACACACTTCTCTATGTTGATCAGATTAGGTTGCAAGTTTTTTATTGCCAATTTCTTTATTTATAGAGTTTTTTAAACTTGGAAGATAAGAATTTACTTCATTTTTTAAATTAGATGGACAAATTAAGTCATTGGTTAGCTACGCCAAGTGATGTAGACTACAAGGATGTGTTAGATCTATAGGATTCCTACCAAGATGCATCAAAAAATTCTTACATGTTAAAAGAATGGTAGCATTGTGAGGAAGGATGGAAAAGATGCATGTGGATCACTTAGTAGAATGGCAACATGAATTCAAGGAAGCACTCATTGAGATACCAAGGAAGCACTCCTTGAGATACCATTTTTGAGAGAAAATAAGATAAATCAAATCAACATGGGACTAAGTTACTCAAATGATACAACTCATAACTTAAATGAGGACACTTAAGAGATTTAAAATACCATGGTCATTAATTAAAAGATGTGATGAAAATAAGGAATGAATGTCACTCCCTGCCCTTTAAGGAAAATAATATTGTTTTCCTCAACATGAAATAATGGGACAATTGAGTGGGATCTAGGGCCAACAGAGAAGCACTTTAGAACTCATCCTACACATCAATAAAAAAATCAACACAAGAAATGCAAATTGACATATTAACACAAAAATATCCAACTAAGTTATTGAAAGTCAACTATTGATACCTCGTTCTCCATCCAAATTACAAAATCAGCCCACTTTTTTCTTTGTAACTTTTCCTTTTCAAATTGCTTTGGATGCCAGCCATTCTCCTCTTGTCAAAACATGGCACATGGACTAGTTAAACTAATTAATATGCAATCATTTAATTTTCCTAGGAAATAAAAAAATATCATTTAACATATCAATTATACTTACAAATGTACAGATCAAGGCCTATAAACCTTTTTGGCCACTGTGATGCATGTCACAAAGTTTTTCAAGCCTAGCCTTGGAGGCCTTGTCCTAAAACATATACTAATTCAATTTAACTGTGCACAAATAAACTTTAAAAATCATTTAATAAATTTGATAATCTTATGAGAAAATTCAAATACCTGTGTACTCTCCTTACTAGACTTCCTTTGTGCATCAAACTTCTCCTATGCTTTTACAAGCTCTTTCCATACTTTCACACTTACATCAATTGGCCTTTTTTTGAGCCTTAGGTTAGGAGGGAGTTTTTTTATCTTCTTTGTTTGGTTGCACCAAAATCTCTTGCAGTTTTGAGACATCCGTAGCTTTACCTTCTTCACAGACCAACCTATGCCAAATTCAATCTCCATGTCATGGATAAATGCTTTTTGTAGGTGCATGGGTATCTTTGAGAATGGAAAATTTAGATGGTATTTGAACCGTTGAAGGCATGATTCCTTCAACCTATTCACAAATTTTTTTTCGGCATCTGCCATTCAGACTTCCCTTGAAACCACATTTTATTCTATCTTGGTATCGTAGCTACCAATGCAAGATGCAAAACATGGCGTGGTGGAAGAAGTCAGTTTCCCGAGAGTGGTTGGGATAGTGGAAGTCTTTGGTCCCTATTCACATTCCTAGAGTTTATTGTTATTGATTTCCTCCTGTATCTTTTTCTCGATCCAAGACTGCTTGGGGAATCAATTGATTCCCTTTGACATAGTTGATTTAGTTGCAATGTTTGAGGGGCTTCAATAGATCATTTTTCTATGTATCTGGCAAGCATTGTCAAGTCCACAACATCCAATTTTTTCACTTCCTCTACCCCCAATATGGAATCCAATGCTTCTTTATCTTTGTCAGTCTCATGTCCCTATATATATATATAATAAATTTCTTCTTTTAAATTTAAAAATAAAAAACTATAAACTATAAATGAAAGAAACAATGGAAACATTTACAAATCTATAAATTGACAATGAATTACCTCATTGTGGCCAGAGTTTGCTCCCTTTTCTCTCTTCCCTCTATTGCTTGACATTTTGAGGCAACCTAGGGAAAATTATTTTCATCCAGCTGTGGAGGCAAACGAAGTACACACTATCAGGTATGAAATTTTTCGTCTAGTTTGTGGTATGAAAGTTTTACCTTGAATGACTCTCTTTATAGACTTAAATTCCTATGAATCAATTGCTTGCACACTTGTATAGAATATAAATATATTTGAAAGGATATAAATATATGCAAAATGAAACAAATGTATTGTAAAATAATCAATGCTTGTGCACCTGTATAGAATGGTAATATTTTGGGGATAAAAAGGGATCAAAGTGTGGTTTTATTGAGAGTTAACACAGATAGGTCCCATGCTTGAGTTGCATCCACCGATCAGAAAGAAAATGAGTGTGTGTGCACAATCAATTTGAAACCATGAGCTCATTATTCTGTAAAAGAATAAGTGAAAATTAGTAATAGCTAATTTAAGCCCAAAGGTCTCACAAATTTGAGGAAATTATGTATTATCCAGCTGTCGTCTCAAAATACCTATCTCCTCATATTTTCTTGACCAACCTCTATTCCCATGAGACTTGGATGCAGTGGGGTGGATGTAGTTTAACGACTTGTCTTGAAAGAACTCGACTACCTTTTTAGGAAGGAAGTGAGAATTTTTTCTTCAGACAAAGGTATGGAAGGAAGGTATGAGAAATCAAACCGGAATCCTAAAGCTTGGGATGGGAATGATAAGCGAATTGGGGCATTGGGGTTTCAAAAATGTGTTCACTGCTCTCGGATGCAGAGTAAATAATGCAATGTCTACAATTTTACCCTCCTCCTTTGCAACCACAAGAGACTTGAATGATTCACCTGTAAACAAAACAATATTCACAACCCTTTCTTCACAATCCTCTCCATTTAATTCAAACAAAAATATTTGTGGGAACGAGAAAAAAAAAATTGTAACCTTACCTATGGTGTCGCAAACTAAATCAATTTTCTAATCTACTTGCTTGTATCCCTCCTTTGCATCGTTTTTCCCTTTTTTCTCCTCTCTTCCTTTGCACTACATTTTATCCTATCATCTCTTTCTTGACGTGGGAAGTTTTTAATTTTTGTTTTTGATTTAGTAGTTGGCGCTATAGTTGACATAGTTAACATCGACTTTAGCACCAAATTTTAGCCCTGAATGTGATCTGTTTGGGGTGCCAAAGGCAGCACAAAGTGTACCTAATTTAGTGCCTAGCAGTGCAAAATGATGTATTTTTCTTGGAATTTGATAAATAAATTGATCCTAAATTGACTTCATCTTCATATTTTCCAAGGGAGAAATCATGGTTCACTATTTTATCTATTCCTTATCCCATGTCAATTTTGTGGGTGCAAAACTAAGAGAGGTTAGATTTGTGAACTCATAAATGACCCCTAAACTTTTAAATTTAAATTTAAATGGGCCCATGTTCACCCTATACAACTAGATGAGTCATCTAAAGTGTGAAATATTTTAAATTGCATGTTACATATTTGTATAAAAGGAAAAATCCTAATTCATTACTATCATCTTAGATATAGGGCTTATTGGGGAATTATTAAAAATCATCTATGAGAACTAAATCATTATCATGTGACATTGGCATTGCATCAAAATCCTATGTGTATCACATGCTTCCTAGAGAGATTTGAGCTCTAGTTCTCAACATTCCGCGTGTAAACTTTTTGTGAAGAGAAAAATGTTGCAATGTCCTATTTTGTTTTTCATAGTGTGTCTTAATGAAAAGCGAGTGTATTAACAAGATAATTTCAACAATATTCTCTTGGTGCACAATTGTTACGTGACTATTGTCATTGTTGTGTATTACAGGATCTAGAGGAGGCCATGGAGAGAGGACATGTACAAAAAAATATCTACTAAATCATAGAGAGGAAAGTGGGTGGAAATAGATATGACAATAGAATCTGCAGATACAATAGAGATAAAAAGAGAAAGCAACCTCAACCAAAGGAGGAAGGTGTTTATGAATTCACAAATGCTACAACATAGAGGAGATAAAGTCATTTTTTTTGTCTATGAGGCCTCTAAGGTCAAACTTATTAGTTGAAAATGCACAGGAATGGTGATTAAATGTGATTCTATGATCAAGGGAAAAGTTTGAAAATTAGGATGGCCAAAACATGATATTAGTATGTCAAATATATGACTAAAGTGAGGTTTTGTGTTGGATAGCATATTTGTTGAAATGATATAATTGGTGTTCTAAACATTATTTACTATGTTGTGTATTATAGGGGCGAGATGAGGCCATGGCAACAGATCGTGCCATATCAAATGAGGACACAACGAATGAAGCATGACATCAAGTACTCAAATTTTGACTTAACTTAGGAAAAAATGATCTGATGGAATTTTGTGATACGTCCATCTTTTTTCACAGTATTATTGAAGTTTATAATGTATTATCCAATCTTGACATAAATTAATGTATGTTGTTGATTATTTTAGATGGAGATTGGAGCAAATGTAGAGTCTGAGCGTTCAACTAGCAAAAGAAGAAGATATGTACGTGGACATGGACCTAAACTGTTAAATCACGTAGAGGAAAGTGGTTAGAAGAGGATATGAAAATGGATCTTGCAGACACAACAAATGACTGCATTGAACAAGAGGTTGGTCAGGACTATAGTACATGGGATGAATACTTTGAGAAAATTGTTGTTTTTGGATGTTTTGTATTTCGTGGAAAGAAACAATTCAAATGAGAAATTGTACAAATACATTACATATATGATGAGATTCCAATCAGTAGTATGCCTCCTACAATCGATTCAAATCCAATAGGATTTGTGGTAAGGAATTTTCCAATTTGATATAAATAACATGTATACTTCGTTTAAACATTATTTTATATTATTTAAATAACTATTTTTTTCTTAATGGATACTTGCAGGATAAAGTTCTTGATTTAAAGTTTCCTAGATCACCGACTTCTAGCCTAAAGGGAAATGATCATTTATCAGATGATACATCTAACAAAAATATGTGCCAATATACAAGCTCGAAAGATGAGGAATTGATGAAAACAAGTAATAAAACAAGAACGGTTTAAAGATGCATAATTTGCTTAAAGACAAGGGGAAGGTGGACTACATACCCTATGAGAATGAATGTGATGGAGATGATGACTTTCCCCTAAGTTTGAGATCAATTTACAAAGAAACATTTGATGATCGACTATATTGCGCTTGGCCTAGTGATCAAAAACTACCTAAAGTGTACGAGGTGTTTCAGTTTTGGGCATACAACTACATGCTACTACCCTCCAATATTCATGGAGCGAATCTAGGCCTCTTTATTGTCCAAAATATATATGTGGGATCTAAACATAGAAACAATTCAGAACAAACCACTAGGATATTAATGCCATATTATGTTCCATCATATTACAATGGTGAATGGAGAAGGCTAGCAAAATATAAGCCTAGCATGTCAGCATATGGTCTAAATTCGAATATGTATACACATCGTTTCCAATTGGAAAGTGGAAAAGAAATGAATAGAGGTCATCTTATGTATATCGATGGATGTGCATACACACACAAAAATATTACAGGATTTATAAATAGTAGTAAGGGAAGGGACCCTACTGTAAGACCGAATTGTCAATTTGTTGTGGTTATAAATGATAAAGATGGAGATATGGAAAGAGAGGTTGATAGATTGATAATGGTTGAGGCTATTATGGACCTTACCATTGGGGATGAGTTATTCATTGATTACCCCTTCTTAAAACGCACTCTTGCGTGAAAGAAAAGGGAAGAACAAGGTGTCCCTAAGGATGTTCTTGAGGGTAGAAAACCAAAGAATAATAAATGAGTGTGGATTGATGTTTTATAAACTATGTTGTCAAAATTTTGTTTTATTTAAATTATTGTATAAAAAAGGTAGTCTATAAAATAATGTTCCATTATTCAATTGATGTATATATGTTCATACAATTTTTATTTTTATTTTTTAAGCCATATTTGATTATATTTCTTTGAAATTGATACAAATTGTTGGAAAACATTAAATAATGCTTGTGTTCATTGTTAGTAGAAGATGTTGATGAAACACATACTAATACCCATGATCCAACTGGGTTATTATAATTTGGAAAGGATGATCCAAACCATCCTTTAAACAATACCTAGGGTGAAAAGAGCAAGATTGAAGAGAATACTACCAGCTGAGAAATTTGAAGAGCTGATAAGATCCGCATACACTGATGACATGCCACCTAGCCTTAATGATGATGATCATGATAGTGAAAATGCAATGCATGAAGAAGGATTGAATGAAATGATTATAGGATTCTTTGGGGATGGAAACAATGATGATAATAATGATCATATCATTGATAGTAATGATGATAGCAGGGGTAATTACCACCAATGTAATGTTGATGATAACAACCTGAAAGACTCCATCAAGCAAGCAATGAAGACACCTGTGTTCAAATCGGGTGCAAGTAGAACCTCAAAACTGGCATGCACATTAATATTATTAGAAATCAAGTCACTATTTGGTTGGTAAGACAAAGGATTCACTACCCTACTAAAGTGAGTTGAAATCTATTTCTTACTTTGCATTGTCAATTGGTGTACATAATTTGTAAACATTCATCAACTTCGTTTATATTTCTTTAAGGGGATTTTAAAACCATATATTGTATATAAACAGTCCTAGTATAGATTGACATATCAAACATGTTCATCATAAGTCAAACATTCAATTGATTTAATCTCTGGAAATCTTACAGGGCACTAAAAACTAAAATATTCCTCGAAGAGAATGTGTTTCCATCAACTTGCAGAGAGGCGTGTTTGTTGTTGGTTGAGTTGGGGATTGAATATAAGAAAATCCATTCATGTAAAAATGATTGCATTTTATATAGAGATGAATATCAAAACAAGGTTGAATTCCTTGTATGCAAAGAGAAGAGATATTGTACAGATGTATAAAGTCCTACAGTTCCAAAGAAGGTTTTATGTCACATGCCAATTATACCTAGACTTCAAAAAATGTTTCGTTGCAAGTCACTTGCACAATTGATGGACTGGAATGCAAAGAACATGAGTAATGATGAATTCATGTGAATTTCGGCCAACTCCAAAGCAGTGAAACACAAAGAGGAAAAATGGCTAAGAATATTCAAAGATGAACCCTATAGTATCAGGTTTGGTCTTGCAATTGATGGAGTGTGTCCATTCTCTTTCCTGAGCTCAAATTAGAATGTTTGGCCAGTAGGATTGATAGTATACAATATTCCCCCATGGATGAGTGTTAGAAAGGAGAACCTTATAATGACTCTCATTGTTCCAGGAAAATATCAAGTTAAAAGCATGGATGTTTATCTTGCACATTTTATTGATGAGATGCAACTGCTATGGAAAGGCATGAGAATGTATGACATATCACATCCTCCATCAAATAGGTCCTTCATGTTGTTTGGTGTGCTATGTTGGACTATTCATGATTTCCCAAGACTTGGTGTTTGTTTTGGTAAGAAAAAATATTTACGTATTTACACTCATAATTTATTTTCATCCCAAATTTCATACTTAGTTTTATATACTATTTTTTTGATGTTATTAACATTACTTATTGAATTGTACGGATTCAAAAAAAGGGGATATTTGCATGTCCAATATGTGCAAAACAATTTCAAGGGCGGTATTCTAAAGATCTACATAAATTTATTTACACAAACAATAGGGTTTTTCTACCACTAGATTATAAGTTTAGAAATCACCTGAAGAATCAATTTGATGGAAAAGTTGAAAATAGAGGCCCTCCCATGATTATGAGTCCAGGTGATTGGCTTAAGAAGTATGAAGATGTTGAATTGAAAGTTTGGGAGGATTTTTTTGATCGGGGTGATTCAATTGAAGAACTAGAACAAGTTGTAGTTAATATGCCAAAAGGAATAAAAAGGAAATCCATATTTTATGAGCTCCCTTACTGGAAGGATCTATTAATATCTCACCTATTAGATCCTATGCACATCTTCAAAAATGTCCCAAATTTTATATTTTGACATATATTAGGAAAAGAGAAGGACACCTTGTCTTCGAGGAGAGATATTGCTCTTTCATGTGCCAAAATTGATAGAAAACATTTGTGGCCAAACAAGGAAAATGAAACATATGCAGAAGCTCCATGTATTTTGAAAAAAAAAAGAGCTAGACCAACTAAAAAATGTCATTTTTTCAATAAGGACACCTACTGGCTCTGGGTCATAATTGGCTAAAGCTTTTACAGTTGATGGACATATCACAAGATTTAGAACACATGATTTTCATAATTTTATGAAGGTATTATATATCATCATTTAACATTTACTGGTAACATTGATTAAGTACTAAATATATTTTGATATTTTGTTGTGTGAGAAAAAAATACTAATGACTTTTTCATAAATGTGTTTGATAGCATATCATGTCATTGGAAATTAGGGGGATTCCTATCTTACAGTTGAATTAAGGAATACCATAAGTTGATTGTCAACATTTACAAGGTATTTGGTTATATGAAATGTTCATGTGTGAGAAACATAGAGATATTATATTGCATTTTAATTTTTGACTAAAGTTTCATACTAATTTACTATTCTTATATTAGGTGAGTGACCTCCAAGGAGATCCACGAATGTGAAGTGCCAAAATGGAAGAAGGAAATTTTAGAAATTGTATGTGTATTTGAGAAGGAGCTCCCTACAAGTTTCATGGACCTACAAGTCCAATTACTTATACACCTAGTTGATGACATTGAATTGGTGGGTGTCGTATCAATGAGGTGGATGTTTTTCTTTGAAAGGTATATGAAAACTCTAAAAAGATACAAAAGGCACATCTAGAGGGTTGCATGGCTGAAGGTTATGTATTGAATGAAGCATTTTCCTTCTTGTGTGAATTCCTTGGTAAGGATTTTGAAGATGGGCCATGCTTCTGAGATGAAGAACAAGCATCAGATATTATTGATGGAAAAAAAAACCACAATCTAATGGTGTTCAAGTAGAAATTAGTAAGTAAATTCATGATCAGTGTGGTTGTTTTTCTTGCAATCATTAATTTACTTTGTAATTTATTTGTCAAATTAACAGCATGACATTTGGAGTTTGAAATAAATATGTTGACATGTAATAGGTGTAGACGAAAGTGCTATACTCGACAAGTTCATTCTATACCACATGGAATTTATGAACAAATGGATTGATTTTTATGATAAAAAGAGAGCAGAAGTGTTAGAAGCAAGGAGACAGTTTAAGAAATCAAACCCAATGAATACTCCACTTCCCATTGATTTGCTTGGGAAATGGGGCAAATATTGCACACTAGAATGGGTTACTGAACAAATTCAAAATCAAATAGAAGATGTAGGTATAGATTCAAACATAACAAAAGATGAAATCAACATGTCTAGAGGATGTGAAAGAAAGGTACAGTTGGAATTTTACAAAATGTTGTTTCCTTACAGTTTTGACACTATTAACTATTTTAATATTTGTCATTATATTTTTTTTCACTGAAAGAAATGGTCTTTCACAGGTGAGGAAATATCTAGCAATGTGGGCATATGGTCGACATTATTGTGTAGAAAGTGTAGATGTAAAGAGACGATCCTTCAATTGTGACATCATGGTTGACTTCAAGCAATCTAGTCAATCAAGCTCAAAAGATAAGAATATAATTGAAGGGAATCTACAATATGTTGGGAAAATACAAGAAATTATTGAGTTGGATTACTGCTCTTTTAAATGTTGTATTTTTAAGTGTAGATGGTATGAAGCATTTGAGAGGACACGAAGACATGATACCCATAGTGAATTGTTTTCTATAGATTCCTCATGCTTCCTACCAGAGGATAAGGAGCCTTATGTTCTACCAATTCATTGTGACCAAGTATTTCCTTAACTCAAATAAGAAGTAGTAGTGATCATTAATCTATTAATTCATAGTTTATTGTGAATATACACATGTGTTTATTAAACAATAAAATTGTTATAACGTACGTCTAATAGATGTATGTCATTCATGTGTAGGTATTTTTCTATGAAGATATTTTGGACCCAAAATGGATATTTTGCATACATTATGATCCAAGATTAAGGCATGTATTTGATGAAACATTAGTGGATACTGAGCAAAACAATAATGGCCAACAAAATGAAAGAGAGGGATTAAAGAACATTGAAGAAATTGACATCCATGATGATGTTGAAGATGGTTATGTTCAAGCACAAGAAGACAACAATCCATAGTTAGATGATGTTATGGAAGATAACAATATGGATGGTATAGAAAATGATGATCCAAATACATCTGGTAACAATATAGATGGTCTACAGTCAAATTTCAATGATGATGAAGATGATGCAGGTCAATATGAGGATGTTGATAATATTAAATACTTGAAAGCACATATGAACATTGACAATGATGCACTAGATGACATTGTAGCAGATAATAATGTTAATGACCAAGACTTCTAAATTTTTCATAATTATTTGCAATCCATGTTTAAAAAAGGATGATTCTTATGGCCTAAACTTTGAAATTCTTCAGTAGTATTAATTCAAGTGTTAAACTAAAGAACCACCACTCTCCATTTTGATGGTATATAACTTTTTTATTAGAAATATTTTATTAACTATAGATTTAACTTGATATGTATCTCCCAATTTCTTTAAAATAAGTGCTATAATGGTCTCTTCATGTACATTCAACAATATTGAACTAGCATACCTATATTTAGAAAAATCTATTTAAAATAAGACGAGAGATATCCTTTCCGAGACCCTATTGTATTTAAATGGTGGAAATTTAATTTAATTTAACTTTAAACTTCATAAATTTTTTGAAAAATAAATCAAAATGAATATTGTACTAACAGGGCTAACGTTTTTTTTGAGGTTCCTATTTTAAATTTCATGATCAAACTTCATAATGAATTTTTCCTATTTTACATGTAGACAATAATGTTAATGACCAAGACTTCTAAATTTTCAGAATTATTTGCAATCCAGGTTTAAAAAAGGATGATTCTTATGGCCTAAACTTTGAAATGCTTTAGTAATATTAATTCAAGTGTTAAACTATAGAACCGCCACTCTCCATTTTGATGGTATATAACTTGTTTATTAGAAATATTTTATTAACTATAGATTTAGCTTGATATGTATCTCCCAATTTTTTTAAAATAAGTGCTATAATGGCCTCTTCATGTACATTCAAAAATATTGAATTAGCCAAATAGAGTCTAATGAGACTCTTATCTTTTTTTCCATTTTTTTTGCATTATTATGACATTCCAATAGGTTTTTATCTAGCTACTATAAAATTAAATCTCAAGCATCATATAAATATAAGTAGTGATTACAAAACCATGAGCTACAACCACCAAAAAAAGTGGCACCCAAAAACCTAGTTAGAAAATAAACACCCAAATCCCAAGATGAGCTCATATGATAAAAATTGCATATTAATTCCACGTCATAATTGCATCATAAAATAATCATCGAATTAGTAATTCCATTATGGATTCATGACACATTCACCATTCTTGTGGGCCTATATGTGATAATGGGTCTAATAATTTTATTATGAAGTATGTAGAAAAAATATACATGGTCATAAAATAACCTCTTTAAAAGGATTTTAGCCCTGGGCAGGGACCAATTAAAGTAAACTATTTGAAAGGATTTTTAATTCACATCAACCAGAAACCAATCAAAGCATCCACACAATAATAGAAAATATGTTCTGATAAATCTTGAAGACTTAAATAGCTTGAAAAGACCACTTTGGAGACAAAAAAATAATAGATAAGCAATGAAAATTGAACATTGAAAATGGATTATGAATTATAAGTAGACTGCTCCATTGTATTACTTCAAAATATAAGCATTTGTAACATAATTATTTTAATATGATATGGATGGGAAGATTATGCATCCTATCTTCTTACTAATGCCTACTCTAATGGAATATGATTTGATGATGATGATTTCAAAATTGGGCCTTGGTTTCCCTATTTGTATGGGAAGCAACAAGATTCAGGCCTGTTTACAAAAAGTCACATCGCTTCATAA
This sequence comes from Sequoia sempervirens, assembly GCA_007258455.2. NCBI lineage: Eukaryota > Viridiplantae > Streptophyta > Pinopsida > Cupressales > Cupressaceae > Sequoia > Sequoia sempervirens. The sequence continues at coordinate 96,885,670 of VDFB02072274.1, read as the reverse complement.
CTAAAACATAATTATCATAAACATAAAAATAATGAGAGTTTTTTGGTGGATGCACTACAATCCATTAATCTCTAGCAAGTGCCCATGATCACCTAAGACCTGTTCAAGGCTCATGCACCATGATTGTGTATCAAAACCATCAAAATCTAGTCCCTATTACTCCTCTCTTACTTGGCCTATGCAATGAATGAGTTAATCTTTGAAAAATGCTCAATGTACCCACTTTTGGCATGAGTGTCTGCATTATGTATAATATATTTCATGGAATACTCCAATTCAAAATTTCTTCCAAGTTTTTGATGTGTTTCTTAAGTACCTCATCTTCATCATTGATTGCATCAAGAACAACTGGAAAATAGTGGGCTATCTCATCCGTCCATGTATCCTAATCTTTCAATTTTGTTTCCTTGAAGAAGTTGGGAAAGGCCATACTCAGTGGCTGACTAAAGTCACTTAACTCCTATGTCAAGATGCTATAGAAATATTTATGGGCTTTCATAAGCTCTTGATATTCTTGTAGCATAGCAGTGTTATCTTCCTTCTTTGCTATGATGTGAGACTCCACTTCCTTCATTTTTCCACTCAATCTAGTGTTTTCCAATAATGCTGCATATGTTTTGTCATGAATATTCCAGACTTGTTCAACATGCTTATACATATGTTCAAATCTCATGTAGACTATCTTTGATGCCATTTAAAAGATGGTGGTCTTGAGATTTCCTTTTAACTCATCTTGTTCCTTCTGAACTTTCTCATGTCTACATTTATAGTAGGTAGTTTCTGAAATTTCTTCTAGCACCTTTCTTTCATGCTCAACTAGTGGAGAGTAAATCCCCGAGGAAGAAGGTAGTCTATCTTTGTAGATGATCAACTCCTGCTTTAGCATTTCATTCTCTTCTATCAATCCCTTGTTATTCCTTATTAGTTTCTAAATTTGAGCCTTGGTGAACTTGGCCACATTTACATTCAAGTCAGAAATTTCCATAGGATCTATCTCTTCTACCCTTTGCACCAAAATATGTCCATAAATTTGATCATGATCAACAAGGGAGGGATTTTTTCCTAGCAGGTAAAGTGCCCATATCTGTAAAGTAGTATTATTAGGATTATATCCTGATCCAGTATAGATCTTATCACCAACTTCATCTGTCAAGTGCAAGGTTTTATTCTTTCTCTCTAGAAATTTGTCAAGCACAATGGTTGAACTAATATCCCACCCTAGAAGGAGCATAACCCTAGCTTCTTGCAATAATGATCTTCCTCTCTCAGTAGTCATGTTCTTCATCTCTCTATCAATTTCATGTTGAAGATCTTTCAAAGCATATGTTTCCATTTTAGAGTCAATGTCTTTTAGCCTTTCCCTTACCACCTTTCCCTTGTACTCATAGATGAAAGCCTTAAATTCAAAATTTTAGACAAATGCATCATCTGCAATGAATTCATGACTGGCATGGTGTCTCACATCATCAGATAGCTCATTGGAAGCTTCAAAGGTAATCACACTCCTTTCCAGTGGCATTTCATATTGGGGAATAACATGAGTGTTAGTTTGTGTGACCTCTTCTTCCCCTTCAGTATCATCTTCAACCATGATTAGGGTGTCAACTAAGAAGCTTACCTTTGGAGTAGGTTGTGGTGATAGATGGCCTAGTGGTGTTATATTTTTTAGTTTCCTTCTAGATCCAACAGTCATTCTCTTCTCAAATGCCACTAGAGGTACATCCTTTATTATTTCTTCTTCATAAAGAAGCAATTGCTCAACTCTTTCAATAGGATCTCAAATTTCATGAAAATCCTCCACATAGGTTGGGTTATTATTCATTCTCCAAGCGTCAACCATAAAAATTCTATTGTATGCATTTATCCTCATTATCACTTGAATTTCCTCACAATTCTTGATGACATCATTGACATGGAACTCATGCTCATATCCTTTCAGTTTTTGAGAAATTTTGGCATCATAGATGAAATTCTTAGGGTCAATTTTTTTCTCTTGTTTCCTACCAATAAGCCATAATAATCTAGCTCGCTACCAACCAAGTCATAGCCTGTATCAACAATAATAGTAAAGTCACCAAAACAAAGAGTGGAAGGAATGAAAGATTACCTTCCATGGCTTTTCAAATGCATGAAGACTAAGTAAGACAATTTTCTTATGATCTCGAGGTATGCAACCCTATCTAGCACAGTCTTAGGCAGTAAATATGATGTTGCCTCAAATCCATATACTCTAAAGACAGTACAATCTACAAACGCATAACAATCTCCCCAATTGTGATTTATTTTTCCATCATGACCCTTCTCCTTTAGTCAAAGGAACCTTTGTACTTCTTGGGATAGATTATAGTCACATTTTTTTCCAAGTAATTTGTATAAGGGTTTGACAAAATGTTCTTCAAAGTGCAGGTAGTGGGATCTCCCACATCTACTATCCCAGACTGATGTCCACATTTGCACTGGTCTAGAATTACCATTACTATCCAAATCTTTCATTCTTAATTCCTCTCCCCATATTCCCATCACTTGTCCTTCATACAGTAGCATATGCATAAGAAGTGAATAGTGTTTGAAGCTGATAGCTTCACTGTTGTTCTTAATAGCATTAAGAGCATTGTTAATGGCTACAAATAGATACTTTGCATAGTCATAGGGCCTAGCATCTTGGATTTGAATGTTTGCATCTAGAACCATGGGAGCTATAGTCATGTTATTAGGAGCATCAACTCCTAGTACTTGGCCAGTTGAATAGTATGTGTATTGATAGTATTCTTCAAACAAATCTACAGAGAATGGGGGCCTTTCATCACTAGAAAATATCCTAGGTTGATTCCCTGGACCTTCAGGCCTGTGCAGATTAAACTTCTACCTCTTATATCTTGTATCCATACAGTGATACTCTTCCAACAAGTCTCTCATCTGTAATTTCATCTTTAGGGAGGTGTCTAATTGGAAAACCATACAAATATAACCTTGTGTTATAATCATAAACTGTGACCCATCTTGTAAGTAAATTTCCCTCATTTTGGGATTATAATTCTTTCCCAGTGATTTAATTATTTCTATGTTCACAAAAATATTTGGCATCACAAGTTTTCCTAGATTCAAATTCCATGGGTTTGAAACTGGGCAATATTTGTATTTCTTCCTATAGTGATAGATGAACAAGTCATAACCCATGTGCGGAATCCACACATCTCCCAATTTCTTATGCTTTTCCTCTAGGGTCTCACATGATGGGTTTAATTGAGTTGTTCTCCTTGCTTTAGGCCCAAACCCGAGACACTAGTCTATTAAGTCTTGATGAAGTGGCCTACTTTCTATTTTTTCCTCTTTGCTCTTATTTTCTCTAGGGTTTTATCCATTTTAACCCTAACTGCGTTGCACTTCAAGCTATCTTCAAAAAATTAGGTTCAGCTGAGCCAAGATGTACTTACTTGAATGAATGCAAAAAAAATTGAGCTACTCACCTTCGTCCAATTCTATCCTCTAGATACTTAGCCATAATTCACAGTGAATTTTGATTCCTTAGAGGCTGTATTTATCAAAATTTAGCACACTTGAGCTAGCTATGGTTCATAAATGGCACTCGCGCCATTGTTCCTATCAACTTGCACATTAATAGTAGTTGTCTCTTTGATGACTTCATCAGTCAAATCAATTTGGTGATAACTATTTCATATTTTGTCGAAGAGACTTTAATCACAACATCTATATCTCTCTTCGATATATCCTTTACCATCTTTTGAGAAGCATCTAAGAGACATTTAGATTTATCTCTTTGATGTTGCAGGGTCTCTTCGATATTTACATTTCATTTTCTTCCCTTATGGTCCCCCTTTTGTCAAGGAGACTTGTGGATATCTCTCTCCGACAAGACTATGTCTCTTCGACATATCCTTATCTCTTCCCTCAGCGGTATTACTTGTTGTTGATCTCTATGTGAATTTTTCAAGTCAAGGAGACCTACGGTCACATCTCTCTGATGCCTCTTAGTCTCATCGATAACATGTGTTTACACTTGTGCTAGGATGTTGGGGAGACTTTTGATACTATCTGCTTGATACTCCTGTTTCTCCTCAACATATCCTTGTTAGGATGTCGATGAGACCTTGTCCAATGTTTGTTCGATGTCTATATGTCTCACTGATATTTTGCTCCTTGAATTTCATAGACTCTCTTACTTCTCTTGTCGATATGTCGACGTCTTTTCAACATTTCCATTTGTCTGTGTTATTTTACCGGTGACCTATCATTTATTTTATTATATTCTCTCGATGTCCAAGAGATGTTTTTATGTTTCCTGAATGTTGAATGCTCCATTTAGTTTTTCAATGAGACATGTTATATTTTCTCCTCAACATGTCCAAGTCTCTTAGACATATCATTCTTTAGGCTGGCGAGAAGACATTTGAATATGTCTCTTAGACATTCAGGAGTCTCATCTACATTTCACATTAGCCCTTTCTGCTCAGATCGAAGAGACTATGGTGAGACTCTTTGATATAGCATTGTCTTGGTGACATGCCATGTGTTGTTATGGGAACACTTCAGATGGGGAATTCACTTTAGTGTTATGACCAAGGGCCTTATTTGGTGGTTTATATTAGTTTCAACCATTATGAAATGGAGATGGACATATGGTGAGTTTGGGAAGATGAGTGAAAATGGAAGTATGCAAAATAACCAAGGTGGATTTTTGGCTCCAACGGGACCTTTAATATTATGAAACATTAGTGGTACTTACTTAGTTATCAAATTTCATTAAAGGATAAGTTTTATTAATTTTAATTATTATGTATGTAAATAATGTTATGAATATTTTGGTCAAATAATTTTGTTCCTATTTTTAGTTAATGACATGAACACATACTCTTCTAGGATATGGGAATTGCTATAAAAATTTTATCTCCTAAGGCTCTCACATTGGTATGAGCTAGTAATATAAATAACATTTATGTAATTTTTATTTTATCTAACACCACTTAGTGTAAATAAATGATATTTATTTTTACTTTAATTTGTTTCTTCATTCTTTCAATGAGATGAGGCAACTCCACTTTGTGAACCTAGCCCATCTAGGTAAATGAAGAGAAGTAGAGGATCATTAATTTATGGCAAGTGATTATACCCTTATTTCATTTTATTCAAGATTTCTATACTATTGTATATATGGTTTAATTGCATTAATAAGTGAAGCTAAAAAAATTATTGTGCCTAGGAAGTCTATTAATTGGAAAATGAGAGCTACCAAACCTTAAACCCTCAAACCTCAACCCTTAAACCCTAAACCCTTACACCCTCTACCAACTCTACCCTCTACCCTATACATTAAACCTCCTTCAACCCTCAATTCTCAACCCTCAACCCTTAATCCCTCAACCCTTAATCCATCTCTCCCTCCCTCTCTACCCTAATCCCTAAACCCTTAAACCCTTAAAGTACACTCAACCCTAAATTGTCAACCCTTAAACCCTAATCAACCTTCAACCATATACCCTCAAACCTAGCTATACCCTAAACCCTCAACCCTCAACCCTTAACGTCCCTCAACCCTAAACCCTTAAACCTTGAACTAGCCTTAAACCTTTTACTAGCCTCTACCCTCAACCCTAATCCCTCAACCCTATACCCTAAACCCTAAACCGTTAAACCCTCTATATCCCACTACCCTCAACCCAATACCCTCTACCCTCAACCCTAATACCTCTACCTTTAAACCCTTAAACCCTTAAACCCTTAAACCCAAGTAAACTCTCTACCCTAGTCCCTCAACCCTCAACCCTTAATCCCTCAACCCTTCAACCCGCAACCTTTACCCTCTACCCTTAACTCTCAAGTAACCTTAAACCCTAATCCATATACCCTATACCCTATACATTGGACCCTCAACCCTAGTGATTTTTTCATTTTAATCCTCATCATTTAATTTATCAATCCAAGGTGGTGTCTATGGTTGTCTATAAGAGAGAAAGTAGAAAACTTGTTTAACAGTCTATTCTACTTGTAGAAATAAATCCTATTTGCATGAAAGGGAACTAATCTAAGGAACACTTGAAATAATTGAGAAGGATAAACTATTTCACACTTGTTGGAAATGAAAAGCTTGATTGAATTCAAATTTATTGTAGAAAGTTGGAAATACATTGTTGGAATGAAACTAAAACTATCCCATTTCCTTGGGCTAAAACAAGTCTTTCTAATCCCCTCCTTTTGATAAAATGATTACATTGTATTTATAGAATTCATATTATATATCTATCCAACCAATCCACTAAGAATGTGGATCCAAGATCCTATTTTTGAGGGATTGTTTACAAAACTCTAAAAAAATGAAATTGTTGTCCTCCATCACGTCACTTTTGTCTCAGTCATTTTTTGTCACGTATTGCTCCTTCCTTGATGAAAATCATGCCAAATTCTAAAAATGGATTTTATCCCTTCAAATCTACTTTCCAGATCATTTTGAATTTTTGAATTTCGTTGAGAAACGAGGGAGATATCGTTGTTTTACTTAGATTGCATTTTTGACAATTTCTAGGCGCCTAATTTTTAGGAAGTCTTCAAGTGTTGAACGTGAATGAAGAAATTATTCTTCACTTCAGTCAACCAAATCATTGATTCTTAGCATGAATAACATGCTATAATAATGCAACAACATTTGAGTGATGTGGTAACTTGAGTTATTTTTGGTGGAAGAAGGAAGCATGAAATTTAATAACTGTGAGAGATCTTAAAACTCAACATGAAACAAATCCTCATCCCATTAATTTAGGAATGACTGATGCTCCATGATTTTTCATGAATGTAGGAGTTTTTTTGGAGTCTTCTCTATCTTCTCATTATTTCTTCAAAGCCTTCTAAAGTTGTCAGGAGTTAACTGCTTCAAGTGTCTAGAGCTCTCTGTTGCAAGTGTCTATGAAGCTCTTTTTTGTCATGAATTATTCAATAATGTATTCACTTGCATTATAGCATATTACGCACACCTATGAAGTGATATTAGAAAAAATTTGGATCACGTCGATTACCAAAAATAAACCAAACATTTACTTTATATTCTACTTTAAACAAGCTAAAGAACATTCAATCATTACTCAAATCCACCTTAACACTAATGCATTAGGAAGAAATAGATGATTTTCTTTGATAAAATATGATACAATTTATGGTCCAATCACCTAGTCTACCCTCAACCTTAAACCCTCAATCCTCAACCCTTAAACTCTAAACCCTTACACCCTCTACCAGCTCTACCCTCTACCCTATACACTAAACCGCCCTCAACCCTCAATTCTCAACCCTCAACCCTTAATCCATCCCTCCCTCTCTACCCTAATCCCTAAAACCTATACCCTCAACCCTTAAACCATTAAAGTACACTCAACCCTAAACCCTCAACCCTCAACCCTTAAACCCTAATCGACCTTCAACCATATACCCTCAAACCTAGCTATACCATAAACCCTCTACCCTCAAACCTTAACGTCCCTCAACCCTCAATCCTTAAACCCTAAACCAACCTTAAACCTTCTACTGGCCTCTACCCTCAACCCTATAACCTCAACCCAATACCCTAAACCCTAAACTGTTAAACCCTCTATGTCCCTCTACCCTTGACCCAATACCCTCTACCCTCGACCCTAATCCCTCAACCCTTAAACCCTTAAAACCAACTAAACTATCTACCCTAATCCCTCAACCCTTAATCCCTCAACCATTAAACCCTCAACCCTCAACCCTCTACCCTCTACCCTAATCCTTGAACCATATACACTCAACCCTCTACCCTCAACCTTAAACCCTCAACCCTCAACCCTTACACCCTCTACCAACTCTACCCTAGTTTACCCTATACATTAAACTACCCTCAACCCTCAATTATCAACCCTTAACCCTCAACCCTTAAACTGTAATGTCCCCCTTTGGGATAATCTTGAATCTTGTCCTAGAATCAAAAGCTTAATGTAGTTGGGGTTGTAACTTATCACTTGAATAATTTAAACAAGATAAATCTCGGCTTTATGTCCTTTGCATGGATATACATATATATAGATATATATTTTATATACTTATATATATGTATATATATATACACCCTCTTATAGTTGTTGATCCTTATTTTCTTGATCTTAATCTGTCTTTCAAATCATATTATGTTCCTTCTTTTATTCACATTCCATTTTATTCCTTTCACTACTCATTCTTCCTCCACAATTCTTTCATAAAATCTACAAATCAAGTCTTCATAATCTACTCTTCATCTGCTGGTATATTTGTGATATAATCATTTATCTTGCATTAGATCTACTCTTCTCAAGATTTTGAATAATATTTTCAATCTTCTCCTTCATTCTATGATCTTTTATTCCATTTTATATTTTCTCTTTATACACTTCCCATATGCTTGTCTTTGTAGATTTCAGATGATCTGCACTCTATATTTTATCTCTTGTTTCCCATTCTATTCTCTATTTCCTTCTTCCTCTCTATACATATCTCATTCTTTCTACGTATCTCATTCTTTCTCTTTCTATATCTTCACATTCAAATGAGAAGATGTATCTTTTTGAAAAGATACATTCATTAGACACAACCTTTTGAAATGATTGTTTCCTTTTGAAAACTAATTCCAAACCTTTCTACTTTATATTTTTATTGTTCTCTACACACCATTGATATATGTCCTTTTTATATCTTCATTCCTTTACTCTTCTATCTTCTTCTTAAAATCTAATGTGTATTTTTTATATCTTTTCCCTTTATCTTCCACTCCCCTCTTCTCCACATTCCACAAACTTATTTTATATCCTTATACCTCAATGAAGAGAGGCATCTCTTTGAATACAGATGACCTTTAGTTAATTATTCCTTAAAGATAATCGTTGCCCTTATCCCATATACCAAGCATTATCTTTCATTAACATTATGCTTCCTTTTGTCTTAATTTATAATTATAATGTTATTTCAAATTATTGTAATTATAATGATATCTCAAATTATATTCATTTTATTATTTTGTTTTGATGTGTATTATATTTTACTATTTTATTTTTAATTTATTTGTAATATTATTTATATTTATTTATAGTATTGTTTATATTTATTTATAGTATTGTTTATATTTATTATTTAAATATGTATATTTAAATATTTATAATATTATTTCTTAATAATTATTTGATAATTATGATAGTATTTATATTAATTGATTTTATTGTGTATCGATGATATATATTTACAATTACAACATTATCTTATAATGATTGTAATTATAAATATATTAAAACAATAATATTTTCTTTTATAATTTCAATATGTATTGTGTTATTCATTTTCACTTATTTGTATCTCAGAGTGTTCTAATTTTGGGGACATGACAGTCCTCCCCTCCCAAATTTTCTTATCCTCAAGAAAAAACATCTTAGTTTCTTCTAGGATCTCTTCTTCTAATTTGTCACCAACGATACCCAAGTTAGTCATGTTTATATATATAATTTAATGTTCTATAATGATTACTCTATTTGAATGCAAACATATAAATATATTAAATGTATACTTATCTTAGGTAGTCTTTTGTGATGAGGAAATCACAAGTCTCCCCCTCCTGATTTTGCTTGTCCTCAAGAAATCTCGTATAACTCTTTTCTTCCTTAATCTCTTGATTTTCTTTGCAGGTATAGTGGTCTTCATCCTAGAAAAATATTGTAACATCTATTACATCTAATCTCTTTCCAGGCCTTCTGGATACCTCCCTATGGAGTGTAACCAACCTTAAATCTTAGGAAAAGATTGTAACATCTCCTCCCAGGCCTTCTAGATACCTTATTTAAGGGCATCCAACCTTACAATCCTAGGAAAAGGTTGTAACACCTCTTTCTAGGAATTTTGGATACCTTGTTTAAGGGAATCCAACCTTAGAATCCTAATAAAATGTTGTAACACCTCTCCCCAGGCCTTCTGGATACCTTATTTAAGGGCATCCATCCTTAGAATCCTAGGAAAAGGCTATAACACCTCTTCCTAGGCCTTCTAGATACCTTGTTTAAGGGTACCCATCCTTAGAATCCTAGGAAAAGGTTGTAACACCTCTTCCTAGGCCTTCTAGATACCTTTTTTAAGGATACCTAGCCTTAGAATCCTAGGAAAAAGTTGTAACACCTCTTCCAGGCCTTCTAGATACCTTATTGCTAAGTGTATCCAACCTTGTAATCCTGGAAAAGATGGTGACACCTCTTCTAGGCCTTCTGGATACCTTACTTTTAAGTGCACCTAGCCTTAGAATCTTGGAAAAGATTGTAACATCTCTTCCAATCCTTCTAGAACCCTAATTTCTCAAGTGTATCCAACCATATCATCTTGGAAGTGAGCTTTTCACTTCTCAGGTCTTATGTGTATCCATCCTTAAGTTCTTACATGTATTTTAATGTAGTATTGCATACTTTCCTCAAGTTATGTCCTAGTGCATGAAGAATGTCTTATTAACTTATTTTGAAAATATTACATCCATAAATTCATTTCTTGTCCTAGTCACGGCCCATCATGTTTTTCCCTTCCTAAATTTGTTTATTCATAAGTGCCTTAATACTTTCTTCTTTTTACCATGTAGCACCTTCTTTAGGGAGTTCTTTCCATTTAATTAAAGACTTGGTAATGTTCCTTATTACTCAATTTCCTTTCTCTAGTGTCTAGGATAAATTTTGGCTCTTAAGATAAGTTGTCCTTCATCATCTAGAGGAGATAACTCAGGCAGCTCAAGCACACAAGCAAGTAGCTCAAGTAGGCAACAAGTAACTCAAGCACATAGGCAAGTAGCTCAAGTAGACAAGCAAGTGGCTCAAGCATGCAAGCCAATAGCTCAAGCATGCAAGCAACTAGCTCAAGTAGACATGTAGGTAGCTCAAGAACACAAGCAACCAACTCAAACACACAAGGAACTGGCTCAAGCATGCAAGCAACCAGATCAAGCAAGTAGGAAAGTAGCTTAAGTAGACAAGCAAGTAGCTTAAGCATACAAACAACCAGCTCAGGCAAGTAGGAAACTAACTCAAGCAAGTAGGAAACCAGCTTAAGCATGTAAGCAAGTAGCTCAAGCAAGCAAGCAACTAGCTCAAGCAAGTAGGCAACCAACTCAAGCAAGTAGGCAACCAGTTCAAGCATGTAATTAGCTCAAGAAACAAAGCAACTAGTTCAATCATGCACAAGATGGCAGGAAAGATGGTTTGATACCACTATAATGCCCCCCTTTGGGATAATCTTGAATCTCGTCCTAGAATCACAAGCTTAATGTAGTTGGGGCTATAACTTATCACTTGAATACTTTAAACGAGATAAATATTGGCTTTAGGCCCTTTGCATGGATATATATAGATATATAGTTGGTGATCCTTATTTTATTGATCTTAATCTACCTTTCAAATCATATTTTTTTCCTTCCTTTATTCACATTCCATTTTATTCCTTTCACTACTCATTCTTCCTCCACAATTCTTTCATAAAATCTGCAAATCAAGTCTTCATAATTTTCTCTTCATCTGCTGGTATATTTGTGATATAATCATTTATCTTGCACACACATTAGATGTGCTCTTCTCAAGATTTTGAATAATATTTTCAATCTTCTCCTTCATTCTATGATCTTTTATTCCCTTTTATATCTACTCTTTATACACTTCCCATCTGCTTGTCTTATAGATTTCAGATGATTTGTAGTCTATATTTTATCTCTTGTTTCTCATTCTATTCTCTATTTCCTTCTTCCTCTCTATACATATATCATTCTTTCTCTTTCTATATCTTCACATTCAAATGAGATGTATCTTTTTGAAAAGAGACATTCATTAGAAGAGACACAACCTTTTGAAATGATTGTTGCCTTTTGAAAACTAATTACAAACCTTTCTACTTTCTATTTTTATTGTTCTCTACACACTATTGATAGATCTCATTTTTATATCTTCATTCCTTTACTCTTTTATCTTCTTCTTAAAATCTGATGTGTATTTAATATATATTTTTCCTTTATCTTCCACTCCCGTCTTCTCTACATCCCACAAACTTATTTTATATCCTTATACCTCCACAACGAGAGGCATCTCTTTGAATAGAGATGACCTTTAGTTAAACATTCCTTAAAGATAATTGTTGCCCTTATACCATATACCAAGCATTGCCTTTCATTAACATTATTCTTCCTTTTGTCTTAATTTATAATTATAATGTTATTTCAAATTATTGTAATTATAATGATATTTCAAATTATATTCATTTTATTATTTTGTTTTGATGTGTATTATATTTTACTATTTATTTTTAATTTATTTGTAATATTATTTATATTTATTTATAGTATTATTTATATTTATTATTTAAATATGTATATTTAATATTTATAATGTTATATATAATAATATTATAAATAATATTTATAATATTATCTCTTAATAATTTTTTGATAATTATGATAGTATTTATATTAATTAATTTTATTGTGTATTGTTGATATATATTTATAATTACAATATTATCTTATGATCATTGTAATTATAAATATATTAAAATGATAATATTTAATATGTATTGTGTTATTCATTTTCACTTATATGTATCTCTATCCTCAACCCAATACCCTCTACCCTTGACCCTAATCCCTCAACCCTCAACCCTTATTTAACCCTCAACCCTCTACCCTCTACCCTCAACTTTTAACCCTAATCCCTCAACCATATGCATACCCTCTACCATATACATTGGACCCTCAACCCTAATCCTTGAACCATATACCCTCAACCCTCTACCCTCAACCCTAAACCCTTACACCCTCTACTAGCTCTACCCTCTACCCTATACATTAAATTTCCCTCAACCCTTAATCCATCCCTCCCTCTCTACCCTAATCCCTCAACCCTATACCCAATACCCAATACCCTAAACCCTAAACAATTAAACCCTCTACATCCCTCTACCCTCAACCCAATACCCTCTACCTTAGTCAAACATAATCCCTCAACCCTTAAACCCTTAAACCCAAGTAAACTCTCTACCTTAATCCCTCAACCCTCAACCCTCTACCCTCTACCCTCTACCCTCAACCTTCAAGTACCCTTAAACCCTAATCCCTCAACCCTCTACCCTCAACCTTAAACCCTCAACCCTTAATCCTTAAACCCTAAACCCTTACACCCTCTACCATCTACCATCTACCCTATACATTAAACTTCCCTCAATGCTCAACCCTTAATCCCTCAGCCCTCAACCCTTAATCTGCACAAAGTATTGTGGTAAAGGAAAAATTTGCTTTGTTTATGATTATTTGGAGGAATAAATGGGTATATATGAAGGGAATGTTAGTGACAATATTGATCTTGTCACACAAATTGTTGCATTTCATGTTAAATACAATGAAAAATCAAAGGCAGTATGTGACACCCCTCCGATTTGTTATGTTTTCTTGACAACTCAGATACTTTGTTAGACTATGTTTTATGTAAGGGTTATTCTATCGCTGAAAGTGGAGCAATGATATACTATATTGATGTGATGACACATTATATGCATGGTGATTATGTTAATATGCTTTATGTTTGCATAGATGCTTAGTTGTGATGACATTGCTATATTTGCTTATTGTAGTTTAATAAATATATTAAAATGATAATATTTAATATGTATTGTGTTATTCATTTTCACTTATATGTATCTCTACCCTCAACCCAATACCCTCTACCCTCAAACCTAATCCCTCAACCCTCAACCCTTAATCCCTCAACCCTCTACCCTCTACCATATACATTGGACCCTCAACCCTAATCCTTGAACCATATACCCTCAACCCTCTACCCTCAACCCTAAACCCTTACACCCTCTACTAGCTCTACCCTCTACCCTATACATTAAATTTCCCTCAACCCTTAATCCATCCCTCCCTCTCTACCCTAATCCCTCAACCCTATACCCAATACCCAATACCCTAAACCCTAAATAGTTAAACCCTCTACATCCCTCTACCCTCAACCCAATACCCTCAACCCTTAAACCCTTAAACCCTTAAACCCTTAAACCCAAGTATACTATCTACCTTAATCCCTCAACCCTCAAGCCTCAAGTACCCTTAAACCCTAATCCCTCAACCCTATACATTGGACCCTCAACCCTAATCCTTGAACCATATACCCTCAACCCTCAACCCTCTACCCTCAACCTTAAACCCTCAACCCTTAACCCTTACACCCTCTACCCTCTACCATCTACCCTATACATTAAACTACCCTCAATGCTCAACCCTTAATCCCTCAGCCCTCAACCCTTAATCTGCACAAAGTATTGTGGTAAAGGAGAAATTTTCTTTATTTATGATTATCTGGAGGAATAAATGGGTATATACAAAGGGAATGTTGGTGAAAATATGGATATTTTCACACAAATTGTTGCATTTCATGTTAAATACAATGAAAAATCAAAGGCAGTATGTGACACCCCTCTTATTTGTTATGTTTTCTTGACAACTCAGATACTTTGTTAGACTATTTTTTATGTTATGGTTATTCTATCGCTGACAGTGGAGTGATGATAGACTATATTGATGTGATGACAAATTATATGCATGGTGATTATGTTAATATGCTTTATGTTTGCATAGATGCTTAGTTGTGATGACATTGCTATATTTGCTTATTGTAGTTTAATAAATATATTAAAATGATAATATTTTATATGTATTGTGTTATTCATTTTCACTTATATGTATCTCTACCCTCAACCCAATATCCTCTACCCTCGACCCTAATCCCTCAACCCTCAACCCTTAATCCCTCAACCCTTAATTAACCCTCAACCCTCTACCCTCTACCCTCAACCCTTAACCCTAATCCCTCAACCATATGCATACCCTCTACCATATACATTGGACCCTCAACCCTAATCCTTGAACCATATAACCTCAACCCTCTACCCTCTACCCTCAACCCTCAACCCTAAACCCTTACACCCTCTACTAGCTCTACCCTCTACCCTACAGTCCCTTACACCCCTCAGCAGAATGGTGTCGCTGAGAGAAAGAACAGAACCTTACGGGAGATGGAAAATTGTATGATACAATCTCGAGCTATGAGTTCTTCATTCTAGGCTGAGGCAGTCAATTGTGCCAATTATATTTAGAATCGGATGCCTCATAAGGCATTGCGACTTATGACTCCTGAGGAGGCTTGGACCCATGTCAAGCCTGATGTTTCTACATTCTGAGTTTTTGGTAGTGAGGCTTGGGCATTTATTCCTAATGCTCAGCGGAAAGCCATGGAGAGGAAGAGCCGACCACTCATATTTGTTGGCTACTGTGAGGATGTTAAGGCATACAGGTTGTTTGATCCTGATTCTAGAGAGGTCTTGTTTCGACGGGATGTCTAGTTTGATGAGTGCTATCCTCAGATGGATTCTCCATCACCAGCTTCTCCCTCATTGCCTACTCATCCCTCTTCATCTCTTGAGGATTACTTATCTCTTGAGGATGATGTAGATGATGATCCACCATCTCCACCACCACCAGTTGCTCCATCTTTGCCTAGGTGGGCCCGTGTCACTGTTGATGCAACAAGTTCTTTGGCAGGTGATCCTTTAGATACTCATCGTACTCATGCTCAGACATCTGGTTCTAGTCTTTTGAGTCATGCCATTTCAGATGATCCTCAAAAGTTTTCAGAGGCGACAGGTCACCTTGAGTGGGATAGGGCCATGGATGAGGAGTATTCTTCTTTGATGAAGAATCATACTTGGGATCTTTGTCCTCTTCCTAAGGGAAGAAAGTTGGTTCAGTGCAAGTGGGTGTACCATATCAAGTATGCTACAGATGGTTCTATTGATAAGTATAAGGCACATCTTTTTGCGAAGGGGTTTTCTTAGGTAGAGGGTATTGACTACTTTGAGACCTTTTCTCCTGTCGCCAAGATGAATTCTATACGCTTGGTACTTTCACTTGCAGCTTCACAGGGATGGACAATATTTTAGATGGATGTAAAGAGTGCCTTCTTGCATGGAGACCTACATGAGGAGATCTATATGGAGCAGCCTCAGGGATTTGTGCAGGACACTTCTTTGGTTTATAGACTTCACCATTCATTGTATGGTGTCAAACAAGCCCCTCGGGCTTGGTATGAGAAGATGGACTCTTTCTTGCTTTCCTCTCACTTCACACGCTGTCATTCTGATCACACAGTGTATATTCAACATCAAGAGGGTGATATTTTGATTCTTGTGCTATATGTAGATGATCTCATCATTACAGATAGCTCATCCTCCATGATTCAAAGTGTTCAGAGAGCTTTGATGGAGCAGTTTGAGATGACAGATCTTGGTCTCCTACACTTCTTTCTAGGTCTTTAGGTTATTCAGTCTTCGGATGGGATTTCCATATTTCAGGAGAAGTATGCTCTTGATATGCTTTAGCAATTTGGCATGCTTGATTACAAGTCTGCCCCCACTCCATTTCAGTCAGGTGTTGTTTTGTCTTCCACTTGCTCTACTCCTTCAGTAGGCCCCACTTTATACAGGTAGTTGGTTGGCAGTTTGTTGTACTTGACACATTCTCATCCTGATCTTTCCTTTGTGGTTGGCCTTGTCTCTCGGTTCTCCCATGATCCTCATGAGAGCCATTGGCAAGAAGCCAAATGTATTTTGAGGTACATTCGGGGCACCACTCATTGTGGCATTCACTACACTTCAGGATCCCCTCACATCATTGGCTTCACTGACTCTGATTGGGCTGGTGATGTCAATGATCGGAAGTCTACTTCTGGCTTTGTTTTTTGCCTTGGTTCTGGTCCTATCACAGGGTCTTGCAAGAAGTAGTCTGCTATTGCATTATCATCTATAGAGGCTGAGTACCGTGCAACAGTGTTAGCTAGTTAGGAGGTTTTATGGCTTCGGCAGTTGATGACAGAGTTTGGGTTTCCTCCAGATAGTCCCACTATTCTTTGGTGTGACAATCAGAGTGCCATTCACATTTCTCACAACCCAGTGGAGCATCAGCGGACAAAGCACATTGAAATCCACATGCACTTCATCCAGTAGTTGATTCAGGATGGTTCTCTCATCTTGGAGAGAGGAGCAGGTTGCAAACATCTTCACTAAACCTTTGGCATCTCCACACTATCTTTAGTTGCGCTCCATGCTTGGGGTGAAGGAAGTTGTCCTTGGGGGGTCTCAATGAGGCCTTCCTTCATGTTTTTTTTAGCATGTTTCTTTATCTCTTTTTGGAGAGGAGTTTTTTTCCCACTGGGTTTTCTCCTTTACTCCGCTTTATAGAGATTTTGTTGTATTCGGGTACCTGATCAGGCCATGTTGCCGGGACCCTCTGTTGCATTGTAGTTCCTTTGCTTTCTTCTGCATTGTTTGTAGCTGCATTGTAGCTCATCTTAAGGGGGGGTGTTAGAGTAAAGTAATTAATTAACTTTACTCTCCTCTTAAGATTTCACTTTATGCACACATATTAGTCATTTAATAATTAATATTAAATTATTAAATGAACTCACCTTAGGGTTAGGTTTTCCTTTTTTGGTGTTGATCTCCTTTATAAGGATTGATCTCTTGTATTGTATTCACTTCTTGATGTTCTTTTTTCAGTCTGATAATACATTCTTGCATATTGTCAGAGCAAAACCCTTGTTTTGTTTCCTACAGATTTCTTCCTTGTGACAGGTTTTTGCATGCAGGTTTCTTGGGCTTAATAGATTTGTTTTTCATCAAATCTTACAATCATGCAACTGAATGCTTTGGATGAGATGCGAAAGATAGCCCTGCATCATACTGAGGTAGTGCAAAATCAAAGGGTCAAATAGCATGATAGGTACATAAAGGAAAAAAAGCTCTAGCCTGGTGATTGGGAACTCCTTTATGACTCCAGGTATCAAGATAACGGTAGGAAAATTATAAACTAGATGGTTGGGACCGTATGAAGTTACAAAAGTCTTTCACAATGATACTACACAACTCACAACCATTGACCCTTCTAGATTCAAACTTATACTCAACAGTCATCGTCTAAGGTTGTATCATAAGCCAACATCCAAGGAGGAATTCATGCAACAATTTAACTAGCACCCAACCTCTAAACTTGCTACAGCTGAAGGAAGCGGACCTACTGTCCCTCCTAATTGATTCAAGTACACATGCAATCACTTCATAATAGATATTTCCACTTTTTTGGGAATCCACTTCTTCATTAATCCACCCATCTGCCCATCCATTTCCACCTTCTCTTTCTTCCATAACTCCACCATCACTCCACTTCACCATCATTTTATTCCATCACCACTACATTAATTGCTCAACTGTGCTTTTTAAAGGTAACTGGTACTTTCTCCACATTCTTTGCAAAGAAACTCCATGTTTTCAGGTACGTACATGGCAATTTGTTATCTCTTAATTACCTTTAGTGCATTTGTTTAGTTACTATAATTTAATGTGGATATTTCACATAACATAAAATTGTACTCTGCCTTGTCCAATCATAATTACCACGCATCCTGTGTAGACACATGCTATAATTTAGGTTGGGGGGAGTGTCAACTCACAAGTCCACGTGTCATCCATATCAAAAAATTTGAAATAAGCCAATTTGAATGATAAATTGAAATGACGTCTTGCATGTGTGAAATGTCACTAAATCGCTACCATTTTTCTTGATAATACCCTTCATTTATTGTTCTTTATTTCCTAGTCATAATCTTAAATGTCACCCAAAAAGGTAAATTGGTGAGCTACATGACATTGGCATCAACACTACAAAAGAATTGTAGGAAGAAGTTGGGGTTTTTAGAGAGAGATTCCAGGAAAAGGAAATTTAGCTGAAGTGCTTGTTTGATTGCAGGTAGTTGAAACAATGGGAGGTTAGCTAATTAGAAATGAACCCATGGTTCATGATGTGGTAATGCAGGATGCACCTTCTCTAGAAAAGTTTAGGAATTGTGGATGGCTGGATTATTTCTTGAAACTTGACAACTATAATGAGGACATTATACAAGAATTTTCATAGACACTTTTTAAGGGGAAGGCAATAGTAAAAGGGTTAGAGGTGATCGCTATTGAGGAGAGAATTGTAGTGGTAATGGGCTTACCTACCGATGGAGAACCATACCCTACTACCGTAGATGCAAGGTTAGCCAAGGTTGAATTTATTTAACCCAATGACCCTCCATTGGTTGTGGAAAAACAAGGTACAAAGAGAACTTCTCTACCATAGCCGTGGAAACAAGTAACCATCCACATTGTCAAGTATATTACTTGTGAGGGCCACCAGTCATGCCTCCAATTTGTACACTTCAAGCTCCTGAACCATATGAGGCATGGAAGAAGAATGAACATGCCTAATGCGCTATACCACCTCCTTGCCATCATGACAACCAAAATGAAAAAAGGTAGGGATAATTCTGTCTCTCACCATTGTTTAATAAAAATTTTAGTAGAGAAATATCTACAAGAGGTGTCTAACATGACATGGGAAGAATTTATAAACATTTATCAATTTAGAGTAGAAAATGTACATCCTAGAGTTTAGTCTCAACCTCGTAGGGTTAGTAGGGAAGAGAGGGTTGTTGAAACCACTCTTGGAGCATCAACCTCTGGTGCAAGCCCTAGTTCAAACCCTCCTACAGTGGAGCAAGCTATCGAAATTGGTTCTTCTGAGTCAGAATATTCAGATGAGGAAAGTTCATCCTTAGACTCTAATATTAATGTTCTTCCTAAAACCACAATTCAAACTAGGGCTGCCCTTAGGAGAGAGGAAGCATAGATGAAAGAAACATAAATGTGAAAGGGGAAGGCCAAGAAGTAAATGACAAAAAAAGTAACACCAAGACCTAGGAAACAAAAGGCTGATAACACTGTTCTTCCTATAGCTGAAGAAAAAGATAAAAATCCTCCTAAGAAATCAAAACCAGTTGGGCTAGCTATTGGTGTACGTCCAAAGAGAAGCTATAGGCTTAGAAAAAAATCTAGGGAGGAAATGGGAGGCCCAATGGGGCAGGTGAATGCTGAAGAAAAAAATATTTTTGAAGAGCAAGCAAATATAAGGTTAGCAGAGCTTGTTGCCATCACAAAACAGGTTGAGAATCAAGAACAAGATGAAAGTCAAGAACCTCTGCAGCAAGAACAAGACGAGAATCCAAAACTCTTGTAGCAAAAGTAGGATGAACAACCAAAACCATTGCAACTAGTGTTATTTGAACAACAAGAATCAGTGCAAAGGAAGATTTTGGTAGGAACACATAATCTTCCTTCCTTTTTGTGGAATGTTGTAGCTCTAAAACTATGAAAAAGAGGAATGGAAAAAGGAAAAATGCAAGCTATAGGGTGATATTAAAAAGAAAAATATAGAGATTGAAGAAAATAATGCAAAAATTGTTTCCTTGAAGGAAAAGGTAGACAATGTGGTGGATTTAATACCCAAAATGTTGGCATGCAAAACTCCTCCAAGAGTGTATGCCTTGCATTTGAAGGAGAAAAATATTTCATTTAAACTGTCAAGGATTATTTTAGGTTTGAGTCCTTCTCTTGACACTCCACACAAATTTTTCAAGGCTTATCAGTTTGCCCCTCCTGATGTGAAAAATTTGGTGTGAACTATATCTACATAATTATGTTGTTTCTAATGATCATGATTGGAATCCCTTACTGTATATTGGAGATCTCCATTTAAGGGAATTTATGTCCTGGATTCAAAATGAAATTAGTTGGGGATAATAGTATAGAACTTATAGGGAAAGGGAATTTTATACTCCCTTACCTCTTAGGGCTGAATCTAGTAACCTTGCAAACATTTTCCAGACATGACATATAATTCTTTATCACCCAAGCTACAAGAATAGGATTGTGCTTGTTAGAGAAGATACCTACAAGGAATATGAGAAGGTAGTTGAAACTATAGGTAAATCAGTAATGGGGTACTTAGCACAAAGGTGGAATAGTTTTCCAGATGAGTTGAAACAAGCTAAACACAACTTTTTACAAAATTATGTTGTAGCATGCAAAAGAGTAGACAGATACATACAAATTGGAAGGTTGAGACAACAATTTTGGCTTCCATTAACATTTCAACCACTTACAATATTATGGCCTGTGCCAGATTACAAGTTTTACCAATATAACATAGTTGCAGAAAGGGCAAGATGGAACAAACTGGAGGAAAAATAAGGATTCTACTGGGATCCTAATTCAAACACTATAGAGACCAATGTGGGACAGTTGGTAGTTGGTGACTTTAGAGCATTCACTAGGAAAAATAATAGTGCTCCTTCTGCTAGAGGACCAAAAAAATGTTAGGTTGGGGGGAATGGTGAGCCCAATTAATGGCTCAATTTTAATAGGGTTCACCATATATATTTTCTATTGCTATCATAGACTTTGAAACTTGGTTGTTGAAATTTTCCTTAAAACCATAGACCTTGAGCATAAGTTTATCCTTATGAATTTTAATGACATTATCATGCTATGCAAATTATCTATGTTGATTTTACAAGTGGTTGAATGAATGCTACTAAGATAGTTATAGATATATAATTGTTTGTGCATGCTAATGTTATTATGCAGGTTTCTGCTAAAATGTTGATGTCAACGAAGCTTGCCAAGTGGGATAAACTCTTGCTAGTTGGTCGGTTACTAAGAAAGTCAAGAAGATGATTATTAAGAGGTCAAGGAGGGAAAAATCTCATGGAGGGAAATTCCTAATTCAAATAAAAGAATCTAACTACCTTTTTAATGGTCATATTTGTTGTTGAGAAAATCTAGTAAGTGCATTGTACTAGATTCCTATTGGAGCAAGTCTTCTTTGACCAATTTAGTGCATGCATAATGTCTTCCATCTTTTTCTATTCTTTCAATAAGTGACATCCTCCTATTTTGATGGAGTCGACTGCCTAGGTAGTTAGGGTTAATTAGTAGTTTTTCTCTCTATAAATAATGGTCAGATGCCCCTTTTGATAAGGTTGGATTTTCTGAGTTTGTATTCGCATTTTCCAGTTTTAGTAATATAATTATATTTCTAAGATGTTGTAAATATGCTTTCAAGAAATAATATGATATTCTTAGTTGTTGCATTTGAGTTAGTCTAAGGGAGACTCACCCAAGGGGGCCCACTTGGTGAGAATTCCACCTATTTAGTTTAAAAACTATTTTCTATTTTTTAGTTAGTTTCAATTTCAACAACTATCTATTCCTATAGCCACAACAATTTTGTTCTGTGACTATTCTTGTAGTTAAGGCAAACAGAGTAGTTTCTTGTCTGTTTGTTGAGATTTCCATTTCTATCTTTCATTTCTAGTCTACTTGTTAATGCTTGGTGCAGATGTCGATTCATGCTCAATGTTTAAGTTGATTTATTTCCATCACTTCATTTCCAACATTATTTATTTCTTAGTTCATGGATGATAAAAATGAAGTCCTAGTGCACATACAGTGCTAACCCATTTCAAGTTTGCATCCTTGGGTTGACACTGAAATGCACCTTCATAATGATTCAAATAGCTACTTAGTGTAGATGCTCAATCTCTAAGTCACAAATCTAAGGGATTAGTTATTAGACCATTAGAGGAGGCCAATAGTTAGTCCTTGACACTAGTTATCTTTGTTATATTCAAATTGGGCTAACATTGATGATGAAGGTAATGGTTGGATGTCATTCCTTATTTAAAGAATGATGAAGTTCATAGTTGGATATCATACCTCATCTAAAGAAGGTTTGATTTAGTTCATGGTTGGATGTCATGCCTCATCGAAAGGATATTTTATGAAGTTGATGGTTGGATGTCATGCCTTATCAAAGAAGAAGTGATGAAGTTCATGGTTAGATGTCATGCCTTATGTAAAGAAGAATTGATGATATTCATATAATGCATTATTACTATTAGCATAATTAATTTTATAATGATATACTGATATGAGGATTACAAGCATGAATAATAGTGGAGAGATATTCTTGAAGGTCTATAGTATGTCTTATGCTCTCTTGTATTGTTCCTAATGAAGTAAGTGTTGTTGAAAGGAATTTTTGGCCTCCACAAGTTGTTTAAGTGTTTTTAGTTCAACAAGCTACATTAAAGTTTTCTTGGGAGAATGCTTTGCTTCCTCTACTATTGATGCTTTGTTCTTTCCATTTGGTACTCAATTGTGGGAATTTCACTCCAATATTTTCAGGCACTAGTGTTATAGAGGATATTTATGTAAATTATAGAAGGTTGGGAGTGTTGTTGGTTGTGCAAACTGGTTTGGAAAATGCTCCACATTTTTCCACATTGATGTCTCTACTCCTATGGCTTGGTGAATGTTCTCTTAAAACTTGTGTAGTGTCTCAATTCTAATCTAAAGTGTTGAAGTGGTCCACAAGTTGATATGTTATTGTTATATCTCATGATTATGTATATTGTGCTTCTTGGATAAAGTATTTTTTACCTATTTTATTTTTAGTGGTTGTTGATGGCATGAAAATATGAAAGAAATGTATGAAGGTGTTGTTGGATGTTCAAGTAACATCTCCATGTGATATGCACATTGCTAATTGGTCACATTGGTGTCACATTATGTCTTGAGTTGGATTTCTTGGTCTTTTGTGGATATCTAGCTGGCAGGGCTTGTTCTTTTTCTTGGATCGTGTGCTTGGGGGGATGTGCTAGCAATGGAAGATGTGTTATGATGTATTTGGGTCCTGACCTATCCTATTTGGGACTACATCAAGTAAATTCAATAGATAGTATGTCTTTGAGTTGACTAGTTGTGTGCTTTAATGTTTCATCCACATGTTTCCTTAATGTCAACTTAGGTTGATGTGCACCTATGTGTAAATTATTTTGGGTCACATTGGAAGAAGTGCTAATATTTTTGGGTCCTCTCTATATTTGGGATAGGACCACATTATGTTGGTGGCTGACCAATTGAATTCATTGTTTATTCTCTTCCTAGTTGACCGAATTGAAAAATTGAAGTGGTGCGGTGGATATAAATGCAAGATAATTTTAGATGCAACAAGAAAGAGAAGTGTACAAGTACAAAAAAAGTGTGTATGTGAATCGTATTGAATATCTAGTATTGATAGTGTTAAAGATTGTGAAAGGAAAGATCAAGTGTGATGTAAATGCCTCAGTCAAAAGAGCATTGTGTTGGAAAATCATTGTAATTATTGGTGTAATTAATTATTTAATTACACTTTAGCATAAGTTTACATTAGGATATTTTATTTCCTAGGATAATTATTATTTAATTCTTATCTTATCTTATTGAGCTGTCTTTTTGCTCAAGATAAGATTAGGGTTGTCTTTTCCTGCTTTATTGCATCATTTCCTTTTCGAAGGCTTTTGCATTATTTGTAAAACATTGCATTCAATAATCAACAATTCTAATTTTTGCTTGCACAAGTTTGCTTTGAGAGTTTATAGAACTTTTTTCATTTCTTGTTCTGAATATCTGTGCATGTGATAGGTGATTGCTTGCAGGTGTTCTTGGGGACTGTGAAGTTGGTTTTTCAACTTTTACATGCTATCAGAGCTCCAGACCTATTGTTGCTTGTTCGTGATCTAAAGATATTCTTTCACAACATCTTTTTCTATGCAAGGGTTTCAAGTTAGATTGATTTTTTGTAGATCTGGGGGTAGCTGAATTTTTAGAGCATTTTGGGCTCAAACAGATGTTTCTATTGTGATTAGAGCATCCAAAAACCCCAAAAATTCCATTTGTTTCACGATTTAGGTGAAAGTTGAAAAAAAGGCAAAAAAAATTTGCCCCAAGGCCGTACGGCCCTAGGGCACAGTTTACGAGGTTGAAAAATAAAAATAAAAACTAAAAATAAATAAATAAATAAATTTTAAACATTTTTTTTGGCACCGTCTGTTATATTTAGTAGTGCTGCCCTCCTGCCACCTTGCAACCACTAGCCACCCGGTAGCCTCCACCTTCTCTGCCACTTTTTCGCTAACTCACCACCGCTCGACCACCATTTTTTCTCTACCCCCGGCGGTCACAGCCTTTCCTCCGTTGGTCCCTATTTATAGCCCCCGCGGGCTCTTTGCAATGCTCATCGTGGTCGTATTGGAGTCCAGGAGCCCACCTGTAGCCCCCGTGGGCTCTCTGCAGTGCTTGTCGTGGTCTTATTGGGGTCCAGGTGCCTGACCTTAGCCCCTAGCCATAACCGCCAGCCCAAACTGCCAGTTGCGCTAACCGGTCCATGTGAGTGGGGCAATCTAGATTGCTAGCGGTTATCAGAATCGACATTTTTTTTGCTCCTGCAGCGGTCGGTCATATGAGTGTCCGTGGGCCAGTGTTAGAGGAGCTGAACTTTTGATCCTGTTTAGTCTGCCTAGTTCCTAAAATAGGCCTTTTTTTCATTTTTTCATAATTTGGACAAATAGAGGTATTTTTTTGCAAATGAGATATCGTCGGAAAGCTAGTTTGATGATATTCGTAGTGGTGGTGGTTTTATTTTTTTAGTTTTCTGTTTTGGTGCCTTTTTCACCTGTCAAAGATGAAGTTGTTTTCACTCTAGAAAGCGTAACTTTTGCGTCCTAGCTCCGTTTTTCGAAAAAAAATAGGCATTGGAAAGCTGGTTTCATCCTTTTCTCAGATCTCAGATCTAATTTTTGTAGAATTTTCTCTAGGTATTTGATTTTTTATTAGAACTCACCCTTTGTTTTGTGAGTTATTTTCTTGGGAAGTGTGCAATCAGGAGTTTTTTTGAGATCAAAGAGGAATACTTTTTTAATTTGAGAGTATATATTGCTATTTTCTATCATGGATTTACACAATATTGCACCCTTTACTCCATTCAACTATTTTGGTTGGAAAAAACAAATGGAGATTCACTTGAAACATAAAGGGTTGTATAGGGTAACCATGGGTACAAAAATTGAACCTATAGATGCTACTGGAAAGAGAAAATGGTTTAATAGGTGTGATGAATTTTATGGTACATTATGTCTATCTCTTTCATCTGACCTCCTTTTTCACATTAAATCTTGCACTACACCAAATGAGATATGGGATACTTTGGAGTCTTTGTTTGGGAAGCAGGATACTATGAGAGGGTTTTAGTTAGAGAATGAGATTATTGGCTTAAATCCTAGGGATTTTGATAGCATCCAGGATTTTTTCACCAAACTCAAGTCTCTTAGATTACAGTTGTGACAATGTGGTGTTCAGAAAGAAGACTCTCAGTTGATATTGTCCATTCTTTCTAAGCTTGGACTAGATTATTTAGTTTTTGTCTCTACCTTTTATGCCACTAGGGATGCACTTGGTACGAGATTCACTATTCCATCCCTTGATGAATTTGCTTCATCTCTCACTTGAGAGAAAGCTAAGTTAGCTAGCATGGGCACGGTGAAACCTTCTTCCTCTTCACAGGTACTTATTGCATCACAAGAGCCCAAAGATCAGAAGGCTTCTATAGGAAAAGGAAAGAAACATAAACAAAAGGATTCCAAACCTCATGAGCAGCAAAAGCATTCCTTAGATTCATCCTCCTCTTCTAAGGGGAAATCATTTAGGTTGGATAAGGGTCCATGTGCATATTGCAAGAGAGAAGGACATGCATAACATAATTGTTACAAGAAGGACATTGATGAGCTGAAACATCTTCTTTAGAAACATCAGATTGATTTTCCTTCTAGGATGTTTGCATCATCTTCTTCTCCTCATTCTTCTTCTTTAGAGCAGCATAACACATACACAACTAGTTTACATACTTCATTAGATATGAAGGGACATGCTCTTTGTGCTTCTTCAGGTATTGGATTACAGAGATGGCTTCTAGATTTAGGAGCATCTCATCATATGGCATCTTTGCAGTCTATGTTCACTTCCTTTGAGCCTTGCACCATGTCTCCCATTTTGATGGGAAACAACACTTACAGGAGTGTTACAGGGAAGGGTTCTACTAGTTTTTGGGATCACTCCTTTTAGGATGTCTTGTGTGTCCCTCACTTGACAAATAACCTTCTTTCCATCTATCAGATAACACATGGGGGAAATGGGAGATCTGTGGAGTTCACACCTGATTCGGTTATCATCAGAGACTTGGAGAGTAGAGCAATTATTGCTACTGGGATAGTGGATCACTCCTCTCAGTTGTATTCCTTCACTAATTTTGCTACTGGTGGTGCTTCTATTTCTACAGCTGTTCCTCACACTTTGAGTGTGCATCATCATTCAAAGGAGAGATTTGGCTTCTTGAACATTGGTTTTCTCACTTTGGATCTTGTTCTTGAGCCTTCCATTCCATCTCCTCCTCCTGTTGCTTCTTCTATTTCAGTGTAGTAGGATCTTGTTCATCATACATCTTTGGAGGTTTCTATTGAGTCTTCACCTACTTCGGCTTCTTCATTTGTTGAGGTCACACCTGCTTCTGTGGAGACATCTTGGGCTGCACCTTCTTCACCTTCAGAGATTGCTTTCATTCGGCCTCTTCCCTCTCACTTCTTTATGGAGATGCAGTTTCTTCACTTCTTTTGGAGTTACTTCATTCTGGGGGGGATCTGTGGTCTCTTTCTTCCTCTCTTATGGGGGGATTCATTTCTGTATCTTTGTGATGGATGGTGTCCTTGGGGGGTCTTATGGATTTTTCCATATTTCATCACTTCGTTAGTTTATTGTATTCTATTTTGGGGAGGAGTTTTGTTCCCATTTGGTTTTCTCCTTTACCTCGTTTGATTTAGTTTGCATTGCATTTGTAAATGAGTACCTAATCAGGCCTTATTGCCGGGACTCATCTTTGCATAATAATTTTCTTCTCCCTAAGTTGCACTTATGGGGGGCTATTGGTGTAATTAATTATTTAATTACACTTTAGCATAAGTTTACTTAGGATATTTTATTTCCTAGGATAATTATTATTTAATTCTTATCTTATCTTATTGAGCTGTCTTTTTGCTCAAGATAAGATTAGGGTTGCCTTTTCCTACTTTATTGCATCATTTCCTTTTCAAAGGCTTTTGTATTATTTGTAAAAAATTACATTCAATAATCAAAAATTCTGATTTTTTCCTGCACAAGTTTGCTCTAAGAGTTTACAAAACTTTTTTCATTTCTTGTTCTAAATATCTGTACATGTGATAGGTGATTGCTTGCAGGTGTTCTTGGGGACTGTGAAGTTGGTTTTTCAACTTCTACAGTAATTCTCTCTAAATCATATTGCATCTTACTTTGAGATAGTGAGTATCATCAGGTCCCTATATCTTGCTCCTAAATTCATGTTGTCTTTAGTTCAAAAAGTCCTTTGTATCTTTCTTTAAGGCAATGAGACTTTCTGCAAGTCTTTTTGGAAATGAGCCTATACCATGAGTTAACTCTCACCATGATTTTTCCCTCATTGGGGTTTCCATGTAAATATGGTGTTCTCCTTGTGCATGTGTGTGTTCTCAGTTTCCTTTTCTTTGCTGCATTTTTAATTATTGTTACATCTTTCATTGGTAAAGTTTTCTAAAGTTGTTAAAGAATCAAATTGTTATATTCTTCTCTATTACTTGTATGCTTGAAGTTTTATCTTTATCTGCTAAAGGAGTTTAAGTTGTGCTAAAAGTTTCAAGTTTCAGAAGGGTTAAGTTTTTATGTAGATTGATTCAACCCTCCCTCTCAGTTTCCAGAAGTGCTTAACATTATTTCCTTAATAAAATATAGAGTTGTATGGGTATGACAAAGATAAAGGGGATAGCATTGTGAATATCATATATGCTAGCTTAGTGTTGTATGGAAGGTTGTTTATTTTAAACCTAGACTTACATCATTCTTAACAATAGATAGACATTATGTCATTTCAAACTCAATAGTATTATCATTTTTTTCACTACATTTGAATAAAAAAGATTATCCTTCCCTTGTTTGAATCATTCATCAATTTTCTATTAGATATTGATGGATCATTCCTCCCTAAGATGAATGAGGATGATGTTACATTATTGTAATGAGTAAAAATCACATTCCTAGATCTCCAAGTAGAATATTATCATCCTTCACAAAAATAAGGAGGAGGACCATATAGTGTCATTTCTAGATTTAGAGAAGGTCAAACAGGGTTCCATTAAAACCCTCAAAAGTTTTATTTTTCCTAAACCAAACTAGTGCACCTATATTGCATGTATCAACACAAATGGTACTCTCAAATTCACTTCTTTTGATGAAATTCATATTCTATTAAAAGCATAGGCCAACTTAGTAAATGATTTGTGCAATGAATTTGATGGATTAGAGATAAATCCCTAAACTTCCCTCATAGTTTTACCTGGAACTATGAAAATAGTATGATTTCAAACCTAAGATGGAGTTTAGAGGGTTTGTAAAAGGGGCCATATTATAGGGTATTCATTAGAGAGCTTGGTTATTGAATTTTTTCCTTTTTTTAAAAAGGGGAAAAATTTATTAGATTAGAGAAGACAACAATACATATACAAGAAATATAGATAATTAAGCAGGGGCCCATCAAGACCACCCTAAGGAGCAAGAACACCACCACCTAAAAAAAAAACATCCAAACCTTCAAAACCCCCTCTCAACAGTCTTGAATATATTCCTAAAGTAGCACCCACAACTTTTAGGAACAATCCATGGGAAGATTCTCCCAACCCTCAACTCTCCAATTACCCCTATACTTAGAGGCCCATTTCACCAAATAATTTGCAACCTTGTTCCACTCCCATGGGATATGGATAAAGGAAACCCACTCCAAAAAAATACTCAAATGATGAATTTTTTGAACCACCAACTCTATCTTTTAGCTCACACCATCAAAATTTCTTTTATTTAACATATATACCAAAATCTATGAGTTCAAATCATAGATGACCTTGTGCCACCCAAGAGCACACCCTTTTTCTTATGTGCTAAGGATAGAAAGGCCATCCATTAAGTTATTAGTATTATATCCCTAAAAGAAAGAGAAGTAAAATAGAGCCTCACTAGAAGTGTCTCTACCCACTCCATGAAAACAAGAAAATCCAAGATTACTTATAGAGGATCCATCAGTGTTAATCTTTAGGACCCTAGCTAGAGGCAGTCTTGATCTGACATCACATTGGACTCTTTTTGGATAGAGCCCTCCTCCATTGAGAGCTAAATTTAAATGAAAAATTACCATATAACCTTAGCCTTGGCATCAAATCCCTCTCCCTAGGATTTGGAGGACTAACCACCTCACACTTAGCTCAAATGGTTTCCTGAACCATCCTCAGAATCCTTTGTCAAAATTTTTGAGCCACCAATCTCACACATAGAAAATCCTATGATTCCTCTCCAACCAAATTTGCTAAAGGATACAAGAGGTCCCTATATCCTAAGCCACTTAGAGAAAGAATGTCTTTGTAAGAGGGAACCCCAAAGGACTCCAAAATTCAACAAGGGATGAAGCATGTATAGATATTTGTCTCCATATTTCGCACCAAAGGTGCCAGATAGAAATTGCATTGGAACCAAAAATGAGGAGAAGATTCCTCACTATGCCCATAAATCTATCAAAAGGTTGGACCTTGAAAACCTCTGTTTTTAAGTTTTTCCCATGTGAGACACCTATCATGAGTAGCTAATGAAAGGATGAATTTTCATTTGTGCCACACAAAATTCTTCCAAACATATTTCCACAGGGGACTTCCACCCCTTGGTATTTATGCCTATCCAAATCCTAATACCCATTAGCCATAAAGTAAACCACTTGAGGCTCAGGGATCCAAGCCAAAATATCTTCCCTCCTCAAAGAGCTACGCACTTGACCAACCAAAATATTAGATACCAAGAATTTATCGATGGCCAAGCTTGAAGGCCTTTCAATTTAACAACCTCTAGCTGCCCCAAACCCTTTGCCATTTTGAAATCCTCCACATGAATCCATCCAACCTTTTTGAAAATCCAACTAAGGTTTTGAAGGTGAAGAAAATTGGTCAATATTAGGGGGTGACCATCCCAAGAGTATAAATGGAAGAGAGCCTCAAAACCTCTGTTATAGATCCAAAATAAGTCTTGTTTGACCAAGTTGGATCCCCTTTTAAGAGTGTCCCAAATCATAGATCCTTTACCTGATAAAATGATCCCAGGAATATCATTGATGGCAACACCTCTCAAGTACTTAGAAAAAAGTATTCTATCCCAAGCTTAGTCTCGATTAGAGCACCATCTCCAATAGAGATTGGCCACCAAATATTGACCTGCAAGGCTAGCTTGTCATAGTCCCACACCCCCATCTATTTGGGCCTACATATATTCTCTCACTTAATGAAAATTCACCTGAAGGAGGCTAAGTTTCATACCCAAAATAATTTTTTGGATAGAGCATCCAACTCCTTAATGAAACCAACATGAGCTAATTACACCATGCACCTATAAATAGGCAGGGCTTGAACCACTACTTTTAACAACAAAAATCTCCCAACAAGGGATAGCCATTTGAAAGTCCAATGAATAACATGATCATAAAAATTTCCCACCAAACCTTGCTAGGTGTCTGTTGGTAGTGGGACCATAAATTAAAAAATACCCAAATAAGCAAAAGGTAGAGACCCAATTTGGAACCTAAGGATCCAAGCAATTCTAGATTGGATCTAGGGAGAAGTATTGAAAAAGAAGATGGAAGACTTTGCTTCATTGATTTTTTTTCATTGAAGCAACATGATAGATATCCAAAGCATGCTTGAAGTTATTTTCCTCTTTGATTCGAGTAACACTCAATAAAGCAATGTCATCCACGAGTTGTAAATGAGTTTGAGGAGACAATATATCTCCCCAACTCTAGCCTAGAATAAGACCTTTCCTTAAGTGAGCTTTCAATATTCTTCCCAATCCCTTAGCCATAATAATAAAAAGATAAGGAGATAGGGGACCCCCCTTCCTGATCCCCTAGAAGCATTGAAATGAATAGAAGATTCAACATTGATCAAAATTGAATAAGATGTGGAATTAACACAACTCATCACCCAATTAACCCAATCTTCACCAAACCCAAAGGACAACAATGCCTTCTAAATAAAATACCATTTCACCCTATCATAGGCCTTCATCATGTCCAATTTGATGAACATATCCTTCTCCTTAGAGAGGTCCATGGAATGAATAACCTCAAAAACAATAAATACCCTTTCTAAGATTTTCCTACTTGCCACAAAATCCCCCTCTTCTAAAATTAATTTTCTGAGCCACTACTTAAGCCTCTCTATAATTAATTTAGAGAGGATTTTGTAAACCACATTACATAGAGAAATTGGCCTAAATAGATCTAGAGAATCAACCCCTTCCATATTAGGGATAAGAACCAAAGAGGTAGTATTCATTTTCCTCAATATTTGATTGCTACCTTGTGATTCCCTAACAACTTCTAGTAGGTCAAATTTGATAGTTTCCTAAAATTCCTAAAATAATTCTATTGGAAAACCATAAAGCCCAAGGGCTTTCCCTTTCTTCATCTTGAACATTGTCTCCTCAACTTCCTCCATAAGGATGGGACTAGTAAGCATATCATTCACCCCATTAGACACATTGAGTGAATAAATTCCAGAGTCAAGTTCTCCTCATTAGCTGTAGGAGAGTCCTTTGAAAAAGAGTAGAAAAATATTGAACAACTTCCTATGAGAAGTCCCTAAGAGAAGTAAACTTATCACCCTGAGGAGACATCAGGTAAGAAATTATATTACCATGCCTTCTAGCTTTAATTGAGTTAAATAAGAAGGTTGTATTCCTGTTCCCCTCCTAAAGCCAATTGACCTTGGAATTTTATTTCAAAAATATCTTCTTGTAGCTCCCATTTTTTCAAGTCCTTCATAATGACCTCCTCATCTCTAAGAGAGTCCTCAATAAGCCAATGATACTTATTATTTCTAGTAATGTAGTCTAGATGATGTTGAGAAACAAACTTGGCCAAAAAAATATTTCCAAACCTCTTCCTGTTCGACTTCTTGAGTTGGAATTTCACAAATTAAAGCCTCTTAATAAAATAATACATAGCAGTACCATGCTAACTTGTACTTGTATCCCACCATTCTCTCATAAGATCATGAAGAGATGCTCCTAAAACCACATAAGTTGAAACCTAAATGTTAGGTTCCTAGAAACATCCCTCCCTCTTGCAGAAAGTTTGATGTGTTAGTGATCTAAACCTCTCCATTCTAAAATCTTTGAATTGGCAGTCCAATTTTTTTCCAATCCAAAAACTAGAGACTAGGAACCTATCCAACCTCTCTAATATAAAACCTTCTCACAAATCCTATTACTCCAAGTGAATGCACCATTCCTTGGTTTTATATCTATAAAATTTAGAAATATAATAATATCTCTCAAAAGGAAAGAAGAGGGATCAAGCCTATCCGCCCCCCCTTTCTTTTCCTCCAAACTAGTGATAGAAATAAAGTCTCTAGGAAAAATACACAAGGTAAAAGGGTCCAAGGATCTCACATACCAAATATGAGCCCATAAATGGGTCTTACTAAGAAAATCAATAGGCACATAAACATTGGTGCACAAGAATATTTCACTAGATTCAAAGCTAGAAACAACCATAGATAAAGAATTCCTACCAAAGGGCCACCAAAGAGGAGAAATCCTACATGGGTCCCAAAGATAAGTAATTCCACCAGTACTTCCCTGAGCCCCAACACACTAACAATGAACTCTCCACCACACCTTAGAAGTCACATTGAAAATACCTTCTACTAACAACTTAGACTCCTGAACAAAAAAAACATCAAGAGAATACACCTTAATTAAATCTTGATCAACCTTTTGTCTAGGGATGTTGTTCAAACCCCTCACATTCTAAGAGAGAACAATCATCTGTTAGAGTTAGAAAAGTGAGAGTCAATAGTCTTCACTAATCTTGACTCCACAAAATTATGCCCCATTATTTTAATTTTATCCTAATCTTTCTTCCTCCCCAACTTGGAGGATTTCTCTGAGCCTCCCTATTTGAAGTTATTTTGCTACAATCCCCAGGTCAATACAACCTTGCTACCTTTGCTAGAATCCTAGACCCTAGCCTCTGGCCTTGAATCCAATAAAGCCAAGACCAATCATCCACCCAATTCATTATTCTTAAGAGGGACCAAAACCTTTGGGATGTCTTGACTTTGATTTGAAACCATCTGTAATTCAATTTGATAATCCACTACCCCATTGAAACTAACATCTACTTTAGGATCCAAATATTCCATCCTAAAAAAATTGTACTAAAGAGATACTTGTTTAGATTTTCCATAAGTTGATCAGTCATCCAGAGCCTTAAAATGGTTAAAATTATCTTCATTCTGTCTATCCTTGAAGGATATCTCTAGGTCTCTCCCCTTCTTGCAAGGTTTGACAGGTGTAAAACCATCCTTATTGGTTTCCTTATTTGACATAGGGGCTTCACCTTTATCCTTTGAAGAAGGAGGACGAGGAGGCATTTTTATAAAGGCATTGTTGGTATGTACTCCGAATGGGCTAAGTTTGGGCACTTCTTCTACAAATTCTCATATTCATGATAGACCTAAGAATGAAATGGGAGAGCTTCATAATCTAGTTGTTTGATCCATGATGTGGAGCCTACTTGAATTTAAATTGAATTTGGAAATGGGTTATTTGAATCAATTTCAATATAATCTCAATCATAAGTGTAACTAAGGGTAAATGTCAAGTTAACAGATTAATCAATAAAATAAAACCCAAAGAACTATTGAGTACAATGAAAACTAAAAAAAGAATGATTATACCAATTAATTGTTGAAGCCTCCATTTTTCATCTCCATAGCACCTTATAGCTTGCAACAAATGTATGATTGTTTCCCTTAGATTCGTGTGTGTGAGCAAATGATTATGACTATGCCCTATGCAAGTTTTGAAGGATTTGAATGACAAATGATGTAAATGCCTATTCCTATGACAAAATGACTATAATATCTACGAGTAAGTAATCAAATGAAATATGCCAAATGCAAAGTACGTGTGTGTAAAATCTAAGCATAAACATGTTGTAAGTTGTAAGTCCAAAAATGTGAGCAAAATTGACATTTTATAGAAAATGCAATTTTGGATGGACGAATGAGATTGAAAGCTGATAGAAGCTTAAAATTAGAGGTTGAGATTTCATGTGACAATCCCTAATTAGGGTTAGGGAAAAATTATTAAATTAGTGGTCGAGATGTCATTTGAGAAAATTGAATTGGCAATTGAGAATAAATGTGATAATTAGCCAAAAAGATAAAGATTTTTGAAAATTAAGAAGATAAAGTCTGCTTGATTTGTAAGATTCAAAAAAATCAAGAGGATAAAGGTTGAACTGAAAAAACAGATTTGAAAAATCAAGAATTTGCTCAATTACTTGATTTTTAGAAGAAGATTATCTTTTTGAATTAAATTAATTCAAAATATGGATTTTTTGTGACAGTAAATAGGCGATTCTCAGATTATTTACCAAAAGAAGTGATAGTTAACAAATGTGAGGTCATTTTAAATAATTAATTTACTTAAAATGAGGGAAATGTTAATTTAAGCAATTAAATAATTAAACATAATTATTTAATTTAGAGGATTACGACCATTAATTAAATAAATTAATAAATTCATTTAATTATGAGAATTAGTGACATATTAAATAAATAAATACAATTCATTTATTTAATAATTAGGAAGACATAATGAGAAAAGATAATTAAATAAATTAAGAAATTTATTTAACTGTAAGAAGATAATAGACCCTTAGTACCGTATTGAATAAATAAATAAAATTTATTTATTTAATAATCATGAAGAATAAATAGACATGAATTAATTAAATAATAATGAATTATTTAATTGATAGTGGAAAGTGGACCAAGGACATGCCATAATTATGCTAGGACGAAAGTGGTAAAAATAGAGCTTACAGGCCTAGGTCATTTTTATGTGTCTAAATTTTTCCCCTCTTTGTCATAATGTAGCATGTCGCATTGTGACAAAGAAACTAGGTTAGAAACATTCCCCAGCGAAGGTACAAAGTATTGATGCCCCCTTGGAAATTTTTTCAAATTTTGGGCCGGTGATAGAAAATTTTGGAAAGTGTCCTGATAAGTCAATTTTGTGACGGGAAAGACAATGATGTAGACGGTTTTGGATTCTAACATTTTTAGAGCAACCAAAAGGGTGGTTAAAGTTCATCAAAGGGGCCTGCAGTAATAAAAAAGTTGACACATGTCATTTTCACTTTATAAATAGGTTGACATTGGGGTAAAATTCAATTCATTTGCACTATTCATCTTAGCAAGTTTGAGAGTGCCGAGTGAAGAGGACTATAACAGACATGGTGATTCCAGTGACTGAGCATTGCAGAGAGATCATGCAGACCTACAGGGGGTTAGAGGGCTCAGAGTCAACAATATGTACCCCTAACCCACTTTATCATTGTCTTTTTTTTTGTGAAAAAATTAGGGTTTTAGAGTCAACAACAAATGTGTTGTGATGCATATGCATGCACATAAGCTACATTTTCCTTGGTATTCGATGCAAATGCAAGGAGTCACTAGGTTGGGAAAAATGACTATGACACATTTGCAAGAAAATGCGATGCATTCACAAAATCACACCACAAATGAGGTCCATAATGCCACTTTCGACATTGTGCAACACATTTGTGAGGCTAAATGACACATTCAAAAAACATGATGCATATGCTAGAAATCATGACACAAATGCTCTGTTGCAACGGAAATGCAGGATAAAATGACACAATTGACAGATAGTGATGCAATTGAAGTACAGAGTGATGCAAATGCCATTTCATAATGCATTTGAAGTCAACGTGGCACATTTTAATTTTACTTTGACTTTGACAAAGGATGAATTTGATGGGTTTCAAATTTTGAATGATTTTTGAGTAACAAAAATGATAATGATGATTGTCTATAAGGTGCTGATGTGTTGTTTTTCCATGTGCAGAGATAGCTAGCACCTATTTACATATGGGAGAGTAGGCCATCGACCTACAAGTTTTGAGATCAGTTGAGTCTATGGGAACAACGATGGTTGATGGGGCTTGTTTTATACTATATCTCCTATATGCCCATTATCTGGGAAAATAGGGGACTGTCGACTACCTTGTGTGAGAGATGGCACTCAAGGACATGTTTATTCCATTTTTTGATAGGAGAGATGACTATGACTCTTGAGGATGTATACCATATTTTTCATCTACCGATCTGAGGAGAGTGGATCATATATGACCCACAACACGACCACCAGAGATTTACAGGCTATTATCATGACCAAGGTGTAGGAATTAGCATTGAGGGATATGAGATCTGCTAGGAGTTTAGGGCAGAGCATTATAGCTGGTTTGATGCACTACTAGTGACACTGATCGACAGGGTATTGATTCCCAACCTTTGAGGACATGGGTTTCCCATTGGTTGGGGAGATGTTCTAGAAGGGTATGCGATGAGACAAGATTTTTTACGCATGGGGACTTTGTTTGTTAGATATGTTGTATCATCAGCTCCACGAGGTAGCATACAAGAGAGAACAGAGCATTGGATGTGGTATGATGCTCCTGCTGATTTGGGAATGGGAGTACATGGCTATCTTCTAACCTTCAATCTAGAGACCGCAACTAGCAGAGGGGATGCCATATGTTTATTATTATGCTAGTATGCTACAACAAACTAGGGTTGGGGAGACAAGTTGATGGAGACATTGGATTGACACCATGCTATCCTTCATTTGGAGGCCTTATAGGGACTGTGAGCAGTGGGATGATGAGGATGACCAACTCAACTTTTGTAGATAGTACCAATATTTGATTAGCAGGACAGTGTAGAGTTAGCTCATTATAGAGATGTATCTTCCATAGCATGTACTACGACAGTTTGGAGAGTAGTAGGGTGTACCAGTAGGCACAACCAAGTACACTAGATTGTCTAGAGAGTCAGCCTGGGTTCCGCCTATTCCTATACCTTTTTCCATGTAGCAGATCGATGGGCTAGTGGCGTAGCAGTGGGGATGGAGGGGTGGGATTGTAGATCCAGGGATGACTATTGACTATGACTTATGGTGGTAGACTCATCACCCAGTGCCACTGATAGATCTGGATGGGCCAACATTGATTGATAGGAGATCGGTTATACCACATGTTCTGTAGGGTGGCCAAGGAGGTAGATGTGGAGATAGGGGTAGAGGTAGAGGTTAGGGGAGAGATGGAGGAAGAGATAGAGGATGGGGTGGAGGGAGAAATGGGGATGATGGGGATGATGGAGGGGATGGTAGGAGATAGAGGAGAGGATGGGATAGTGGCAAGAGAAGGGTGAGACAACATGCAGAAAAAGGGGCACTAGATGTCATCCCTGAGGTAGTTGAGGAGGAGAGAGAGGAGGAGCCTAGGTAGGAGTAGGAGGGTGTGGGTCATGAGGAGCATGTGGTTGAGGAGGAGTCCAGACAAGAGCAAGAGGTTGGAGAGGAAGCAGTTTGACAGGAGGCCGAGATGGAGGTTGATATACCATGGGAGGAGGGAGTTGGAGGGGAGGAGGATATGGGGGATGAGGATGAAGATGAGGCCGAGAGACTAATAAGACGAAGCATGGTGGAGGGAGAGGAGGAGGTACCATCTAGCTCGACATTGCCCCATGATGCCATGACAAATTAGAGGGTGGCAGATTTGTAGAGGAGATTGGATGAGAGTGCCGCACAAGTCAAAGCACTATAGGTAGAGTTAGAGGTGACACGTGTAGAGTGAGATTAGACAGTGATCTTCCAGTAGGAGGCAACACAATGGTGTACAAAGTTTGTACGAATATGTCTAGGGCCATTTGTAGATTTAGGTCAGTAGTTTGCAGGGTTAGTGTACGACTCAAGTGATACAAGTAGTTATATGAGCAAGCCGTGCTAGCTGAGAGGAGAGATCCCACTCTAATGAGGACACAAACGATGATAGGTAGTGGTAGCAGGTCAGGTAGTGGTAGTGGTAGTCAGAGTAGTGCAGGGGGTTCAAAATCTTTAGTGTAGTCATCAAGACACTGATTTGGCTACTCCCACAGGTCTGGGAACATCCATAGGTCAGGGCATAGCCCTAGGTATTCTCACAGTCAACCTCACTTAGTAGACCCATCAGTCACAGCATCAGTGCAACCTTCAATTACTCTTCCATCAGTGTCACATATATAGACCACGGTGGTAGACCCTTCTGCATCACAAACATAGGTTACTGTTATCATGATGGCCTCCAGTCCTTTGACAGAGTACCAATTTTCCAGGTCTTCTCCTCGATAGGATGAGGAGAGTGCATCATAGCTCTCTTATTTGTTTCTCTTTAGGAAATTTCAAACACATATATTATGATATTTATATTTTGACCATTGATCCTACGCACTCATATTTTTGGGATATCTCATGACTCTATCCTATGACATTATTTTATTTTGAGATGATGCTATATATAATGCAGTTTTGATGCGGCCTATATGTGATGTGATTTGATTTATGCATTTACGATGTATGTATATGTGATGATGATATGTATTTCTATGCCATGTCCTATATGCATTTTTAATGGTTATTGATGATGTGATGAAATGATAATGTTGATATGTCTTATGTATTTACTTGAATGGATTCCTAGTTTATGATTATTTCAATGCATGACTATGTATAATGTAATGTATATGATTTAATGATATGGATGATGTATGTATGGACCTAATGCAATGTCTATATGATTATGTATGCAATTATGCTTTTGTATGTCATAGTATATCATTGAGAGATGGATGAGAGAAGATGACAAGATAGAAGGAGATGCATGTTAGTTCCTAGAACAAATCCTTCAAAACCTTACCATAGGGCTTTAACATTTATTGCTCTTAATCATCATTGGGAAGATTATTGTAATGGTCAACAAACACCATGATATGACATAGATCAAGGTGTGCAAGGTCATACCATCACATGACACAAGCAGTCATAGAAAAGGATGATCATGACTCATACTAAAGGAGTAGTTGCCCCAGTATTTTCATCATAACCAACCATAAGCAAAAAGACAAGAGAGACAAGTCATGAAACATCGTTGCTCCTCTAAATCCTATTGTTAGGACATCCTCGAGGAACTAGTAACATGACTTCCAAAAGGAAAAAAATAAGACAATGATCATGATACGTCGTTATTTTTCTAAATCCTATAGTTAGGACCTCGCTGAGAAACTAGTAACATGAGTGTTAAAAGACAAGACAAAGCATCATGATATGTCGTTGCTTCTATAAATCCTATTGTCAGGACCTCACTAAAAAAATAGTAACATGATTAAAAAGCCATAGAAAAATGCCAAGTGTTTGCCAAGTGTGTCTGAATACCAAGTCTTTTAATGTCAAGATGTTAGGTTTGACGATGTCGATATGCCAAGGTGTCGAAATGTCATAGATTTTCCAAATTCAGGAAGGACACAACCTGAATAATGCTGATGTCAAGAGGATCGATCCTTAAATGTCAAGAGGATCCCTCAAAATTCTAAATATTAGTGATGATGCCTAGGAAGGACACATCCTAAGGCATAAATAACAGAGCTATTCTTCAGAAGGATGCATTTGAAATATATTGATGTTGAGAGGAGTCATCCATAAATGTCAAGAGGATCCCTCAAAATGTTAGATGACAATGATGATGCCTAGGAAGGACACATACTAAGGCATAAGTGATGAAGGCTATTCTCCAGAAGGACACATCTGAAAGATAACCAAGAGTTGACAGTTTGACTAATTGAGACAATTTGACTTGTTTTGACTAAGTTTGACTGTAGTTGATTGAATTGACTTGTGTTGACTACATGTCGATGCTGGCATGCTGGTGTGATTGTCATGTTGAATAAATGATTGTCATAATTTTTTTTAGGAGTTTGCCTGTTTGGAAAATGATTTTTCTTAACTTGAAGACTTTTGACGTGTGTGCTAGTGTAGTTCCATGAACCCTAATGGACTGACCTAGTGCGGCCTCGGGGGCTCATCGATAGATGGCCTTGCCTACGCCATGCACTCAGAGACCTCATAGTTTAACACAACCAATGAATTTGTCTTGATGACCAAATATTGAATCATGATTTTATTTTGACAAACCTAAAAGGACTGACCTAATGTCTCAGGGACTCAAAGACGAGTTTTTCCTACGTAGAAAATGCACAAAGACAATGTAGTTCAGGCAAATAACAAAGACTAACTGATTTGACGGAATTGATAAGGAATGAATCTATTTTTGTGTTCTCAAGATATTTTGAATTTTGTTGGGGTTTCTTTAGGATGTTTTTCAAATTTTTTTTTAGGACGTTTTTTGATTTTTTAGGTTTTTTTAAAGGACATTTTATGGAGTTTTTATCTCTTTTAGGACATTTTATGGTGTTTTTGTCTTTTTTCAAGAATTTTTGCAATTGTTGAGACCATGTGCGATACCCACTATGGTCACGTGATAAAATTTATACCCCTAGTTAGGTCTAAGACTTAGCCAAGTTGAAAGGACGTGAAAGGGATATGTATGCGATGCTGGATGGACGGTATGTAGGACTTGATGTCAACCTTTTGTCAACCCTAAAAGGAAGGGTATGATGTCATGGAAAGTTTCATGGTGGTGATGGAAAATGTGTTTCATCATAGGCCAAGACAGATAAAGTGAAAGTAGATGGCTAAGCAATGATTGATTACACATGGTGCCTTTTTGCCAGGTTTTCACCATGGTACTTGTCCAAAGCGCCCGTTTTCTAGGTTTTCATTGTTGGATGAATTATTTATCTTTAGTATTTTTGTCATTTTAAAATTTTTTTTTGGTGTCACCAAAACACCTATTTATTAGGTTTTCATTAAGACAATTTTTATTGTTTTTCTATTTTTTTGTTTTGTATTTTTAAGGTCTTTAGCTCAATTTTTTGATGCTATGCATAGAATTTGTGGAGATGTAGACAATTGATAGGCTTTGATAGTTGTTCATTGTTTGGAGCATCCAAATGATATGCTCCAAAACCAAAAGAGGATATGATGATGTAAGGACCCAACCAGATTGGTTCAAACTTGTCAAATTTTCTCTATCAACCTGATTCTTAGGATTTTGCATGAGGACTAAGTCAAAAATGTCAAACTTATTGACCATGAATCTCTTGTTCTAATTGTGATAGAGATGGTTATGATATTCCTATAAATGGTTCAGGAAATTTTTCCTTCTTTCCTCTAACATCTCTAGCTCATGTAGAGGTGACTGTTTATACTCCTCATCATTGATTAGACCCTTCAGGGAGACTTGTAAGGAAGGAATTTCAACCTCGATGGGCAAGATGGGATTAGCTCCAAAGACCAAGATGAATGGAGTGGCTCTTGTAAGCATATGAATGTTGGAGCGGTAGGCCCACAAAGCAGGGTTAAGTTGGATATGCCAGTCATGACCAGCGTAATTGATGATCTTTTCTAGGATTTTAACAATGGTTTTATTTGATGCCTTGGCTTGACCGTTTCCTTGTGGGTAATACGAAGTGAAGAAATGATGTTGGATATGGAATCATTCACATAACTCAAGAACATCTTGGTTTTTAAAAAGACATCCATTGTCAGTGATGATGGATTGCGGAAGGTGATACCAGAAAATGTAGTTAAGAATGAATTTGGAGATTTGTTTGCCAGTTATGCACATCAGGGGGATGGCTTTGATCCACTTTGTAAAATACTTAGTGGTGGTGATGATAAATTTGTGGCCATTGGATGAGGTAGGATGGATCTTGCCCACGAGGTTGAGTCCCCATTGTGCGAAGGGCCAAGGAGAAGTGATCGACCAAAGTTATTGCATTGGAGCGTGAATCAAATCGATGTGAATCTGACATTGGTGACAAGTCCTGACATATTCTAGTGCATCTTTCTCAGTGTTTGACCAATAGTA
The DNA here is from genome assembly GCA_007258455.2 of Sequoia sempervirens. Lineage (NCBI taxonomy): Eukaryota > Viridiplantae > Streptophyta > Pinopsida > Cupressales > Cupressaceae > Sequoia > Sequoia sempervirens. The sequence goes on along the minus strand of VDFB02072274.1, from coordinate 96,842,835 downwards.
CCCAAGTCTCGTTATCTTCATGGCTAGAGTAGGACCACTCGAATGAGACTCGCATATACCCTCATGTACTTCACTTAAGGTTGTGTGTGCTTCATTGGTGTCAAGACATCTAAGGATGGTGTCATCAAAGCTACGATGGTAAAGGGTGTCACTAATGATGGCATATCTTGCGACTTTTTGGATAAAGGACTTTCTTTGGTTATTGGATAGGTTAGACAAGAGGGTTTGAGATTTTAGATAGTCATGAATGTCTTGTTACTAAGGAGAATCAGGACCAAAAAGCTCATAGACCATCTCAGATTCAAGAATGTCATAGGTAGGGACCAATAGTTGTTCTACCAAGAACTCTAGCTGAGGAATATTGCTTGGAATGTCAAGGAGGGAGCCGATCATAGCCATTACATCTGCTGCCTTGTTTTGTGCTCTCGAAACTTGTTCAAAAGTCACCATGTGAAAACATATTTGAAAAATGTCAATCATTCACTTGTAGGGAATTAATTTCTCATCCTTAATGTCATAGTCATCATTGACTTGATTAATGACTAGCTGAGAATCTCCATAGACATGAAGTGTTCTGATTTTCCATTTTATTGACATTCTAAGCCCTGTAACAAGTGCCTCATATTCTGCCACATTATTTGTACATGGGAAAGCTATGCAAAAAGACTTAGGAATGGAATCTCCTTGAGGGATGATAAACAATATTCTTGCCCCTAAGCCATGATTAATATGAGATCCGTCAAAGTATAGCCTCCAAGGTGACTTAGGTTCCATATGGAATATTGACTCATCTGGGAAATCTTCCACTAAGGGATGGTCACTTTGCATAGGAAAATTTTCTAGTTGGTCTGCTATCACTTGTCCTTTGATTTCCTTTCGCTCTACATATTGGATATCATATTAACTTAGAATCATGACCCATTTTTCCACATGTCTTGTCAGTGCTGCATGGATCAATAGATATTTGAGGGGGTCAATCTTTGCTACCAACTATGTCTTATGGCTCAACATATAATGTCTTAGCTTCTGAGTTGCAAAGACAACTGCTAGACAAGCATGTTCAATTGAAGTGTAATTCAACTCATACCTGACTAGTGTCTGACTGATATAATATATGGCCCTTTCTTTCTCATCGTGGTCATTCTATGTCAGTAATGCCCCCAGTGCCAAAGTTGTTGCTGAGATATATAAGATCAAAGGTTTTCCTTGAATGGGGGGCATAAGAAATGGCAGTGAGAATAGGTAATATTTTTTTTTTGAAAGGCCTCTTGAAATCTATCTGTCCATACAAAAGGGATTCCCTTGAGCAGAAGATATTGGAATGGTTGACACTTGTCAGCCAATTGTGCTATGAAGCGCCAGATAGATTGTACCCTGCCTTGTAATGTTCTAAGTTCACTTATTCCTTTCGGAGGAGGCATGTCCATGATGGCTTTTACCTTGGTTGGATTGACCTCAATGCCCCTTTTGAGAAACTATGTATCCCAAAAATTTTCCAGATGTCATGCCAAAGATGCATTTTTGAGGATTCAGTCAAACTTTGTATTCTTCCAGTCTTTTGAAAATTGTGTCTAACACCTTCAAATGGTCTTTTCTTGTCACTAATTTAGCCAAAAGGTCATCCACATAGTCTTCCATTATCTTATGCATCATATCATGGAATAAAGTGGTCATGGCTCTCTGATACGTGGCGCTTACAACTTTAAGACCAAAAGGAATGACATTCCAATAGTATGTACCCCAAGGGCAAGTGAATGTTGTTTTATGTTGATCTTTGGGGGCAATACGAATCTGATTATAGCCTGAGAAACCATCCATGAGGGACAACACCTTGTATCTTTTTCGTGAGGTCGAGTATAATATCTATGTTTGGTAATGGAAATTCATCATTTGGACATGCTTTGTTTAAGTCTCAGAAATCTATGCAGACGCGGATCATCCCATTTGGCTTTGTTACTGGCACAAGGTTAGATATCCATTCAACATAATCAATAGACTATATGAACCCAGTGTCTAGAAGTTTCTTCAACTTAGCCTTGACTAATAGAGTGACCTGAAGATGCATTTTGTGTAGCTTCTGTTTAACTAGTTTGGCATTTGGTAATAATGACAGATGGTGCAAAACCAATTTTGGGTCTAGTCCTGGCATGTCGGCATAGGACCATGCTAAGTTGATTTTACGGTCTGCAAAGAATTTGTGAAATTTTGGTTTCTCTTCTTCAGTCAAGGATACAGAAAAGAGGACCATTTTGGGATCTTCTGATGTTGATATGTTGGCCTCTATGGTGTCCTCTATGAGCATAGCTGATTTCTCTTGAGTTACAGGAAGAAAGTCCAGTCGTCCATATTTGGATGCCTCTGAGAGGTTTTCACCCACATATACATCCTTTATTTTTACTTTATTTATCATCAAAAGGTACCTTTCAGTTTTCACCTAAAGATGTTTCATTTTTTGCTTTATTCTTACTTTTAATTTTGCAACTAGAGGATAGGGTAGTCTCCTCGAAGTAAGCTGCACAATCTAGGTCAATGGTGAATCTTTCCTTGTGATCACCACTAGGTATGACCTCACGTAATCCCATAAATTATGTGATGGCCTCATCATTCTAAAAGGTATCAAGGACTGGAGGGCCTTGTTGGTCCCAATCAATTAGTTGTGGGTAGACTAAGGAAATTCCATCGTTAGCGTTGGTGAATTGTGGGGAGGAAGAATAAAGTGTGTAGATGGATTCAGAGACATTGAAGATGAAATTGTCCTCATCCAATTCCACATCGGACTCTATCCAATATTCCCCTTCATTTGTCTCATACTCATTGTTAAAGTAAGGGATGAAGGACTCAGAGTCGTGGTTGTCAGTTTCATCTGGCAATTCAAATGGATCTGATTGATGATTATTAGATTTAGATGGTGGGGATGGTATGTCACGAGGAAGGTAAATGGGATTGTGACTATTTAGCACTTGATCGATTTTAAATGCTTTCCAAAATATTTTTTCAGAGGTAAGCTCCCCCATTTCAAGGAACAAATCATCAAGGCAATAGTCACTTAGGGATCATTGGGAGCCAAATTCCCACTCTTGGGAGTTAGTTTTGGTAAGGGATTCCTTGATGGTCTTGATACTATCTGAAGTAGTCACATGCTCAATCAAAATTCCATTGGTACATCGATCATGATTGTCAGTTTTGGTCTTTCAGATGGCATCAAAGGTTCTCTTATCCCTATTTTATTCTTTCCAAGGCCACTTGTACTATCATTGTAGACACCTAAAATTGGTCTGGAGAATCTAATTAATTGAATATGACTTATTTGATTAATTAATCTTAAATTCTTCTACTTAGTAAATAAATAGAAATATTTATTTATATTAAGTTCATTTATTAATTCTTCTATATTTCTCTCCTAATTAAATAAACACAATTAAAAACTTTGTTTTATTTAATTATTATCATTATTACTTCTATCTTAAAATTAAATACACAATTTAAATAATTTGTGTTATTTAAAATCACATTTCTTCTTAATTAAATAAAGATTGCTAAAAATCTTTTATTTAATTATCATTCTCCTTTTAATTTAATAAAACAAACCCTATAGTTTGATTTATTAAATTATTTATTCCTCCTTTTGCTAAATTTAAATAAATTAAAAATATTTAAATTTATGCATAAAATTTATGCACTATTCACTCACCAATAAAATTAATTTCTCAAAATTCAAATGAATGGCACTGCCATTCACGGGAAAAGCTTCAGGGACAAACCTGCAAGAAATTATCTCAACAACCTTCCACCCACCTTCCCTCTTATCTTGCCTGGTGTTTTCATGGGGAGAAACCATTCTCCATGATCAGCTCCTTCTTCTCATCCCATACCTTTGGATTCTCCAGAGGAAATCACAGCCCCTCATCCCGGTTTCCTGTGCAATTGTGTTACCGTGAAAGCTATAAATACAACTCTTGGGCTACAAGAAAAGGATCCCAATTTATGCAATCTTACTCTACAGGTTTCCAAAGCATTCAAGCATCCAAACCATCCAGCATTCAAGCATTCATCCAGCATCCATCAAGCAGCAATCAAGCATCCAGCATTTGCAGTCATGGCTGCCATTAGAATAGAATTTGCACATTTAGATCATATTAGAGTAGAATAATTCATTTCTCATTCTCTAAGTGTCATTTTAATAGTTTAATTAGCTTACAAATCTGAGAGCTAAGTAAATTAGAGAAGTCTTTAGAGTTAGAAAGCAATAGGATAGATTTCTGTAGATTTTGTAGTTTAAATTCATTTAAATTTCTTAATCTTAGATGCAATTATCTTATTTAGAAGCGTAGATGCATAGTTTAGATTGTTTTTCCCCTTCTACCGCTTACAATTTGGCGCCCACCGTGGGGCAATACCCCATATTTTACTAAAATTTTGAAAATTGTGTTGTACAGGAATCGGCCTGAAAGTTTTCGCGGGATCGTGAATTTTTGCAGCGCGCCGGGGGTCTGTTTTAGCGCGCCCGGTTCCTGTTCCAGCGCGCCCGGTTACTGTTCCAGCGCACCCGGTTCCTGTTCCAGTGTGCCATATTTTCATCTTTAAAAGCATTTCTTTCATCTGGATCCGACGCGTCCGTGGCCAGATTTCATTTCTGTCTTTTTGTTTGGTTAAAATTTACCAATCCTAGGATAGAAATGGTTAAAACTTACCAATCATAGGATAGAAATGGATTAAAATTTACCAATCCTAGGATAGAAACGTCACATTTCTTTTTGAGGTTTAAAAATTGAACATCATGCTTATCATGGAGCAATATCTCCATTAGAGTAAATCACTTGTCTTTTTGGGTTTTTAAAAAAGAACAACATTTTGCTGTGTTTGGGTGATAGGTTTATGCTCTCCCCTTAACTGGGTGCATCAAAATACCAGACTCACCATTTACTTTATGCAATTTTAAGCTTTCTTAAAACCTTTAGACAGGCCTGCCGTAGTGGGAAAAAGTACTCACCCTACGGGAACGACCTGAGTGGGGACAGCCAAAAGCCATGGTATTCCAACCCACTTAAAAATTTATGTGAATTTGGGGAAACCCTCTTTCAACGGAAGTGTGCAGGATAACCATCCCCAAAATCTTTGTTTTAAAGATTGGGAGGTCTCTCGAGGGAGTTTATCCATTTGCCGCTCTGAACGGAAACCCTATCTAAAAACCTAGAAATAGAAGCACGCCTGTCAGTTTCCAAACATTGTAATACTCGCGGTGCAGGGGCGGGGAAGAATCTACCCTCAAGCACTCACCATATAATTGCCAAGGACTGTTTGCTCAGGGGATCCGGTATCCACTTCCGTCACTCTGAGTACGCACCTAGAAAAGACAAAAACATGGGCGCCCTCTAGGGGGTGACATGGCTATGTGAGTCGACGCAATTCCAAGCTGTGGGCCGTTCGAGTATATAATGATGACCTTTTGTCTATAGGAGTGAGTCTATTTGATGTGTTTTATCTTGTTATCAAACCAGTAAAAATCAAGAAGAATCACTGATTCTTGAGAACATACACCATTTGTTTAGATTCTAGGATTTTTAAATACAACCATTCTATTCTTGATTGCTGTGTTTTCTATCATTAAACTCAGATAAGATCATCACAAAAATCCTTAAAATCAAAGCACTTGTGGATTTCTCATGATTCGAGATTGGGTATCCACCAAGTTTGTCAAGAAATCTCTTGCCAAACGAATCCGAAAACCAAAGAGAACACTTGCATACAAACAACTCCTAAGAAAACAACGATTTCTGTATCAAAGCAGGAAAGTTCTACTCCAACATAGGACGTTTATTCATAGGTATCACGATTTCTCTAGAGGTTATACGGACGACTACGCCGTAGCTCCCTTAGATTCACAAGCATATTTCCAAAGAAGAGCTCTTAGGCAACACCACAATCACAGTCAGAGAATTCGTCCAGAATACATTCCACAACCGGCCATCCAATATGATACCAGACCAAGTGAGTTTCATAGAATAAGATAGTTTTTTTTTCTGTCTTAAACACCTTAAGGTCATAGTTTTAGCGCGCCCGGTATCTGTTTTAGCGCGCCCAGTATCTGTTTTAGCGCGCCTGGTTTCTGTTTTAGCGCGCCTGGTCTCTGTTTTAACGCTCCTGGTCTCTGTTTTAGCGCGCCCAGTATCTGTTTTAGTGCGCCCAATCTCTGTTTTAGCGCGCCCGGTCTCTGTTTTAGCGCACCATAAAACCAAAAAAATAGAGAGTTAATAGGACATTTTGTCAGTTTGCCCATATTGAATACAAGGTTTTCATCAGTCCACAACATTTTTTTTCACAGTCCAGAACACTTAAGTCACACAAAAGAAAAAGCTTTACCCCTACACCTAGATCTTGCAGCATCTTGCATAAGTGTTATTATCACCAAAATCTGAGATTTTCTGTCAAAGTTTCCCTATCAAGGATTCTATCATCCTTTCATCACGAAACTAGATAAGACGAAATCAGATTTTAAATCAACAACTTTGACACTTATCCAATCAAATCCAAGATCAAAGTCTAGAGTAAAACTTTAAACGTTTGTATGCCTATTTTCACACGAGCAGCATATCAAAAACAACAAGAACAAGAAAATGAAAGAATAGCAGCCATGGCTGAAGAAAACCCTTGGGGACGATATAGCAACATTGATCCTCTTAGTAACTCGCATGAGAAAGAAATAACGACAGAGGAAATCGAGAAAGTTCAACAAGACCCTCATTTCCATAAATTTATGGAAAAGATGCTAGAGCAAGACATGGAAAAGTATCTTCTATTATTAGCTGACAAAGGTGCTAAGCTTCCTAAAGACTTTGATGTAAATCAACTCAAAGAAACAACCACACCTAACTCAACTAATATAGAAAATCCAAATCAAATAGATGCTTTGACAAGACAAATCCAACAGTTACAATTACAGTTCCAAAATATCCAACAAGGGCCAACAAAGAGATATCTATTACAAGACATTTGCCCTTATCCATTTGACTCAAGCATTAACATGATACCATTTCCAAGATATTGTGAGTACCCAACATACAACAAATACAATGGGAGAACTGATCCGTTTGACCACATACGGGAATTTCGAGCTATGAGCATAGAGTTCGCACACGAGGACTCTTACTTACTATGATTATTTCCAAGAAGCTTAGGAAACACTTGCATGGAGTGGTTTTCTAAATTAGAACCTGGAATTCAATCCTTTGAGGAACTAATCAATAGGTTCATAACACACTTCTCATTCAACATCCAACATGGGGTAACCTTAAAAGAACTCTACAACACCAAACAAGCAAAGGGTGAAAAGTTTCTCTCCTTTCTCCAACGATGGAGAAGGCTATTTGCTAAATACCCTAGATCTATTCCTGAAGAGGAGAAGATAGAGATGTTCATTGATAACTTAGTAGATGACATGAATTACAGATTGGACTTACAATGTCCATCTACCTTTGAACAAGTTATCGAAAAGGGGTTCAAAATTGAAGAGGATCTAATCAAAAGAGGAACAATCAAACATTTCACTGAAGGTTCAAACAATAACCATTCCTCTAACAACAACAACGAAAAGCCAAGATTTTTGGCAAAAAACAAGAATACTGATACCATAATCGATACACACGCACCTAAACCAGTATTCACCTTGACACCAACCACTACAAACAAACAAAACAATGGTTTTAATGTCAAACAAAGTAGTGATCAAGGAAATAATCAAAACAGTGGAGAAACAAAAGCCCAATCATTCCAACAACCATCCAATAAATGAAAATTCACGCCATTAGGACAATCATTGGAATCAGTCCTCAAAGAACTTTTAAACGAAAAACTCATTCAAGTGCAAGAGGCTAGAAATTGGGACCCTCAAGTCAAACCATCATGGTGGAATGACTTACATTACTGTCACTATCATCAAAATAAAGGTCACATGACTGAAAATTGTTGGAAATTAAAACATGCGGTACAAGACCTCATAGATCAAAAGAAAGTATTTGTAGAGGGCCCTCAAACAAACAAAGATCATACAACATTCAAAAATCCTCTACCCAATTATTAGAAAGGATAATCTTCTTCCGCAAACACCAAAGGTAAAAATGTTGGTTATGTTTATGACACAACAATCCTTTGTTTTTCTGCTACCAAGGAGGACGAAGAGTTATGCAACCAAATCAATCAAAACAACGACATTACATCTACCAATTTGGTACAACATATGGACAAATCTGAAAACCAAATCAATGTAATCACACTCAAAGGGAAACAAGAGTACCAACCAGTTAATGCCACAACAAGGGCACAATCCAAAGTTATATTGAAAGGAGCATCGATATCATCCCCATCAGTAGATCCTCCCTCCAATCAATATAATCTCATCGATCAATTGCAGAAAATACCAGCACAAATATCAATCTTGGAACTTTTGAAGATTTCCCCATCACACAAAGAGGTTCTTGAACAAGCTCTTGTATCAACTACGGTACCTAACAATCTGGATGTGTGTCAATTCCAAGCTATGGTGGGACATCTATCTGCACCTCATTGCCTTTCATTTTCTGAACATGATGATGTATCACTCACCCATCCGCATAATTCCGCCCTTCATATTGAAGTCCTTATCCATAAACATCGTGTAAAACGTGTCCTAATAGATGGAGGGGCTGGTTTAAATATTTGTACCTTAAAGCTGATTCGTGCACTAGGATACTCAGATGAAGCCATTGATACAAGAAGAAAAATCACAATCAAAGCATATGATGAAGAAGAAAGATCCTCTAAAGGATTAATCATATTACCCATTCAAGTGGGACCTATTGTCCAAAAAGTGGTTTGCCAAGTCTTAGATAGGGAATTGACATACAACATACTGTTGGGATGCCCTTGGATACATGATATGCAAGCAGTACCTTCTACCTATCATCAATGCCTGAAATTTCCCGTCAATGGACAGGAGGTAACAATCACAGCAGACTACAATGACACCCAAGCTTGTCATACATTGAAGACATCTCAGGATACATTCATACCTAACAATAGAGAAGTTGGCACAACAGATAGTGAGCAACAGCAGAGCTTCATTTCAAAGTGGCTTCCAAAACAACAAAAATCACAAGAGATAAGGGTGGCACAATCTAACCCTTCAAATGTTGAAGAACAATTGGCTCCACTCTCACATCAATTCACCAAGGAAGTACAGATAAGTGACAAAGGAATAAGTGAATATGGTGTTGGACACTCATTTCATCTATCGCAAATGTTACCCTCCTTACAAACATATGGACAGCCATCTACAAACACCCACAATTCAGAACAATCTACAACAGCATTAGATGGCAGATTTGTAAAAGCTGGGAGCTTAGATGAAGAATCAGAAGATAAGGCCATACTAAATTGGCTTTATAAAGATGAAGAAGCTTCCGCTTCCACAAGTAACATCATAGAGACAAATCAATATGGAAAAGGAAAAACTATTCTGGAGAAGATGGGATATTCAGGACAGGGACCTCTTGGGTTAAGGAAACAAGGCATAACGGAACCAATCCAGCCTCTTACGCTCCAACATAAGGATAAAACTGGACTAGGATACACAGAAAAAGCAAGAGCAGAAATCACCAATAAAACTGTGGAGCGTATTCTTCAAATAAGAGATAACTCTGAAACAGATTCAAATGAGTATGAGTGGGACAACTTATCAGAGGTTTCCTATGAGGATATTCAGATTGACATTATCAAAAAGTATACTCCCGAACACGAGGAGGGTCAAAGCTCAAGCTTTAATCCTATTGTCTTTGAAACACAAAATTTTGATGACTCAAGTGAAGATGAACGGACATCGATTGAGATAAATGATGTGGAAGAAAATACCTTTGTAGGCCTCGACATAACCACAAACAACCTAGACGACATTTCCGTCTGAGCTTTCACAATCGCTGACCTCAACCCATCTAATGATTCGTTGCCTTTACTACATCCCGAGCTTATCGAATGGGAACCCCAACATCCTATTAATCTCCCTATATTTGACAATGATTCCTCCATTATTAACTACCTCTGCTGTGAAGAATCCGATACTTGTTCTACTAATACTTCTTTTAATGATGCTTTTAGGCAAGAGGATGCCAAGCCTTCCAGTTGCAAAAATATGAAAGAAAAAAATGGATCTAATGGTGAAAACCATTCTATGGCAGTATTTGATCCTAAAATAGTAAAAATAAAGAACGCATCCGATGGCGAAAACCTCATTGAGGCACCAAAGGATGGAAGGTTTGACATCCTCCCACAACATTACCATGAAAGATCATCAGTGTTAATAGAACCCACACAGTCTATTAATATTGGCACAGCAGAGAAAGCAAGAATACTACACCTGGCCGCATCCATGACAGATACAGAAAAACCAGATTTTATCAAATTCTTTGAAGAACGATGCGTCAATTTTGCTTGGTCATACTCTGACATGCCAGGCTTGGACACAGATCTCATTATGCATCACTTATCCTTACCAGCTGGCACTAAACCAGTAAAACAGAAGCTGAGAAAAATGCATCCACATGTTGCATTATTAGTAAAAAATGATTTGAAGAAACTACTAGATGCTGGATTCATTAGATCTATTAATTATGCAGAATGGATATCCAACATTGTACCTGTTTCAAAGCCAGATAACACCATTAGAATATGTACTGATTTTCGGGATTTAAATAAGGCATGTCCAAAGGATGATTTTCCTTTGCCAAACATAGACATGATTGTAGATCTCATAGCCGGTCATCAAATGCTATCACTCATGGATGGATTTTCAGGGTACAATCAAATCAAGATAGCTCCTGAAGACCAAGTGAAGACAACATTTACATGTCCATGGGGCACCTTTTGCTGGAACGTCATGCCTTTTGGGTTAAAGAATGCAGGAGCTACATACCAGCGAGCTATGACAACAATCTTCCATGATATGATGCACACCTTCATGGAGGACTATGTGGATGATATCTTAGCCAAGTCTTACACCAGGGAAGGACATCTAGAGATATTGGCCAAAATATTTGACAGGTTGGAAAAATTCAAAGTCAGATTGAATCCTAAGAAATGTGCCTTTGGAGTAACATCAGCAAAACTCCTAGGATACATAGTTTCTACAAAGGGAATTGAAGTAGATCCAGCAAAAGTCCAAGCCATTATGGAAATGCCACCTCCTAAGAATATCAGTACATTAAGATCTCTACAAGGCCGACTACAGTCCATTAGAAGATTCATCTCTCAACTAGCAGATCGGTGTCATCCATTCAACCATCTTTTGCATAAAAATGTTCCTTTTCAATGGGATGAACAGTGTGAGAGTACTTTCAATCAAATCAAGCATTATCTGATGACACCACCAATCTTGGTACCACCCAGTGAAGACAAGCCATTGTTGCTATATATCGCAACAATAGATATTTCTTTAGGAGCCTTGCTAGCACAAGAGGATAAAGAAGGAAAAGAACAGGCAATATACTATATCAGCAGGACACTCAATAGACATGAAGTAAACTACACCTTCATTGAAAAATCATGCTTAGCAGTAATATTTGCAACACAAAAATTATGAAATTATATGCTCACTCACACTATCAAGCTCGTTGCAAAAATTGATCCTCTCAAGTATTTACTAAGCAAAGCAGCTTTAACAGGAAGGTTGGCAAAGTGGGTCATGCTCCTCAGTGAGTTTGATATTCAGTATATGGAAAGGCGAGCTATCAAAGGACAAGTCATCGCCGATCAATTAGTAGAAGCTCCATTATCAGACAGTCATCCTATGACCATGGAATTTCCCGATGCAGATATCCTCAACGTTACAACACAACCATGGAAACTCTATTTCGATGGATCCTACACACAACATGGATCAGGGGCAGGAATTCTATTTGTCACACCTCTTGGGCACACAATCCCGCGATCATACAGGCTTACCTTCCGTTGCACTAACAATGTGGCAAAATATGAAGCTTTGATCGTTGGAATTAAAGTGGCTATTGAATGGAAAATCACAGAACTACAGGTGTATGGAGATTCCCAGTTAATCATCTACCAAGTCAACAATGATTACCAAACTAAGGATGACACACTGATTTTGTACAACAGGCTGGTGGATGACCTAAGAAAATACTTCATAGAAATCAAATTTGAGCAGATACCAAGATCAGAGAACAAAGCAGTAGACGCCATGGCCACAATAGCATCTCTTCTACAAATGCCTAAAACGCAAGATCGTTATCGATTTATTGTAGAACAAGTATCAAATCCTGCATACGCAAATCCCAAATCCCAAACCATAAGCCTTTTGGATAGTGCCCAATCTTCCATTTATGGAGACATTTATACTTATTTGAAAGATAATATCTTACCGCCAAATCTTTCTCGCAACCAAAAGCGCAACTTCATACGCCAATCCGCCAAACATACCATTATTGCTGACACCCTTTACCGTCGAGGCCTAGATGGTACTCTTCTACGTTGTTTAGAACATGACGAATCCGCTTCCGCTTTACACGAGGTCCATGAAGGAATTTGTGGTACACATTCAAGTGGATTATCTTTAGCCAAGAAACTCCTTCGTTTGGGGTATTACTGGCCACACATGGAGCAAGAATCTTATCAGTTTGTTAAAAGATGTTCAAAATGCCAGATCCATGGCAATCTTATACATGCACCAGCACAGGAGCTGCATCCATTTGCAACTACATGGCCTTTCTGTTAGTGGGGATTAGACCTGGTAGGGAAAATTCACCCATCTTCATCTAATGGACACAAGTTCATTATCACAGCAATGAATATTTTACAAAATGGGTGGAGGCGGTTCCCTTAACCACAATCACTGGAAAGAAAATATCATCTTTCATACTTAATTATCTCATTTGTAGATATGGGATACCCCAGTCAATCATCACAGATAATGTCAGGCCTTTCAAAAACCAAGACGTCCAAGAGTTGTGTGAAAAGTTCCACATCCAACATCGCTTTTCAACCCCGTATTACCCTCAAGGTAATGGGCAGGTAGAAGCTTCAAACAAAACAATCCTAAAGATTCTCAAGAAGACTGTAAATGAAGTGGGACGTGATTGGCACATTCAGCTTAACCCGGCTCTTTGGGCTTACAGGACTAGCATCAGAACACCAACAGGAGCTACACCATATGCTCTTGTCTATGGATCAGAAGCAATACTACCTATTGAGGTAGAAATTCCATCTCTTCGTGTTTCACTAAAGGGACTCATTTCAGATGAAGATTATAGGATCTCTAGACTTCAGGAATTAGAGCTACTTGATGAACGTCGACAACAAGCTGTCAATCATTTGACAGCCTATCAACAAAGGATGTCTAGGAACTATAATCATAGGGTTAAGCCTAGAGTCTTCCAGATCAGAGACTTGGTCCTACGGGAAAACCCTAGAAATCAAGCAGACAGAGAAAAGAAAGGAAAGTTTGAACCTAACTGGATAGGACCTTATGTCATCATATCAGTCTATGGATCAGGAGCATACCGACTGTCTACACCAAAAGGAGACATGTTGGAGGAGCCTCAGGCGATTCTACACTTGAGGATATCTAGGGCACGGTCAATAAAGTTGTCTTGATGAAAACCTAGCAAACAGGCATCAGATGACAGAAAAAGAAAATACAAAAAAAAAAGAATATAAAAATAAAAATACAAAATAAAAAAAAATAAAAAAAATAAAAAAATAAAAATACAAAAGAAAATGGAAGAGGACACAATAAAAACAAGTGATGAAAACCTGGCAAATAGGCATTACTTGTGATTTTCACCAAACTCCTCTATCTACAGGGTACAGTGTTGTTACGATTGCTTCCTTTCATATCATCTCCATCTATCAGTTGAGATTCTCACTATCCATATCATAGCAGAGATACCATGTTTTACCCTAGCTTGGGGGCAACATCCCAGTGTTATCTAGTACAAGTAGACTTTCAGCTTGCATGGAAGGGTAGTCAAACATGAAAACATCAAGTGGCAATACATCAAAATCCAAAAACATCAGAAAATCCAAAATCCAAAAACATCACAAAATCCAAAATCCAAAAACATCACAAAATCCAAAATCCAAAAACATCACAAAATCCAAAATCTAAAAACATCAGAAAATTCAAAATCCAAAAACATCAGAAAATCCAAAATCCAAAAACATCAGAAAATTCAAAATCCAAAAACATCAGAAAATCAAAAACACAAAAAATAGAGTCTACATCAGTCAAAAGTGGAGTCTATGTCAGTCGAACTACGTGGTCTCTGCGTGTATAACGTAGGTAAGACTAATCTTTGATCAGTCCCCGAGACCCCTAGGATAGGTCTTTAGGTTACATCATTTGGTCGAACATCTGAGAATATCATACACACATCAGCACACACATTTCAAACATCGATGATCTAATCTGAATAATGATTTGAAAACACATTAAGTAGAATTTGAATTGTTGTACTTTTTTATTTTTTTTCATTTGCTTATCATTTCTTTGGAGCTACTCGATGATGTATTGAACTAGAGAAGCAAGGAAGGAGAATGATACTTTTCTTTGTTTGTTGTTTGTGAGTTAGTCATTATTATTTTGTGAATTGTCATGGGAAGTGCTCTACCAAGTATCATGGATGACATTCTGATTCACTTAAGAAAATGATTAATTCTTGTCTGTTTACGCAAGAAATGCTCAGGTCATCATTGGTCTATCTCATACCTTGATGCTTGTGTTCACTTGCAATATCAAAAATCATGAAAGAAATACTGAGGTCATCATTGGTCTATCTCATATCATTGATGCTTGTATTCACTTTCAACATTTTTAAAAGCTCAGTGATGATACAAAGAAAAATCAAAAGATTGTTGAAATGACACTTAGAATTGCATGGTTAAAATAGATTGCATCCATATTAGTCTTGCATATGCATTTATAGATTGTTTCAAAGCTACCAAATTTCAATCTCAAAAGCTACACGTATGCCCTCTCCTCATCATATCACTATCTCTTCAATAATTCTTAGGATAATATATAATTGTTTTCCTAATCACCTCTTTTTGAATCATTTTCTTTCATTTCAATCGTCTCAAATTCCATCCAATCTTAATCTATTAAGTCTAGCACAAATCATTTAATTGCATCCTTGGTTTTGTTCCCAACCTTGTTACAGGCCTTGATCCAATCATCATCATCATCAGGATGTATCTTTCCCTATCCTTTTGTGTTGTTTTGGGAGGTATCTTTCCCTCATCAACAACACTCTTATCATCATCATCATCATCATCATCAATCAATCTTGGCTTGCAACTTGACTGGGGCAACATCACGTTTATCCTCGAATCCATTTGTGCTTACTTAATTTTCATCTTCTCCTTCCATTATCTCTTCCTCATCCCATCTCCTAGCCTATTCATCATTTTTCATCATCAAGTCTCAGTACATTAATCACTCCTATACTGGGGCATATCATATCAATCAAAGAAGTCAAACCACATTGCCTAATCAAATCTGAATCAGCTCTTATGAGACTTTGTTCAAATCTTGTGATCATCAATCTAGCATTCAACTTCGCCTATCATGAGGTTAATCATTCAATCAATCAATCATTGAACCTCACCTATCATGAGGTTAATCATTCAATCAATCAATCATTGAACCTCGCCTATCATGAGGTTAATCAATTATCAATCTATCATTGATCCTCACCTATCATGAGGTCAATTATCAATCAATCTATCATTGAATCTCACCTATCATGAGATCAATAATCTTCTAATCTATCAAGATCAACAATCAGCTGACGTGATCATCAATCATCATCATAATCAACTGGAGGAATCAATATTTCTTTATCGGGAGATAAATCATTTCTCTATCATCAAATCATCATCAAAATCTCAAATCGTCATAAAAATTCAAAATTCTTGAAAAATCATAAAAAATTCTAAATTCATCAATTTATCTCCCGAGGGGGCATATATCGCTATCATTTCAAAATTCATTTTCTGAGGCAAGTCTGGGGCATATTTTAAAACCTTTCGTCAATACTGACAGTTGAAGCAAAATCATTCTTTGAAGCACTGTGTAAACACATCACTTCAAAGAGGGGCAAAATGTAGACACCTAAAATTGGTCTGGAGAATCTAATTAATTGAATACGACTTATTTGATTAATTAATCTTAAATTCTTCTGCTTAGTAAATAAATAGAAATATTTATTTATATTAAGTTCATTTATTAATTCTTCTATTTTTCTCTCCTAATTAAATAAACAAAATTAAAAACTTTGTTTTATTTAATTATTATCATTTTCATCATATTATTTCTCTCTTAATTAAATAAACAAAATTAAAAACTTTGTTTTATTTAATTATTATCATTATTACTTCTATCTTAAAATTAAATACACAATTTAAATAATTTGTGTTATTTAAAATCACATTTCTTCTTAATTAAATAAAGATTGCTAAAAATCTTTTATTTAATTATCATTCTCCTTTTAATTTAATAAAACAAACCCTATAGTTTGATTTATTAAATTATTTATTCCTCCTTTTGCTAAATTTAAATAAATTAAAAATATTTAAATTTATGCATAAAATTTATGCACTATTCACTCACCAATAAAATTAATTTCTCAAAATTCAAATTAATGGCACTGCCATTCACGGGAAAAGTTTCAGGGACAAACCTGCAAGAAATTCTCTCAACAACCTTCCACCCACCTTCCCTCTTATCTTGCCTAGTGTTTTCATGGGGAGAAACCATTCTCCATGATCAGCTCCTTCTTCTCATCCCATGCCTTTGGATTCTCCAGAGGAAATCACAGCCCCTCATCCCGGTTTCCTGTGTAATTGTGCTGCCATGAAAGCTATAAATACAGCTCTTGGGCTACAAGAAAAGGATCCCAATTTATGCAATCTTACTCTGCAGGTTTCCAAAGCATTCAAGCATCCAAACCATCCAGCATTCAAGCATTCATCCAGCATCCATCAAGCAGCAATCAAGCATCCAACATTTGCAGTCATGGCTGCCATTAGAATAGAATTTGCACATTTAGATCATATTAGAGTAGAATAATTCATTTCTCATTCTCTAAGTGTCATTTTAATAGTTTAATTAGCTTACAAATCTGAGAGCTAAGTAAATTAGAGAAGTCTTTAGAGTTAGAGAGCAATAGGATAGATTTCTGTAGATTTTGTAGTTTAAATTCATTTAAATTTCTTAATCTTAGATGCAATTATCTTATTTAGAAGCGTAGATGCATAGTTTAGATTGTTTTTCCCCTTCTACCGCTTACAATCATAGCCTTTTTTCTTCATGATTTCGTAACCTTTACCATATATATGGACTGGTAATGGGGCTAAGCCTTCCAATTCTTTGTAAAGCCATCCTAATATGTTAGTGATGTCTTTGTTGTTCATATCTCCCCATCTTACAAAAACCGTTTTTAGTGGAACTTTGAAAATTTCTTTGGGTTCCATTCTAAAACAAGGCTGACCATAGACCTTTGGAGACTTGGGTATTTTTGAGATGCTATATGCTGTACTTAGTTTGAATTCTTCACAACCTAGGTCTTGGATCTTGACATTAGACTCAGCTTTAGGAAGTGAGGGAGATGGTAGCATGGCAGAAGATGTGGATGGAGCGTAAGTGGATGATGATGCAAGTGTGGATGAGTTAATGTATTTGGAAGAAGTAGAACTAGGAGCTTCTTGGTTGATGGGCACTCGGTTTTTGGAAATACCCCTTAGGTTGGTACAATATTGAAAAGGGTTGGGGTCTCCATATATGTTGATTTATGTGCCATCAAATGGGAATTTCAAGCATTGGTGATATGTGGAGGGGACGACCTTTAGGGAATGAATCCATGGGCAACCGAGCAATATGTTGTAAGGTAATTCCATATCCAAGACTTGGCAAGTTGTGTCCATAATGATTGGCCTGAATCTAATAGGAATAGAAATTACGCCTCGTGAAGAATGTTCTTCATCATCATATGCTTTTATAACTATGCTCTTTGTAGGGTCCACGTATGCATCAGAAAATCCTAGAGCCTTAACTAGTTTTAAGGAACATATGTTCAATCCTGCTCTGCCAGCTACTAAAAATCTTTTGACTTTGTGCTTATGGATGAAAGTTTTGATTTGTAATGCATTGTTATGGTTGGTCTTGGGTGACAAGTAATCTTGATCAGAAAAAGTGACATGGTGAGGTGTAGTGAGGTATCCCACCATGGTCTAAAATTGGATGACATCAATATCCTTAGGGAAAGACAAATCTTGCAGAGCTTTATCCAGTATTGCCTTGTGCTTGGGAGAATTGCGAAGCAACTCAAGTATGGAAATCTATGTAGGGGTTTTTCCCAACTGATCGATAAGGTTAAATTGAGTCTTAGGTTGCCACTACTTTGAAGATGATCTAGGTTGTGGTTGCTTAGGAGATGGACCACATATGGTGATCTTAAGTTTCCTATCAGGAGGTGAACCAACTATGGTGACCTTGCCACTTTGAGTAGTGGCGTTGCATTGAGGTGCTCTTTTGACTATGTGGTATTGATGTATTCATCATTAGTATGGACATTGTTAATAATAGGTCCACTAGAATAGTCATATTTGGCACAGACATAATTGGCTTGATTATTGTTTGTCTTAGGACCTGATGTGGAAGCATTATTAGAACCATGGTCTTGCAGTGGGTTCCTATGAATGGTATGGTCTTCATTTGATGGAAATTGTGGTCCACCCAATTCAATGAGGTCTTGCATAATATTTCTAAGTTGTTGACAAGAGGACGTCCTATGTCCTTTAGCTTGGTGGTAATCATAGAAAGCATTATCATCCCACCATGATGGTTTAAATTGCCCTGGGTCATACGGATTTGGTTCTTCAAGTGTGATGAGACCGTTTTGGAGGAGCTTTTTAAGGACATCGTCAACTGGTTCTCCCAATGTAGAATATGTTCATCTTTTTCGGAATTGTCTGGTTTGATAGAATTGTCCTTGAATTTGACTATTTTGACCATTTTGGTTGTTTGGGGTGGAATTAGTGGGGGGTGTCAACATCATCATTGGTTTGTTTTGTGGTTGAACCTCTTTTAGAGCCAGTACAAGACCCATATTGTTTATAGCCTTAGCATCGACAACACCATCATTGGTAACATGTTTATTTTGACCCAATACTTATTTTTGTCGGTGAGAGGAATTGCGTTTGTGTTTTTAGGACCATATTTTAGCTCTCCTTTTGCAATAAGATCTTTCTCAATTTGGACACCCTTTTCAACTAGGTTTGTGCTAATCCATATTTTAAGGGGCATAGAAGTGTTTGAACGAACATGTCAACCTTTTCTCTTTCGTGTATGTCGATATGAAAATGACTAGCTAGACTTCTCCATTTTTGGAAGAATGGGATAGATGTTTCACCAGTCTCCTCATACATGAGAGTGCATAAGCTAGTAATAGAGGTGTCCATGTCAATGTTATATGATTAATTTCTTATGAATTTTTGTTTAAGTTCATCCCATGTTTTGATATCCTTTTGAGTGGAGAACCATTCAAGGGCAGGACCTGCAAGACTTTTAGAAAAGAGTCTCATCAAGTAAAGTTATTCATAGGCAACATCCATATAGTTGGTTGTTAATTATTAGACATGTTTGATAGGATGTCTTTCCCTTGTATTTGGTAAAATTTGGTGAGACATATCCTAGAAGAAATGGTGGCATATATAAGTTTGTGTCAAAGGGATATACAAATAAGTCATATGACATTGGTGATTTCTTGTCGGATATTTGCATGTTTTCTATGGTCTTTTCTAGACCCATTATCTTAGCTTGCAAGGCATCAATTATAGGGTCATTTGTGGTGCCATACATTGGATTGATTGGTACACCATGGGTCCCCATTTGTTGTGAGTAGATGTTGGTGTTTTTTTGAGGGATGTGTTGTTTTGACATGTATGATGTGTTTTGGTTTGTGTGTTGTTTGTACTTAAATTTTGGATTGGGGACATGTTGATGGGTATGGATATAGGATGAATATGTTGGAATGTGTCCCCCAACCATTCGATCTAGATTTGTGGAATATGGTGACCATGAATATTTTGGTGTCTGATAGATGCCATAGGTTGCATGTTTTGATTGCCTTGTCTGGGTTGTTGGAATTGTCTTGGAGGAATGTTTGTGTTTTGTCATTGGGAGGGGTTGGTATTAAATTGTATTGACATGTTAACATTTGGTTGTGGTCCTTGAATAAAGACACGTTGTTTACTTCCTCCCAAAGGATTAAGTGAGGTACCAATAAGAGGATTTGATGAGGATGCACTCATAGTACTAAATGTAGTTGTAAATGGAGGATTTGAATGGCTTGATGATGCCCCCATGGCATTCACCAAAGCGGTAAATAGAGGATTGGAATAACTTTCCCACATTGCTGAGGACCCAAAGGTGGCTCTAGTCAATTGTAATATTATTGTGGACAGTGTAGGCAATGTGACAGATTGTGTTCCTCCAATGGATGTTGCATTGATTGAATTGGAATTATTTTGAATGTTGGGGGTAGCACTCATGGTAGTTGTGACAGTTTGCGAGGTGGCATCAAAAAAGGTATTACTTGTGTTGTTTGGAGGTTGACCACTATTGGACATGTTTGTATTGTCGACATTATGGTCAAGAGATGCCAGTATCAAAGTATTAATGTCCAACCCACAGGGTAATTTAGCTCCTTGAATTAAAAATATGGCCAAATATCTGTCTCTATCATATAAGACCATTTGTTTTATGAAGTATGCCGCCTCTGGATATTGTGCTGCTACCTCTAGGTTTTCCTCAAGTATTTGTCCATATTCATCCCTACATAAGAATGGTTCAAAGGGGATGTTTGATGAGGATGGCATGGTCATGAGAGGTTGGGTATTCATGTTGTTAAATGGGTTGTCAAAAGTTTGATTTGGGTCATAAGTGTGATTGTTAATATTAGAATTGGAATCTTGTCCAAGGTTTTCCATTTGTCTTCTCCTTCTTTGGAGTCTAGTTTCCACCATAAAATGGAATTTCTCAAATGAGGGTGATGGGAATGACAACTAAATGCAAGGATGATGTTGCCCTACATTTTTGAATTTTCTTTTGATAAAGGATGACAATGCAAGACTATGTTTTTGGATTTTTGATAACAAGGGAGGACAATGCAACAATGTTGTTGAAAGAAAATGACTAATGTAAAATGAAGACAAATTATGACACTAATTTTTTGTATTTTGGAATAAAATATGACAATGCAAGGTGATGATAACTTTTTCCTATGGAAATGATTAAGGCAAGATGACAAGGTTGTCAAGGCCACAAGTTCTAAATGAGGACTAAGGTGATAATGTTGACTAAGGATTATGATGATAATGTTGACAAAGGATTATGATTAATGTAAAGTATAAGTTCAAAATGAGGACTAGAATGGACAATATTTAATGCAAAGTCTAGGTGCAAAATGGAAACGATGATGGATGATATCAATGCAAAGTCTAAGTTCAAAATGAGGACTAAAATGGACAATACTTGGAGAAAGGTTTACCTAACCATTCTAAGCTTAAC
Source organism: Sequoia sempervirens (assembly GCA_007258455.2). Taxonomy (NCBI): domain Eukaryota; kingdom Viridiplantae; phylum Streptophyta; class Pinopsida; order Cupressales; family Cupressaceae; genus Sequoia; species Sequoia sempervirens. The sequence goes on along the minus strand of VDFB02072274.1, from coordinate 96,821,228 downwards.
TTATGTATCAATTTTGGTTATCAAAGGACTTGCTAAGGGGATTAAATTACGAGTGAGTCTTCCTAACTAGACTATTGATTTGGAGGTTCTCACAAAAGGACAATGACCAAAAAGAGGAGTAATGACTATGTCCCAAGATAACCTAGTTTTGAAAGCAATGGTTTTGCAAAGTGTGATGAGTTAGCCTAATCCAAAGTCTTGCCAAGATGAAACATAAGGACAAGTTTATACTGTAAGTGATGATTATGACACCTAGGGAATGCAACTAAAATCTAGAATTTTAAACCTATTGTCAAAATGCAAGCTAGTCAATGCAAATGATGGATGTTTTGAGCAATTTCAGTTCTGGTTTCTAAAAGAGACTTTTTTGAAAAAGATTTTTGATAGCAAGCTAAAATGTTTGGACTCAAATTTTGGTTTGTGACAGAGTTTAAATTTTTGTTTAGAAAATGTGTCATTGTAGGTAGTGAATCCGTTGTCGTGATCAAATGTGGCACTATAGATGGCAAATGTTGTTTAATTTTTTAAATACGGCTTTATAGATTGTAATTGTGGCTTAATTTATCAGATGCGGCTTTTCAGATGTCAAATACGTTGCAGGACAGATAAATGTGGTGTTTGGACCAGCAAATGTGTTTTAGCAAATCATATGTGTTGCATAGACTGTCAAATACGATGTGACAGAGCGAATGTGGTGCAAAATGCAAAAATTCAAATTTTCTGATGTTCTGGTCAAAAACCTAAATTGTTTAAAGTTTGACTATTTGTTTCTAGATGTTTGAATGTTTTTTTTTCATTTCAGTATCTAACAAACACTTGGAAAACATGATATTTTGTATGTAATCAAACACAAAAGAGAACAAGTACAATCGTATGGTTAAGCCAAGACAATATTCAGTAGATTCCACATAGGTTTCCCTAGCCGCATATCAGTAGCATGTGAATTCAAAAGCTTGGCTGCATAGGCTCCCCCTTACATTGCACTCTCTTCTTAGGCCAACCAAGCTTCCAACCCCCATGAAATGCCCATGATAGATTGATCACCTCTACTACTGTAGTCTACGAAGATGTGGATGCCTTCACACTGACCAATGCTGCGCTAGCAAATATAAGGTTTTTGGCTACTATGTACAATGGTGTTTAATTCGGGACCCCCGTTCGAGTGGCCATACATGGGGCTCAAGATTAATCTCCATTTAGGAGGCACTCCAACCTGAAGAGGTTAAGCTCAATAGGGTTTTGGGGAGTACTACTTGGTCTGTATGACACATCCACACTTGTAATCTTAGGTTTTCTCTTAAGATTCATATTTATATATCAGTTAGGGGTAGCTTGGCTTTAGCTCCATTGCTAGTTTGAGTCGCCTTGGGGTGAGTAATTTTTCCCACCAAGGTAGGCCCAATTTCTAGAGGCAATAATCATTTCTCTTACACTTAGGATTGCATGACTGCGCAAGGGAAGAGGATACTTCGGTTATTGCATCAAGGTTACACAAGAACAAGGTGGGTCTAACTTTTGATCACCTAATTTGTAGAGGGTGAGAGCATAATCGCCTACCACCTTCAAACACAATCAGACATAATGGAAAACATGTTCACTTTAAATGCACCAAATGAAATATTTTTTATTCTAAAAAGAACAAGCATAATGTTTTTGGGAGTGAGTCTTAGACACTCGAATTTGCAAAATCACACATTAGGAGTTTTATCAAATAGTTTTGGACCCTCGAAATGTAACCGCCACACACTGCAAACAAAGATTAGTAACACGAAAACACCTATGCTAGGCCAAAAATAGAAAGAAAACTATAATGCAAAAATGAAAATAAAAAGAAATTACCAGGAAAATGCATTACAATAGAGCGAATGCATCTCTCTGTGCAAAAAATGCGGCTCAATCCTGTGTTCTAGTTTTTTGATAGGCAGATGTGGTCCAAAAAAATAGATGCTTCATTTGAAGAAGCAGATGCGATTTAGTCTATCAAATGCGGCTTTACAGACTACGAATGCAGCACAATAGAGTGTTTGCATCGTTTCCGCATGTGAATGCATCACAATGCAACAAATATAACTCGAGAAAATGAAAATGCGTTGTTTCGTACCTATATCTGCATAAAAAGAATAAAAAACAAAAAAAAACATACAGAAACTATAGAAAAAAGTGTCAAGTTCACCAATGTATCTAAGGGTAAATTTCAGGTTAGTAGTTTAATCAATAAAATAAAACCCAAAGAACTATTGAGTATAATGAAAACTAAAACAAGAATGATTATACCAATTACTTGCTGAAGCCTCCATGATTCATCTCCATAACACCTTATAGCTTGTAGTGAATGTATGATTGTTACCCTCAGATTCGTGTGTGCGAGCAAATGATTATGACTATGCCCTATGCAAATTTTGAAGGATTTGAATGACAAATGATGTAAATGGCTACACCTATGAAAAAATGACTATAATACCTACAAGTAAGTTATCAAATGAAATATGCCAAGTATAAAGTACATGTGTACAAAATCTAAGCATAAATGTGTTGTAAGTTGTAAGTCCAAAAATGTGAGCAAAATTGACATTTTATAGAAAATGCTTGATTTTGGGCAGACAGATGAGATTGAAAGCTAACAAAGCTTAAAATCAGAGGTCGAGATTTCATGTGACAATCCCTAATTAGGGTTAGGGAAAAACTATTAAATGAGTGGTCGAGATGTCATTTGAGAAAATTAAATCGACGATCGAGAATAAATGTGATAATTAGCCAAAAAGATAAAGATTTTTAAAAATTAAGAAGATAAAGATTGCTTGATTTGTAAGATTCAAAAAATCAAGAGGATAAAGGTTGAACTGAAAAAGGAGATTTGGAAAATCAAGAATTTTCTCAATTACTTGATTTTTGGAAGAAGATTATCTTTTTGAATTAAATTAATTCAAAATATGGATTTTGTGTGATAGTAAATAATCAATTTTCAGATTATTTACCAAAAGAAGTGATAGTTAACAAATGTGAGGTCATTTTGAATAATTAATTTATTTAAAATGAGGGAAATGTTAATTTAAGCAATTAAATAATTAAACATAATTATTTAATTTAGAGGATTACGACCAATAATTACATAAATTAATAAATTCATTTAATTATGAGAATTAGTGACATATTAAATAAATAAATACAATTCATTTATTTAATAATCAGGAAGACATAATGAGAAAAGATAATTAAATAAATTAAGAAATTTATTTAATTGTAAGAAGATAATAGACCCTTAGTGACGTATTGAATAAATAAATAAAATTTATTTATTTAATAATCATGAAAAATAAACATACATGAATTAATTAAATAATAATGAATTATTTAATTAATAGTGGAAAGTGGACCAAGGACATGTCATAATTATGCTAGGACGAAAGTGGTAAAAATAGAGCTTATAGGCCTAGTTCATTTTTATGTGTCTACAATAAGAGTTTACCTTCTTATCTAGAGTTTGTTGAGTTAGATCAATAGGTTTTCCAACTAGTAGTGTGATAATGTTCAAAATATTGTTCCTCCAGGACTCCAACAACAACCATGGTTTAGTCTCATACATATTAGGACTCTTGGCGACAACTTCTTTGCCAAACTAAAATCAATGTGCCAAGGTTTAATAAACAACCTCACTTGCTTATACAAGTAAGACCCTCCTTCAAACAAATTATTCTAATCAACCAAGCAACAAAAAAACACTATGAAATAGTTATTGGTTGCTTGCATAGCCTCTATATCCCCTTCTAGGTTCCAATTCTGAAGGGCCCATGACTCCAAGATAGGAAGAGATACCAGAAGCCCCATAAATTTTTAAATAAGGCATGATTATGCAAATAATTAACCTCCTTAACAATCGAATCTAATTGGGTTACCAAAACAGGTCGAGACAAACTCCTCTCCAAAAACTATGCAAAGGCCTATTCTATGAAGGCCCCCACCATTTAAACCTTTACTTAAGAAATTCATTACATTAGAATAATTAGACAGAGAAGAGATAACCCTCGTCACCATTTCTAAAAAAGAAAGGTCTACATGCCTACCTAGACCTGTAGTAGAGGCCATAAAAATGCTGACAAAATAAAAGAAAAAAGATAAAACTACCCATGACCCTTGCTAAGAAAAAAACCCCTCAATCATGGGAAAAAAACCCACCCACGTTGTACACACCCCCGACCACCTTGATTCGCCACACCACATGCATGCAAAAGAGGAAAAGCCTTGATGCAGACCGTGGGCTTGCTACAGGTTGCACGCCCACATTTACAGCTCCATTTCCCATGCCATTTTTCTCCAAAATTATTATTGTTGTTGTTGTTTTGGAGTCCTCTTTGCTTTTGTAATAAACTTTATATGGGATACCTATTTTGGCATACCGCACAATTAGTTACAAGATTTCATCCTAATTAAATGAGCTTGAGAATTCTATTTTTGGTATTTTTAAGGAATGTATCAGCAAAAAATTTGAAACCATACATTATGCTTTTGAGTGCTATATGAGAAAATATGTACAAGGTTAAGTTAGTTGATTATAATTCATGGGATTTTATACCCCACATCTACTTTTCATTTCAAATAATCAAGTAAGGAAGTATGAGGAAATTGAGCAAAATATTAGTTTAAATGATAAAATGCAATTAAATTTGACATTGAGAGAAGGGCTAATCATAGATTTGAATCTATTGATTATTATTATGTTGGTTTTTAAATTAATTTGCGAAGACCTTAGAGTAGACCATTTTTATTCTTGCACATGTAATATACTATGCATAAATTTTAATAATAAAATAAATAAGAAAACAATATAACATTATAGTAAAGATGCACTTTCTCTTCAAAATAATAAGTTGGAGTTTCTTACATAATCACTAATTTCATAATATTTTCTTTGCTATAGATACTTTGTACTATAAACAAATTATGTATAAACTAAATTGATAATAATCTTCTAATACATATTTGTCAAGACACCAATAGGCCAACGTTTAGCACATTTCATTTATTAAAAAAGAAGGTTCATTTCTATCATCACAAATTATATCTATATCAAGCTCAAACATATGGTGTAACATATCTTATTACTAAATATACTTTGGGAAAATCAAGTCTCTATAATCCCTTACAATATTTTGTGAAGATTATCATTTCTCTTACTTCCTATTACATCTACTTCATCTATTAATGTCTTCTTTCTTTTCTCACTAGTTTGATACCTTTCATCTTCAAGCATGTCCAACTATATATTCCCACATGGTCTCTATGTCTTTATGATAATATTCAAAATGGTACTATTCATACAAGATTATCAATTTCATTATATAATTATAGTTTTGACTACAGTTTTCAATCTTTAAAAAATATGGGCATAATAAAAGACTCTAAAATATATGAATCCAAAGGTAATGCAAAAATTACCTAATATTAAACTTATAAGGAAAATGAGAATAAAAATGACTACAAGTAAACATAAGGCTAGGTACAATAGAATAACATTGAAAAAATTCTAAATAGAAGAAATATTACAAATATTAAACATCTGCAACGTGAAACCAACACTTGTGCTTAATTTTAGTTAATTGATACTAATAATTTTTATAAATGATAAAATATATTTCAAAATGACTCCCATTGATTCCAATCAATCTTCTTTACTCTAAAACAAATTTACACTCAACAAAGAAAGAATCGAGAAAAACAAGATTATAAGAATATTGTCATTCTCCTTCCCAACTCTCTAAGTGGTTACACAAACTTTGCGTGGTGTTTAGAAGAATTGAGACAAATAAAAAAGTGCATATCCACATTAATTATCTTTTTTTTTAATATTTCCTTAGATGCCTATTATCTTAAGAAGGATAAAGGCATTGGAGGATATTGCATATGTGCTTCTAAAAAAATCAAGAGGAGGGCATGCATGTTGATTACAAACAATTTATTATTACAATCGATCCATGATCTTAAGAATGATAAAGGCATTGGAGGATATTGCATATGTGCTTCTAAAAAAATCAAGAGGAAGGCATGCATGTTGATTATAAACAATTTATTATTAAAATTGATCCATGAATGTTGAAATATATAGCCGCCATACATACATGTCAGCATACATCTATTTTGTGCCTAGTGATATATAGATATATTGACATGTGGCACACATCCTTAAGCTAGCTATATTGGGCCACATGGATAATTTGTGTAAATAATTATACTAGGGGATGAGCTGGCCTTCATTGGGACAACCCTTCCTCTTAATATATCATGAAGTGACTTCCCATATAAGGAGCTTTACATGGTGTTACCATACCTCAATAATTTATTCCATTTTTCATATATATGGGATTTTAGGGTATCTTGGCCAATGAACGCCTCTTGTATTTGTAGACACTGAAAAATGTCCCAAGCTTGCAAGCAACATTTTGTCATTAATTCACCTTCTTCCTAACATAATTAAATAATTTTAATTATTTAATTATTTCCTAATGTCATTTTCATCTAATAATTACATAATTCTTAATTATTTAATTAAGTCATTTTATCCTTATTCCTATTTTGATTAATTTAAATAAATATCAATTTTATTTAAATTACATCACTAATTTATCTTTTTCTTCCAATAATTAAATAAATTCTTATTTATTTAATTATTTATTTCCATTTTCCTCTATAATTAAATAATTATTTAATTATTGATTAGCCTCTTCCCTCCCTATTTAAATAAATTTTATTTATTTATTTATTTTATTCATTTTCCCTCTTCTATAATTAAAAAATAATTATTTAATTAATTACCATTTCCCTCCACCTTTTATTAAATAATTATTTTTAATTATTTAATATTTTAACACCCCACCTTCTATAATTAAATGGTTATTTTTAATTATTTAATTATTTATTTTCCCTCTCTTAAATTAAATAATTTTCATTATTTAATTTGAATATCTTCTCAGCCAAGCCCTAAATCTCAACCACTTCCTTGAGTTTTGTTCCATTCATCCTTATCCTTGTTTTAATTAATCTCATCCATTGATCGCCATACCCCATCACTTGATCCTAGCCCTTCATTTGAATTGGGATTTCTATAAAAGCAAGCCTTCAATTAATTTTGAGGTTAACCACAATCTTCAATATTTTTCTATCACTATCTTGAGATCTTGCTACTACACATCAAGCTTATTGCAAATACATTGCATACTATCTAAGAATAAACTATGCAAAATGGAGAAGAGCAATGGAGACAAATCAACTTTGGCATAGAGATTGAGTATTATTTCTTTGTTATTGTTATTTATATGTTCATTTATGCTTCATTGTTGGATTAGGGTCTTCATAGCTTGAATTAGATAGTTTTGTGATTCCTATTATTGATTCATGCTTACCATCCCTAAATTTCCCCTATCTACATTTGGTGAACCTGTCATGAACTATCAATTTTTTATAAAAATTTAGAGAAATTTTTATTTTTAGGAGTCTAACATAATTGATCTAAAGAACAACATAACTGAGCCTTCATACACCACAATCGTTGTACTACGCAATGCACCTAAAATTTGCTACACCACAATTGTCACCTAGAATGACACATCTAACTAGCATTTTACAAAAAATAATTTTCTCTAATTATTACTATTTTAGATCATAGTCTTAGCTGTTGGTTATCATTTTGATATTCTAATAGTCTCCCTTATATCATTTTACTAGTTTTTGTTAGATCTTTTTGTTTTTGCAACTTTAATTTTTTGCGCCTCAGTCATTACCCAGAATGCCACAATTGTTTAGCCATGCACCATAGTCACTTTTCTGTTCACCATAGTGGCAGTCTCATATGCCACAATTTTTTATTTATGAAATGCAATACTAGGACACATCTAAGCCTCTATACACCACAATTGATTATCTTATAAAAAAGAGGGTATAAATCCGAGTTTTTTATTTTCTACTTTTTGCAATCATTAGGGAAAAGGTTTTTTGTGTTACTAATATCTAATTTGTAGCTTGTGGAAATTGTTGGGAGAAGAACTTGTGATCTAAACTACTAATCCAATTTATTATAGGGTTCCATTGCGTGTTTGTGATTTTTAAATTAGGAACATTTGGAATTGGTGCTTAAAAAGAGCTAGTGTCTTCTGTATTTTGTGTGTTTGCACGTTGTGTTAATCAGATTGGTGTGTGTGAATCTTCTCCCCTTGCACTTCATGTGATATTGGGTGTAAGAGAAAAACATAGAAATCTCTTTAGAGAGGCCTGCCTTGGAGACACATCTTAATGGAGAACTCAAGGGGACGACCTCAAAGCACGTGTTCAAGTGGGCTATATTATAGGTGCAAATGAGAAAGTTAGTAGCACTATCCAGTGACGTACACCATAAGTGTCAATTTTGTTGTGGTTGTATAGACCACATCCCATTGACTAGAGGCTTTAGTGTCTCATGCTTGACATTGTACTAGCGGTGTTCACTAAGTTATTGGAAACTTCTTGGTTTAGAGACCAAGACTTGTTTGGTCATCTATTATTATGGTGTAAGGGATGTAGATCGTACCTTGAAGTAACTTACCATGTTTGTCCATGGTTGAGGTGTAAGGTGTCTTGGTAGTGTTTACACTCTTTTAAGGCCAGGGATATCAAGGTGGTACATGACCTTGGTTTACCCTATTCACCCATTCCTTGGATGAAGATTTAAAATCACTCTTTTGAGGGTGAGGTAAGCCCACTTTATTAGAAAGCCCTATTATTCCTTAGGTTGTGCTTGCTAGTATTGTTTATGAACCAAGGCCAAGTGAGTTTTTTGGAAGAAAAATTGCAAACATACTTGCTCACCAAGAAGTCAAAGAGTTAAAATCATCCAAATCTATTTTTCAAGTGTTTGTTGTGTTTTATGATCACATTTAAACTTTCCAAAAATGTAAAAAACCTAGAAAACATCAAATTAGGGATAAAAATTAGAACACTGCAACCATTTATCAAAACATTACAATCGTTAGATAATACACCATAATTTTCAAAAGTCTTAGGAAGCTAGAAACCTAAATTTTCCTGTGTGTTGCAGTTGATTGGCCTTACACTGCATCTATGGATTGAAGCACCACAACTATCAATTTTTTTTTTTTTGGGGAAATATCTGTACATCCCAATTTATGTTTCCTTATAGAATGTGACTATAAACTTAGATCAAAGACTTGTTTAGGTTTAGTCAATCCATTCATAGCATTTCATCATTCACCTTAGGCCATCTTGCATAGTCCTAGTTTGCATATACTACATCTTAGCTTTATTTCAGCATCATCTTTGAGTTTTGAGATTATGAATCTTATCATACTATTGGGTATACCAATAGTCTAATTTTTAGATGTCTTGACCTTATCATACCTCTCAACTATCTTATCTTTAGGTTGGGCCTACAACTTGTTAGTCTAGTTTAGGTTCACCTTTGATAAATCATCATCATCATCATCTTGGTTTATCCTCTTGAGGTCTTGACATTTATAACTATTACTTTGGTTCATCATAGTGTGCTTAGAATCCTCTTTCAAGTACATCAAGGTTGCATACCCAATCCAAGCATAGTCATAGTGAAAGTCATAGTTCCATTAGCACTTTGCATCCCAAGCATAGTCCTAGCTTTGTTACTATTTTTCATATCAAAACTTGGTCATAGTTTTCATTGTCATCCTTATAGTCCAAAAATATGAAAACATAGCATATATTCATCTTCAATTTTCATTCTTAGTTTACATATCCATCTTAGTTGCATACTTTCCAAAAGCATCAACATCAAAAGGTCACAAGTCTTATATAGTCTTGACTAGGTCACAAAGGAAATTAAAAGACATGGATCCCTCATATGACCCCTATATCAATCCAACTAGCAACATGAACTTTGGGTCAACATCAAACCAACCTCCAACAACACAAAGTGAAATACCAAACCCATTTGACAATTTTACATTGAAGGAGGTTAACCAAAACCTAACACTAGAGTAAATTGAAGAAGCCTCCCAAGATCCTAAGATAGTGTGAATTGTAGAGGAACTAGTCAATGTATACCCTAATAAGTACTTTCTTGCACTTGCTCAAAAAGGTGCCAAGCTTACTTCTAGTTTTGACATTGCCACAATTGTAGAGGGAACAACACAAGCACAAAATCAAGTTTTTGGTCACAACACCTTTTCATAAGGTCATTCCTCCTCACAAAAAACACACACTAGTATGCCATTTGGGGGAAATACACATAACACAACACATGTCAACATACCTCCTACTCCAACATTTTGGATTAAAAGAACACATGCAACATCTCAAGGATCAACTCTTAAATTTAGTAATCTATTTGCTTCATCCTATAGGACCATGGGTATGACCTTTGCAAATCAATTTATCACATCCACCCAAAATATTGCACCATCAACCAACATAAACCCAAACCCACCAAGAAAAACAAGAAGGATTCACATTGCCACATCAAGAGTGCCAACCTAAACAACCAATACTACACCAAAAATCAACATGTCTTTTGGGTCAAACTTGAACACCAACCAACCTCAATCACAACAACATGTCAGTCCAAACACCAAATTCATCACAACATCAAACCAATACCAATACCAATACCAATACCATGTTCACATCTCACTTCCAACAAGGAAATCAAAATCCTTTGCAACAAAAATCCCACCCAAGCCCAACATTTAAATCTAGCTTTGAAAACCAAAACCCATCATACAACCATCTCAATACAATTATCACTAACACCAACCCTCTTGTACAAAGTCAACCAAACATGCAACCATCACCCATGGAAACTTTGATGCAAAAAATACCTCAAAGGTCTTTTCACACAAAATACTCTGACACCAAGTCATGATAAAAAAATGAAGTTCAAGACAATCAACAACGTAGAGGTCCATCATGAGAAGATAGGCCTAAATGAAAATACACACCCTTAGAGTAGCCCATTGAATCAGTCCTAAAGAAACTCCTGCAATCCAATGTCATTCAACTTCTAGATATCAAACCGTATGAACCAATACTTGTCAAACTAGTTTGGTGGAAAGACAATGAATATTATGAGTATAATCATATGAAGGGACATAAAACACCATCATGTTGGAGACTTAAATACCTTATCCAAGACCATATTGAACAGGGTGATATATCAGTGGATAATTCACAAGGAAAGACAAATTCTGACCATAACATATTCAAGACTCCCCTACAAGCCCATGGAAAGGGAAAAGCCTCTAGTCTAGGGAACAATACAAATAACAATGTCAATTATACCAATGTCTCATATGACTATACCATCAATCAAATTCAAGCCTTTGATAACCATGTCACTACCATTACCTTATAATGCGTTGTTACCACTTGCAAAGCTAAAGTGACCTTGCAAGGGGCCACTTCTAGTCCATAACCAAAGGATCAATTATAACCTTTTAGACCATTTAGAAAAGATTCCTACAGAAATATCCATTTTGGGGTTGCTTAGTATATCCCTTAAGCATAGAGCCATTTTGGACAGGGATTTCCAAGAGACATCCATTCCCAATGACCTAAATGTTAACCGATTTTAGGCCATGGTAGGATACTTAGCTACAACCCATCATGTAACATTTTCCAAGAAAGATTTTCTTGCACAACGACCAAATCATAACGACCCATTGCACCATGAGGTATATATTAATAAAAAAATAATCAAATGATTCTTGGTAGATGGTGGAGTAGGTCTGAATATATGAACCTTAAAATTGGGCACAACATTGGAATTCTCTAAAGCTTGTATAAAAAATTCTAATAAAATTATTATTAAGGCTTATGATGATGTTGAGTGCTCATCCAAAGGTGTAATCAAACTTCCGGTGAGAGCTGGGCCTGCTATTCAAAACACGATATTCCAAGTCTTGGATCTGGATCTACCATACAACCTTCTTCTTGGTTGCTCATGGATTCATGCGGCACCGTTCCCTCTACATACCATCAATGCCTTAAGTTTCCTCACAATGGCATTGAAATCACCATACCAGGTGATCCTAACCCCTTCCAATTTTGCAATAATATGAAAGGGACGATTGGGCATCAAGTTCCTATCAATTGGGAAGCTTCATCCTTTGTCTCATTGCATTACATTGATACCTCTTTACTCACAAACTCATCCACTCCATCTGCTAAACCTTCCAAACCTAAGGTTTAGATCCATGACAAGGGATGTGGTGAATATACGTTGAGAGATTATTTTGTGTTGGGAAGTTTCCCACATTGCCAAAATATTTTTGCAAACCTTGTCCTATCAAGAAGGAATCTAAAGTCATTATTCATAATCCTCCTACCCCATTCACTAACTAGGGAGAATTGAGAAAAGAGACTATAGGTGAGAATATTTCTACATGGATATGTACAGGGAGGAGGAAGATACTAAGTTGAAGCAATTATCAATTGATCAGTATTCAAAAGCATTCAAGATCATGAAACAACAAGGTTATGATGGAAATAGTGGTCTAGTCTTGAAAAACGTGGAATGCCAAAACCAATATTTCCTCCCCAGTTATTGAAGAACACAGGGTTAGGGTATGTACCGCAAAGGTGAGTCTTCCTCATACTAAGTTTCATTTAGGTGAAAACATTAAAAATTCAAACTAAATCGAGACATATGAGGAATATCATACCAAAAACAACTTCAATGAATGGGAGTGGGCTTCTTGTACATCTAGTGATTATGACCTAACCAAAAATTTTATTGAGCATGATCTATCTGCATCACAAGAAAAACCTAGGAGTGGTTGTGCTTGGATTGAAACCTTTTGGGATCTTGATGACACATCCATCTTTACCATATTCACTCATGCCTTAAAATTTTATGATACTGATGATGATTTACCCCTCGTCCACCTGCAACTCATAGATTGGGATCAACAAGGACCATCAAGTTTATACATATTCAAAAACAACAAAGCAATAACTTAGTTCATGGGACTTCAAGAAGGGATACCAAGTGGGGATCATAAAGTTAGATTTACCATGGAAACTGATAATGCAACATACTTTGGAGATTTTGATCCACCTCTAGTCACAAAAATAAGAAAACAAAAAAGAATAGGTCTCTAGGTGAAAATTGAAAGGTGCCTTTAGACCAAGAAAAAGTAAAAAATAAAGGATGTATTCGAGGGTGAAAACCTCTTTGAGGCACCCAAGGATGGAGGGTTGGATAGTCTCACCATAAATCAAGAGAGATCACCAATGCTTGTAGAAAAATTAGAAGAGGTCAATCTTGGTACAAAAGATAATCCTAGAATCATTCACTTTATAACATCTTTGACAATCAAAGAAAAGCCAGAGTTTACCACTTTCTTCTTAGAAAGAAAAATTAATTTTTCTTGGTCATATGATGATATGCTTGGGTTGGATCCTAAGCTAGCTCTACATCATTTTCCATTGGTTCCAAATGCTAAACCCATCAAAAAAAACGTAAGGAAAATGCATCCATAGATCACACTTTTAGTGTAAGTAGAGATGAAGAAAATTTTGGATGCTGCGTTCATTCATCCTATAGACTACGTAGAATGGATATCCAATCTTGTTCCCTTAACTGAAATAACCAAGTGAATTAGGGTGTGTAAAAAATTTAGGGATCTAGACAAATCTTATCCTAAAGATGACTTCCTACTACCCAACATTGACATCATAGTAGACCTCATAGCGGGATATGAGATGCTATCACTTATGGATGGATTTTTAGGATATAATAAGGTTAAAATTTCCCCTAATGATAAAAAAAATAGCCTTCACTTGTTCTTGTGGTACCTTTTGTTGGAATATCATGCCATTTGGTCTTAAGAATGCTAGAGCAATGTATCAGAGAGCTATGACTACCATCTTTCATCATTAAATGCATATCTTTATGGAAGATTATGTTGATGACTTACTAGAAAAATCCTTATCAAGAGATAGTCATCTAGTAGTATTGGACAAGATTTTCAAGAGATTTGAGGAATACAAAGTCAGATTAAATCCTAAGAAGTGTGTTTTTGGATTTTAATGAGGAAAAATCCTAGGATATATTATCTCTCATAAAGGTATTGAATTCGATCTTGTAAAAGAGATTTAAGCTATTATGGATATGCCTTCACCAAAAAAAATAAGTTAGTTACACACTCTACAATGAAGGTTATAGTATATCCAAAGGTTCATTTCTCAATTAGTAGATAAGTGTCATCCATTCCAACACTTGATTTGTAAGGGAGTCCCATTCATATGGACCAATCATTGTTAGGAAGCATTTCAACAAATAAAGGACTATTTATTAGTGCCTCCAGTCTTTATGACTCCTATCAATGGTAGATACCTCATGTTATACATATTGACAACCGCGTCAATATTGGGTCATTTTTAGCACATAAAGAAAATTATGGAAATGGATGAGCTATCTATTATATTAGTTGCACTCTTGTAGGGTATGAGCTTAATTAAAATCCTATTGAATGAGAATGCCTTGCAGTCATATTTTCCACACAAAATCTTAGACATTATAGGTTAAACCATCGAACAAAATTGGTAGATAATATTGATCCATTGAAATATCTACTAAGCATAGCAACTTTAACGGGTCAAATGGAAAAGTGGGTCATAATTTTAAGTGAATACGACATAGAGTATGTTGATCATAAGGAAATGAAAGGACAAGTGATAGTTGATCAACTCTTAGACTCACCAATTATAGCAAATCACCCATTAATATCTAGTTTTATTGATGAGTCCATCTTCATGATTGAGACTCCTATGACATGGAAGTTCTACTTTGTCATATCTTATACAAATCATGGTTTAGGAGCAAGAATCCTTTTTGTCACACCTCAAGGGGATTGGATACCAAAATCATACCGTATAGCATTTCCCTACACCAATAACATCATTGAGAAGGAGACATTGTTAATAGGAATATAAATGGGTATCAAATGGGAAATCAAGAACCTTCAACTCTATGGTGATTCCCTATTTGTCATTCGTTAGGTTAATGATGAATGTGACATAAAAAATGCAAAGATCACACCCTACAAGTGCATGGTTGATAGTTTAAAGTTATAATTTGATGTCATCACCTTTGAGAAAATCTTGAAAATTTAGAACAAGGAAACTAATGCAATGGAAACCATTGGATCTCTCTTGGGTATACCTAATAACGTGCCAAAATATGAGTTCTTCGTGGAACAACTATTGATCCCCATGTTCAATGTCCTCAAATCTGAGCTCATGCGTGAACTTGTTGGTCCTGATTCTCCCTGGTACAAAGACTTTTACAATTACCTACATGACCAAATTATCCCTCCTAACTTGTCTTATAACCAATGCAAGAAATTTATCTGAAAAGCATATAAATATGTCATCATCAGTGATACCCTGTACTGCTATAGCCTAGATAGCACCATGCTAAGATATCTCAATTCAAATGAAGCACCTACAACTTTACACAAGGTATATGGAGGTATATGTGGATCTCACTTGGATGGTCCTACCTTAGCCAAAAATATTATGCGAATGGGATACTATTGGCCCACTATGGAATGTGATGCTTAGCACTTTGTTAAGAATTTTTTCCAAAGTCAGATACATGGGGATCTTGTGCACACACCTTCCTAGGAACTTCATCGAGTTACATCACTGTAGGAATTCTATCAATGGGAACTCGACCTCATGGGAAAGATTCATCCTGCCTTTTCCAATCATCCTTTCAAAAATAAGGATGCCCATGAAATGTGCGAGCGATTTCATATCCAACATCATTTCACCATTCTGTATTACCCTCAAGGTAAAATTTAAGTTGAGACATCTAATAAGACTATCCTTAAGATCCTAAAGAATATTGTCGATGATGTTGTCCATGATTGGCACATTGAACTCAATCCCACATTATGGGCCTACCACACTAGAATCCACACCCCTAGAGGAGCCACTATATATTCCCTTGTTTTTGAATAAGAAGCAATCTTCCCATTGAGGTTGAGTTACCATCCTTGAGAGTTTCTATGGAATAGTTCATTGATGAAGAAGAATACTGTGCATCCCATTTGCATGAACTAGAGTTACTAGATGAGAAAAGACAAAATGCATTGTTCCACTTACAAGCATATCGAAATCATCTTTGCCATAGCTACAATAAGAGAGTATGAGTTAGAATTATGACATTGATGACTTGGCCTTGAAAGAGAATCCTAAGGGGTAAAAATACAAAGCCGTGTCACACTTTTGACCAACTTATCAACATAAGTGAATTTTGTATTTATAACTAATTTTTTTTTTTGGTCAAACATATGATCTAGTAAGATTCATTCTAAATAAATTAAATATGTCCACAACTTTTCCAACTAAAATTGTTGGCTAAATGCATATGTAGCACCACTTTAAGGCCAATTTACTAAAAAATAAAATTATTTGAAAAAATTAATGTTTCAACAACTCCTACTCATATAAATAACATTTTAAAAAAAATGTAAAAATACCCTTTTGTAGATCCATAAGTGTAGTTTTCAAATATATATTTATTTTAAAAGTTCAATTTTATTTATATTTTATTTTTAATTTTTTCTAAAAGTAGGTTATCAACACAAAAATATTAGGTTGATTACCATTCCAAGAAAAATACTAATATATATATATATATATATATATTTAAAATATGATGCCCTAGATAAAAGAATCTAGATTAAGATAGTATATTTTCTTTTCTATTTTAGATAAATATTTAATATAAAAGTTACCGTTGAGTGGAAACAACCGTGTTTTAATATGCAAACATTTAAATATTTATTTAAAATTATATATTTATTAAAATTGCAAATAAATATCCATTCCCTAAAGCTTCAAGTTATAAATATACACAAAAAATTTGAAGGAAAAAAAAGAAAATTTACTATATAAAGCTTGATGTCTCATGTAACATTATTTTTCAGCATTTTATCAACAACTAAATTATAGTATTAATTCATAAAAAACTATATTCAAATAAATTTTTCATTTAAAAAAAAAATACAAACATAAAATATACTAAAAAATACACATTTTATTAGTTTACATCATTTCAAAATTCATAACATATATGCCACTTTGTAGTGATTCAAGTTTAAAAGTTAGATCAATGTTGGACGTTTCCTTTATAAAAGTGTGACACAACTTTGTACTTTTATCCTAAGAATCAAGTAGAGTGAGAAATTGAGAAATTTTGACCCTAATTGGTTGGGTCCTTACATCATAACCACAACATATGGATCTAGTGCTTATCAAATCTCTAATCCTAAGGGTGAATTTCTACCATAACCTATCAATAACATGCACCTTCGCAAGTACTATACCTAGCTTTTAGAGAATCCCATCGAAATTACAACAAAAAAATCAAAATAAAAATAAAATTGTTACCATGATGAAAACCTGGAAAATAGGCATCTTGGTGACACAAAAAAAAAAAAAAAATAGTAAAGAGAAATAATCCTTCCATTAGTGAAAACCACTTTGGTGGCCCTTTGGATAATTATTGTGGTGAAAACTTGGCAAACAAGTGACATGTGTAGTGGATCTTTGCTCCATCATCTACTTTCATTCTATCTAATTTTCCACTTTCGTCCATGGTCTATCGCGCACATCCCACTCCATAATAAACTCTACCCTCTCTATATCACCCATATTAAATCTTAGTCATTCCTCTCATGGCGTGGGAGTCATTGAAATTTTATGTCTTGCACTTTTCATTTCCATCCATAGTAAATTTCATTCATTGATCTCTTCATCCATAGTAAATTGATCTTGTACTTGACTGGGGGAAATTCCTATGAGGTTTCATATGGGATCCTAGAAATGGTTCAACACTTCAAAACACATTAGGAAAATCCAAAACATCCAAAAAAGCCATGAACATCCAAAAAAATAAAAAAATGCTAAAATCTAAAAAAATTGAGAAAACATTATAGCTCCAAAATAGTCTTTGTTAGTCCAAGTTGTTGAACTATCTTGTTTTTATGACTTCACATAGGAAAGGCCATCATCGATGATCCCCCAAGGCTTTAGGTTCATCCTCCATGTTTTGTCATAACAAGTTGTCAATCCATTTGTATCTATCCATAATAAACTATCCATGGTCAAGGTTGATCGAACTACATTGTTTGTGTGCTTTACATAGGAAAGGCAATCATAAATGAGCCCTTGAGGCACTAGGTTAGTCCCTTAGGGTTTTTCATAACAAGTTCTTCATCCATCCCAAACCATATCAAAATATATTGTCCCTTGCTAAGGTTGACATTTTGAGTAGACACAAGTAGTTATCAAACAAGAGAACTTAGCTTAAAAAATTGTGAAACAAGAAAACCATCTAACAAACCTTCAAATATCATAGATCAATTTCCTAAATAATAAAACTTCAAAAAATCAACCAATCAAACATCATACAACAAAAATCAACAATCCAATCCTATCAGACAGTCTTATATGGAGTGTTGCATTGTCGAAACAAGACTTAATGTCTTATACAACATGCCACATCTCTAAAACTAGAATTTAGCCTCCAACATATCAATCATCTTTTCCAAGTTCTTGCACCCTCAAAACTAGACTCCATCCATCATTGGTCTTATATGAGTTGTACCATTCCTAAAACCATACGCTATAATTATCCAAAGCATGCTCATACAAGTAATCATTGGAAAATGATCTAAATGGCTATTGACTATGTTGGTCTAGTTTTTATATATTTTTTATCAATTTATATTTGATTATGTTACTATGCACCTTGAGGATGTCCTGAGAAGGATTTAGAGGAGCGATGATGGACCATGACCTTTTTCTCTTTGATTTTTGTTTATAGTTTGTCTTGGAAATATGAATGGGGCAAATTGGTTCCTTGCATGTGATCAAATTTCCATTTGCAATAATCAAAACATCATATGCAAGATAAAGCTAAACCTAACGCTTTCTTGTGTCAAGAAAAACATGCTTTGTGGTTATTTGCTCACATGTTTTGGCAAGGTTTTGTGGTTACTAATCTGCACCATGACACTCCTTGTTTGTTGCATGTTTTTTTTTGCAAGGGATAACATATCATACCTTGGTCTATGACATATCTTGGTGTTCATAATCCATTTCCATAATAAGTTCTATGATGATAATTATGCAATCAAATAAGAGCTTGATCATCTATTAATAATATATCAAGATAAAAACTCCCAATTCATTTGTTTCATTCTTCCATTCCATTCCTTGCTTTTATTTTCCATGTTAACATTCCCTTCATCCATCCCTCATATCATCTTGATAGTGTGATATGACACACAATGATGCATTAGTAGTATCGCACTACATACTCAAGCACGTTAGTACATCATGGGGATCACTATCATTATCATTTATGTGTTAGGCCATCCATATTGCATCAAAAAATACAAAAAATATCTATAACATTGCATCACATAGAATTGTCATCTACATAAGCATCACATACAAATATGAAATAAAAATATGGGTATCCATTCATCCATCATAACATATATAAGCATAGGAAAATAATCATTTGCATCCATCCATACATCCTAAGCATATATAAGCTATTACCATAGTCACGATATAGGTTAATTACACTAGATCCATACGAATTTGAGGCATATTTAATCCACTAAGGCATGATCCCAATGAGATATTCAAAATCAACAAGAACTAAATAACCATTAAACTAACATGAAATCAACACAAAATCATAATAAAAACCTATTCTAAGACCTTAAATCTTATTCCATTGGGGGAGTGGTGTCACATTGATGTGGAATAACAACCCTTTCCCAATCCCTTGGATAATATGATCTTGTTTCAATCTATTTTATTAAGGAAAATTAATGAAATTGATGAAATATGAATGAAACATGGATGCAAAACTAGTTTAATATGATGAAGATGAGTGCTAAATGCTAAGATGCTTGATGAGAATGGATGCACACTACGATAAATGGAAATAAAGTTCAAAGATGCAAGCCATGGATGTAAACTAATGCTAAGATGGATGCAAATTAAGTTAACATGGAAGCCATTGATGGATATTTAAGATAATATGGATGAATATTAAACTAAAATGCTAAAAAGTGCTCAATGTGAATGCAAGTGAGTATGAATTTCAACAACATAAATTTGCTATCAAAAGATGGATCCATTTCTCTCCAAATAGTGATTGGTCGTGTCCACAAAAGGATATTAAAATCATGGCAAAACCTAACCTGGGAATTGGACATTCCATCAAACGATTAATATCTTTCATGGTCGTTCATTTACTTGTCAAACCACAGAACGTATACTTGAAATGGAGTAGCACTGTATGTGCACTAAGAACTAGTTTCAGTCATAACTTATCAGAAATAAATGCTTGGAAGAAATTCTACTTATGCTATAGGAAAGTAATGCGAAGTCTTCTTAACTCAAACATAACTTAACCAAAGCAGAAATCATAACAACTGCTACTAAGAAACAAACCATGAACTAGCCTTATGTTGCAAGAAAAAACACATGGATGGATTCCCGATGCTGCAGGAACAATATAAGACTGAGTTTGTACTAAAACTTACAAGAATGAAATCTAACCTGTAATCAACAGAAGATAAAAAACTACTCAACTAGGGATACTTAATAAGTGGCCCCCCTTAGCAAGCATCAACTAATTTACACAAAGATCAAACTGAGAACTTCATCAAATTTTATTCATAACTTGAAGTCATCTACATTGATTGTTCTGTTCCAAAAAACTAAAAAAAAACTAATTCTTATTATGACACTAACTCTTACATAATCTCCTTTCTATCTTGTTCCCTCGTGCAGGAGGAACACTTATTTAAATTAGGAAAGGAACTAACTACTTAACCCTGACAAAGAAAGACATGGATACAAATATATCCTGAAACCGAGGAACATACTTCATAAATGAGTTTATCCGTTCAACCCGATCCAGAGAGAATCTAGCACTCCACTCTTTCCAGATTAACTAACATTTAAATTCATTCCCAACAACTTGGTCAGAGAGTCTTCGCCGGAACAACTTCCTTGAGGTCGTGCAGGAAATGGACTTTACTGCAAGGCCAAGATCAGTTGTGCTCGACTCGTTCATGCTTTCTTCAACAACTTGTGAAACACAAGGTAACAGAAGCGAAAGAAAACACGCATGGAAAATACACGATATTCATTCATTAATCACATATTAAATCTATTTCATTATTCAAAAACTACATATGTTATATCAGTCATTTGGGAAGTCAAATAGGGCAATTAATATGAACATACAGAAATGTCAGGCTACAGGAATGTAGGAATGTATTGCTACAGGATACCACCCAATAAGAAGGTCTTTAAAGAGTAAAAACAACCATTAACAACAAGAGTAAGGGTGTCAAAAATACAACATAATACTTAAATCATGAGCATATTTTGGGCTCATCATTTTTCCCCTACTTAGCCTAATGTTGGTCCTCCAGCATTAAATCTTCTGGTTGTCTCCCTGAAATCAGTAGGTGTGGCATGACCCTGAAATGAAGTCTTGAACTTGTAATAAAAACCTCTAAAAATTTTCCATCTTTCATATCTATGGGATTTTTTATCCTCATTAATATTTATGGCTCGATAGGGGTAAAGTGGCCACATCAGCACAGGAGGTCAAAATGTCAAAGGCAACCACAACTCAAACCTCTTCTAAAGACTGAGCTGCATGTACCTTTCTGTTCTTCTGAGGGTTGCCTTGAAATTCAGGGGGCTATGAGGTTCAGACCTTCTTAACCCAACAGTTAATTTTTCCCATCTTTTCTCAATTCTGGAAGATGATAGTTTCCAAAATAGATATGGCCGGCTTTTAAATTCGTCATATGCCTATTTCCTGAGATCAAATATTTTCATTCTGACTTCTTGATTATTAAATCCATATGCAACAGTAAACCAAGTTTTCAGCATTGTGTAAGGATCTGAACTCTCAGGTGGCAGTGGGATGGACTCATCCCTTTCAGCTTCTTCATAGGCTTCCAATTGTCTGCCATAATTTGTTTCATTTGCTGCCCAAGACATGAGTGATCTTAAATGAATATCGACAATATAAAGAAGTGCATTCCACTCTGTTTCAAAGGGAATTATAAATCCATACAAATAAAATTCACACAAAGAATTCTTCAGCCAGCTAGGGGCTACTTGATAGGCATCATAAAATTCTTTGGCTTTATGAATGACAGGATCTAAATTCCTTGAAATTCTCATTAACTGAAACCAAAAGAATTTTTCCTTAAGGCACAGGGCATAAACCCTAGGTGGTGGTCTACATTCCATGATTTGACCAGTTAACTTCATCATTTCATTCATTTTCTCCTTTAACTTCTAAATTTCCTGTTCTTGTCTTTCAATCTTTCTTTTCAATTGCTTCTTCTCTACCTCCCAAAGGCTCTGTTGTACTTCAGTTTTGGCCAAGTGGTGAAAACTCAAGGTCTGAAATGTGACTGACCTCCATGTAGTTCTAAGGTGTTCTAGAAATTCAATCAAAAATGTCCTTTTATACATAGTCATTTCTTGACAGGTTGCAGAGGGTAATGAGGTTTCATTGGATACCTCAAATTGCACAGGTTGTTCTTCTTCTTCTTGCTGTAGGATAAATTCCTATTGTTGTGCTGGAAAAGATTGTGCTTCCTTTGTAATTTGCATAGTTGTGTTAGCCAAGTCATCAAGATTGGGCATCCCCTTTTCATTATGCTCAACTTCCATTGTCTCAATTTGTTCTTCCCCAGAAATAACAAATGAACTTTGTGCAACATTCGCAGACACATCCTGAGAAACATCATGTTCAGATTATTCAGATTCTCTAGAAATTATTATAATTTTAGGTTGAGCTAAGGTAGGGGTGACTTTACATTGTTTCCTTGCTAAAACCCTTTTTGGCACTGTTGCAGCTGCCAGAGGTGCTCTCATGGCTTTCCTCTTTCTAAATTTCCTAAAGGGCTCATAATTAACAAAAAAAGATGATGTTGAACTCGTGGTGGCAACAGGCATTGCTATAGGAGAAACTGCTACAGGGGAGGATAATGTAGGAGTAGAAAATTGCCTCTTCTAAGGATGAGGGTCAGTTTCTAGGGTTTGCTCTGCCCTAGAGGACTCTCCTACCTTTGTTTTTCCTTTTTCCCTTCTACTGGCAGACCTAGTTTGTATTTAGGCAGAGGGCTCTGGTATGGAGGCTGCAAGACTAGGTGCTGCAGGAGCAGATGATTCTTGCTCTGCTTCCCTACTGGTAGATTCTATTCTCTTTTTCTTTTTCTTAGGCTGTGCAGGAAGTGCCCTAGGGGGTTCTGGAGGTTGCAGATTCTTTTGGGCAACAAATTCTTGCCAGGAAAGAGGTGACACATCCCTCAAAGAACGTTTAATTAAGAGTTTAATAAGGGCATGATGGGAAATAGAATTATCCCTCCCTCTCTTGGTTTCATGGGCGCATTGTTTCAAGAGTTTTAACAAAAAGTTTGGGACATTAACGGATAACCCATGCCTCATATGACTAACAATTTAAAATGGTAGGAATGCAGATAAGAAAAATGGCCTTCACATGTTAAATACCTGATTATAAAAGCAACATATTATGGGTAGGGAGGAGGCAACGACACTCATTTGCATCCTTGCTTAGAGATTTCCAAGGGTCCATCAGTTGGTACTGTAAATTCTACCCTCGCAGAGACAACATCTGAAGAAAAATTCTCTTTGACGACTGGAAGCCCAGTTACCTCTGCAATTCGTTCTTCTATTACAGCTACCGTTAAACCCCATACTGTAGCCTCACCTTTAGAAAGAGTTCTTAAAAATTCATCTGCAGCTTCCTCATTGAAAGAATCTAACCTCAAAAAGTAATTTAACCAACCACAGAGGCTAAATGCTTGAACTGTTTGAGGATTTTGTGTCAATAACTCATGAGCTATAGGCTCATGTCTTACTAGTTGACCACCCATACTCACAAATTGTCTTAGCTGAAACCCAACTCTTTTTTGAAAATCCAAAAGAAAACTTTTTCTTTTTCGGCTCTGCTTCTTTCTGTCCTACCATCACTTCTCCTTTCTTTTCCAAAAATGAACTCAAAAGATCTTTGCATGCAATGATTGTTACAACTACTCAAAACAAGGAGTTTAATTGCTATCTAGGATGGAAACATGCAGTCATATTTGGAAAGTACAAGAAAATAAAAATATTCATACGGTTGTGACAGTGGCGTAAGAAAAGGTTTAAAAAAATGGATTATCCTGCCCCCTACTTAAAATGTGACATGTGTCCACACTTGTACTGAAGGATAAGCGAATATCGGATAATAATGACTGATATTGACATAGTAGTGAATGAATAAAATGAAATAAATGAATGATGCAACAAAAGATATTGCGTACCTTTCAATAAATGCCCATATGTGCTTAAAAAGATGACAACTTCAACATGAAATTATGGTTGGAAATGAAATCATCATTAAGGGTGGTGTGGATGGATGACATGGATGGGCTACATGGATGAATGAGATGGATAGGTGAGATGAATGGATGAGATGGAAGAAAAGAAAATGAAAGGTGGCGATGAAGGACGATGGAGAAAAAAGGCTTCCTTAGAAAGGAAACCTTTATTATGAGCATGCATTATAAAATTAAGATGAAGCTGCAGGAGAAAGGCCAAAGCCTTTTGCTGCAGGAAGATCAGTGGTAGGATCCTGAACAAACTGCTACATAAATTCTTCTTTCGAGGCTGGCTTACAATAAAACCGGAGACGGTGTCCATTAACCAGTAGCTTGAATCAAACATGATCAATTGTGACTAATTGAACTAAACCATTATCAAATACATTCTCAATTTCATATGGACCAAGCCATCGGATAGTGAGTTTACCTTGATTTTCTTTATACCTGGAGTCATAAAGCAACGCCCAATCACCAACAGAGAATTGTTTAGTTTGGATATGGTGGTCATGCCATTTTTTCCTTTGTTGTTGTACAATTTATGTATGCTGCAGGGCCACTTTTTTGAGTTCATCTAATGCATTCAGTTGTAGGAGGCATTGCTTTTGGGCTTTGGAAATGTCAATATTAAGCTCTAGAGCAGTCCTTAAGTTCTTATGCTCAAACTCTGTTGGTAACATGGCAGTTTTTCCATAGAGCAATTCAAAAGGAGTAAACCCTGTAGTTGTCTTCCACGTTGTCCTATAGGTCTAGACTGCTTCAGGAAGTCGACTGCTCCAATATTTCTTGTGTAATTGGACTTTCTTGGTAAGAATCACCTCAATTTCTCTGTTAGTAACTTATGCCTGACCATTGGCCTGAGGGTGATAGGGGCTAGACTTTTTGTGCCTAATCTTATAATCAGTCATTAGTGCAGTGATCAAATTGGATGTGAACTGAGCTCCTTGATCAGTGACAAGTTCCCTTAGGACTCCAAACTAAGTAAATAACTGCTCATACAGGAATTCAACAACCTTATTATCACGGGCATGTGTCATTTCTTTCACTTCTACCCATTTGGTCACATAATCAGTACAAACTAAAATATATGATTTCCCATTGGATGGAGGATCAATGGGCCCAACAAAATCCATGCCCCACTTATCAAAGGGGCTAATTATCACCTGAGGATATAGGAGAATTTCATCAGACCTTGTTGGTCTTCCCATGCGTTGACATCTGTCACATTTCTTGGTGTAAGCTGCAACATCTTTGTGTAGTGTGGGCCAATAGTATCCAGTAGCCAACACCTTCATAGATATTATCTTAGCTGTGAAGTGGCCCCCACATGGCTCATCATGACAGGCATGCAATATGTCATATGTTTCATCTTCCGGAACACATCTTCTCATGATTTGGTCAGGCCCTGTATAAAATAAGTAGTCTGCAATCCATGAAAAGTTAAATCTTTTCTCCACCAACAATTGTCTTTCCTTTGGTGAGAAATGGCCTAGAATCTTGTTGGCTGCTAAGTAATTTGCAATATCTACATACCATGGGTTTTGAGCATCAATGAAAAATAGATGTTCATCAGGAAACCTATCATCAAGTACCTCTGGGGTGGTAGGTGTAGTTGTTTGAAGTCTTGACAAGAAATCAGCCACCACATTAGCTCGTCTTGGTTTATCAATAACTGTGATATCAAATTCCTGCAACAATAGGAGCCATCTTGCTAATCTTCCAGATATGGTAGGCTTATTCATGAGGTATCTTATTGCTACATGATCTGTATGGATGAATATTTGATAACCAGTGACATAATGTCGGAACTTGTTCAGGGCATACACAACTGCTAGCAATTCTTTCTCTGTGACAGTGTAGTTTAATTTAGGGCCTTGAAGGTTTTTGCTAATGAAATATATGGCATGCTCTATGGAATTTTCTTTTTGTCCTAACACTGCCCCTATGGCATAGTCAAAAGCATCTGTGTGTATATGAAAGGGTAGACTCCACTTTGGTCCTTGAAGAACAGGTGCTTGAGTAAGTAAATTCTTAAGTTGTAGGAAAGAATTGTCACAGGCCTCAGTCCAGTTGAATTCATAATCCTTAGTCAATAAGGCATATAATGGACTGGCTATTTTGCTGAAATATTTGATGAACCTTCTATAATATCCATCATGTCCTAGGAAACTTCTAACATCCTTTTGTTTCATAGGTGTTGGAAAGGTGAAAAATGACTTCTATTTTTCTAAGATCAACTTGAATTCCTGCTTGAGAAATATGATGGCCTAGAACAATTCCCTCTTGCATCATCATAAAACACTTCTCACTATTCAAAGACAAATTTTTCTCCTTACATCTTTCCAATACTTTTTCCAAGTTTTCTAATGCTTCTTCATAGATGGCTCCATAAGTGGTGAAGTCATCCATGTAGATCTCCATAGAATCATGAGAAATATTAGCAAAAATACTGATCACTGCCCATTGAAATGTTGTAGGTGCATTACACAGGCCAAAAGGTAAGACAGAGTAGGCAAAAGTACCCCATGGACTGGTAAAAGTTGTTATTTCCTGATCCTCGGGGCAATTCTAATTTGATTATACCCACTATATCCATCCAAAAAGGAGAAATACTTCTTACCAGACAATGAGTCTAGCACTTGATCAACAAATGGCAGTGGAAAGTGATCCTTTTTAGTTGTTGTGTTCAGCTCCCTATAATCTACACAAAATCTCCATTTTCCACCCTTCTTAGGAACAATTACCAGTGGAGATACCCTTTGACTGTCTGAAATAGGATAGATAAAACTAGCATCAAGCAATTTTTGAAGCTCTTGCTTAACTATTTCCCGGAGTGTTGGGTTGATTCTTCTTTGAGGCTGCCTAATAGGTGAACAATCCTCCTTAATATAGATCCTATGAGTACAAAGCTGAGGATTGATTCCCTTCATATCCCCATAGTCCCATGCAAAAGCTATGTGTTGAGCTTGAAGCATTGTAGCTAGGGTAGTTTGTTGAGACGGAGGTAGCTTATTATTGATATGTAGACAGCAGCTTGGAGATACTTCTATCTGTTTGGTAAGATCATTTATTGGGGTTGCTGATAAAGGTGGTGTCTGTATGTCACATAATAGAAAATTGTGATTGCTCTCAGGATTTAGTTGTTGCAGCAAACATTGCTGAGAATGGCTGTCTGAAACAGATGGGCTATTTAGATCAGAGTTGAACTACAAAATGTGTAGAAGCAGACCATCCTCACTCTGAAGCCAAGAAAATGGATTAGTTTGCAACATCATTAACTGAGCTAATGAATTGACTTCTTTAGTTTCCTCTCCTAAATTTGGCCAAATTGGTTGAGACAAGTCTGGCAGAGGCTATGCAGGTGGGTATAAAGCCAACTTCTTTCTTGACTGACCATCAGAAATTGTCATGTCTCCTGAACGACATCCTATAAGGGCATCAGTTGTGGCTAACTAGGGTCTACCTAGGAGGATAGGATATCCTCCCAAGGTTGCCTTAGTGGACAGTATGGTGAAATTTGTGGGATATTCCCAAGACTCAAGGGTGACAATGACATCTTCTATCACTCCATCAGGTGTGACTATGGAACTATCAACAAGCTGTAGGACAGTCGATGTAGATCAAATGTTTGGGATATTCAAACACTCCATAGTGTGCTTGGTCATTACATTAATAGCTACACCAAGGTCAATCAAAACATTCTTTACTATCTGACCATTGATATTTATTTTTACTACAGGACTCCCAAGGTCAGTATATTTTGGAATGACTACCTTCCCCAACATAATATCTGCCAACTGTCCTAGAACATGGATAGTTTGGGGATCCTTTTTCTTTCTTCCTTGTTTCTTTAAACAGGCCTCCTTAATGACTTTTCCATAAATTGGAACATCTTTAATAGCTTGAAAAAGAGGAATTTGAATTTGTACATTCTTTAGTTGATCCAAAATATCAAAGGTAGGCTCTTCTATGGTCTTGGATGTAGTAAGTTGCAATCTCTGAGGAAAAGGTGGTGTAGCATGATGCTGCAGGATAGGTTCCTTAGAGGAAGTATCTGATACATGTATATTTTCTACAGGATCAGTTGGTTGTTTAGAGGCAGAGTCTGGAATCTCTATAATTACAGGCAGCTGTGGAGCATGGAGAGTGGTTCCAGACCTGAGATGGATATCATTGATATTCAGGGCATAAGCTAGATATTGATTGGCTTCTACAGAATACATAGGTTGTTGTTGTTGCTGCTTATTATTATTAGGATTTGGCAATGGTTGAGTAGGCATAGGAATTTGTTTTGGAGGGCCAGTATTTTCTACAGGTGCTACAGGAAGAGGCAGAAGGGCCGAAGGTTGTGGTTGCTAAAGCTCCAAGAATCCAGGGGGTTGGTTCTACCATTACTGAGAACCTCTCCATTGAGGATTCTACTTCCAGTTACCTGGAGGTGGAGTCCATTGTCTTTGTGGTTGCTACCAACCTCCTTGAGGAGGTTGCCATTGAGGACTCTGATAGTTAGGCCAGTATGGTTGAGGGGTATTCCAAGGTGGAGATGGGCCATATGTAGGTGGCCATCGGTTATTAGAATAAGTATTACCAAAAGTCAAAGGATCTTGAGGCATATTTTATCTTTGAGCCCATGGCCTCCTTTGTGCAACAAAGAATACTTGGTCATCGTCACCTTCTATCATCTTAAAATAAGTGGGTAGCTGCTTAGCCTCCATGTTGGCCACCATCTTGCATCTGCAGTCACGTTTCTTCTGTCTACAGTGTGGACAGAACTCAGCCAGGATTGCTTCAGCCTCCTCATGTTTCTTCTGAGCTTGCATGGTATCCAATTGTGTAGCCATGTTTATGATGTCCTGCTTGAAATCAGACAACAAATTTGTGTCCGTGAGACTCCATTTAGCTTGATGACCTCTACCCTTCTTCACATTTGCTCAGGAGTAATTGAGACATATCTTCTTGATATCATCCCAAGATGCTTGGGTGATATCTCCTCCTCCCATAAGGTCCAGGGCATCAATACAGCTATCATTGATTCCCCTTAGAATAAGTAGTTTCTGAGATTCTTCATTAAGAGTATGGTATGAATTATTTTTTAGAGAAAAATGGAATCTTGAGATATAGTCTTCTAGGCTTTCATCCTCCTTTTGTTGGTTTCTGAATATATCATCACCCTTACTACCACTCTTACAATATTCCTTGTATTTCTCAAGAAATTTTGTTTGCATGGTTGCCCAACTATCAACAACACCCCTTCCCAAACTCATGAACCATCTGAGAGCTCCCTCCTTCAAGGTAGTGGGAAACAACTTCAGTTTGTGAGCATCTGAAGTGTAATCATAACTGCGACAAAGGATGTCAAACTCAAACAAGAAGGTTTATGGGTCCTCTGTAACTAGGCCATAGAACTTGGGAAGTAATGAAGAAGGAATATTCTTAAGGTTGTCATTATCTTGTTGAGCAACAATGGGGAATTCAAAAGAAGGAGGTCGATAAGGTGGATTACGTGCCATGTTTGCTTGATGGAGTATCAAAGCAAATGGGTTTTCTTAAGGTTCTTCGTTAGTTGGGCTGAATAGCAAGTCAGCAAACAAATCTTTAGCAAATGGATCAATATCTAAGTCTCCTTCCTAAAATAGGCTATAAGCTGGTTTAGTTTTATTAGCAATGAATGGAAGGTTAGGGAGAAATCTTCCCTGAGCGTCTCTTCTTCTATGCATGCAATTTGAAGGGGGTTAAAAATGCTTGAATAACAGACTAAACTACTGCCTAACAATGACTATAGTAGGTTCTTAGCTTGACACCATCCCCGGAAATGGTGCCAAAAATGGTCGCGTCCACAAAAGGATATGAAAATCACGACAAAACCTAACCTGGGAATTGGACATTCTAGCAGGCGATTAATATCTTTCATGGTCGTTCATTTACTTGTCAAACCACAGAACGTATACTTGAAATGTAGCAGCACTATATGTGCACTAAGAACCAGTTTCTTTCATAACTTATCGGAAATAAATGCTTGGAAGAAATTCTACTTATGCTATAGGAAAGTAATGTGAAGTCTTCTTAACTCAAACATAACTTAACCAAAGTAGAAATCATAACAACTACTACTAAGAAACAAACCATGAACTAGCCTTATGCTGCAGGAACAAACACAGGGATGGATTCCTGATGCTGCAGGAACAATATAAGACTGAGTTTGTACTAAAACTGACAAGAATGAAATCTAACCTGTAATCAACAGAAGATAAACAACTACTCAACTACGAATACTTACTAAGTGGCCCCCCTTAGCAAGCATAAAATAATTTACACAAAGATCAAACTCAGAACTTCATCAATTTTTATTCATAACTTGAAGTCATCTACATTGATTGTTCTATTCCAGAAAACTAAAAAACACTAATTCTTATTATGACACTAACTCTTACATAATCTGCTTTCTATCTTGTTCCCTCGCGTAGGAGGAACACTTATTTAAATCAGGAAAGTAACTAACTACTTAACCCTAACAAAGAAAGACGTGGATACAAATATATCTTGAAACCGAGGAACAAACTTCATAAATGAGTTTATCCAATCAACTCGATCCAGAGAGAATCTAGCACTCCACTCTTTCCAGGTTAACTAACATTTAAATTCATTCCTAACAACTCAGTCAGAGAGTCTTCACCGGAACAACTTCCTCGAGGTTGTGCAGGAAATGGACTTTACTGCAAGGCCAAGATCAGCTGCACTTGACTCATTCAAGCTTTCTTCAACAATCTGCAAAACACAAGGTAACATAAGTGAAAGAAAACACGCATGGAAACTACACGATATTCATTCATTAATCACATATTAAATCTATTTCATTATTCAAAAACTACATACGTTATATCAGTCATTTGGGAGGTCAAATAGGGCAATTAATATGAACATACAGAAATTTCAGGCTGCAGGAATGTAGGAATGTATTGCTACAGGATACCACCTGATAAGAAGGTCTTTAAAGAGTAAAAACAACCATTAACAACAAGAGTAAAGGTGTCAAAAATACAACATAATACTCAAATCATGAGCATATTTTGGGCTCATCAGTGATCTATTTATAGGATAGCAAATAAAAATCAAGGGATCATATCGATTTGATCTATTAATGGTTAATAATGAAAGAAGGATGAAATATTGATCAAGGATTCTCATCAATGGATGAGAATAAAAGATCACATGGATCAAGAAAAGATCAAGGGATAAGAATGATTCAAACAAACACAGTTTGCAACAACTTTGAAAGTTTTTTACAAAGTTTGTTTGAAAGAAATCATTCCTTTTTTGGAGACAAATAGGAGAATATTCCTTTGGAATATTCTCTATGCAAGTGGATGGGAGGGGAAATTAGAAATTTAGTAGTTAAAACTAAATTTGAATGTGCAAACTGGAGAATAATACAATATCCATTAAATAATCAACTTATTCAATGAAAAAGGAGTTCAAAATGACATTTAATTAAATAATAAAGATTATTTAATGAAATAAGAGGAAATAAGGTTTAAATTAAAAAAATTGATTTATTCAATTAAATAGGGTGAAATTTTAGTGTGGGAGGGTAGGAATTAACCCAATTAGGTCAATTAGATTAATAGGTGAAAATGAGGCATTTGATTAAATAACTAGGTTAATTTAATCAAAAAAGTGAAAAGAAGATGGGTTTCAAGATGAAACGATGTCACTATATCATATTCAAGTGTGTAGTATCATTCAACACATTTTTAAGTGTCTACATTTTCCCCCTCTTTTGAAGCAAGGTACTTATTACATTGGTTCAAAGACTGACACTTTTCAAATTAAAAACTATTGCTCAAATCAAAAAATTTAAATTCCTAATTTTTTAAATGCCCCACTATTTCCCTAGTGGAAGGAATTAAGCTAGTACCTTTCCCCCTTGAGAAATTGGGCCAAAATTTATAGTTTTGAGTCGAGATCATGACAAAGGTTCAAGATTAGTTCAACTCAAATAAGAGTAGAAAGATCAAATATCTAATGTAGACATATTTGATAATGTATAGGCAGTCATCGAATATGGGTAGCCTCATGTATATTTTGATATATATCACATAGATTTGATGCTTGGATAGAACTGTTAGTAATGATAGAAGAATAAGAAGAATAATATGGATCATGGAAGAATGAGGTGGATTAACCATTTATTATGAGATTGATTCAGAAGTCCAACAAGTCCATGATTCATCAAGACTTTATTAGATTATGGTGATGAGATATATGATTTTGTTCATATTCAAGATTGGGACTCTTCGTCATTCCTTATTTTTGATATAACACATAGAAACGATGCATCGTGGTATTGATAAACAAGATGGCATTGTATCTAGTGTGATGGACTTTGACTCTGCAAATAGATAGGATAGTTCTTGTTCACACCTTGACATATGGAAACCTTGTTGGAATGTAGTTTAGAAGTTTAGAATATTTTAGACCAGAGCATATGCAATAGTCAACAATCTACTCCAAATGACCTCCCTACACACAACTAAGCAAGTATGCACCAAGATTATTTTACAAGAATACCCCACAAGCACAACAAATAAAAGATAATGATTGATGCCCCATTACCTTCTCTCTAAATCATTTAGACATCATCAATAGGTCCTTAGAATGGGTCAATAAGATAAACCATACGAAAAGATAAAAAAAATCATTGTTTATATCTCTTGCCAAAGGGTGTGTTGTGTTTTGAGGATAAATATCCAAAATGATTGCCAAAGCTAATGCCCATTGTAGGAAGGATGCATCTTAGGAAAAATTATCAGATGTTTGTGGTTTGATAGGGTTTTTGAAAGGCCATTGATATAAGGTTCAATTGAAATGTTTAATAATGATCAAGAGTTTGATTTTTTATGTTTAGAGGTTCCACTTTTGCTGATTGTTGTACTTATTTTCTATTTGTATTACAAAAGGGTGAGTGTGACAATCGATTTATTATGGATGAAAGTTTATTGTGGGTGAAAGAAAAATGGGATGGATGGTTTTGGATTTTTTGGAATATTTCAATGTTTTTGACGTTTTGAAAAGGTTTTGAGGATATTTTTGGTCTTTTGAATGTTTATGTGAATGTTTTGGTTTTCAATTATTTGAGGTTGTTTAGGGTCTTCCATGTTTTCCAATGTTTTGGGTTTTCAAATTTTAATTTTTTTTGGGGTTTTCTAAGTTTTCCAAATGTTTTGGGGTTTTCTAAGTTTTACCAAGAATCTAATCTAAAATACTATCTTAGGGGCCTTGAGGGCTTATCAAAGATGAGCCTTTCCTATGTTATACACACACAAACCACGTAGTTTGATTGATGTTGACCAATTTATTGATGATATATGAACACTTGATGGATTGTTAGTTTATTATGATGGACTCCTAAAGTAATGAACTAGGGTGTCTCAGGGGTACATAAATGATGGCCTTGCCTATGTTCAAGCTTAGAGACTCCTAGTTTGATAAGGTACTATTTTTGGATTTTTGATGTGTTTTGGATGTTTTGGGATTTTGACTATACAACTTTTCAATTTTTTTTGGATTTTAGTTGTACAAGATTTTGATGTTTTTGGATTTTTTGATTTTGCAAGTATTTTTTGATTTTGATGAGGTTTTATGAACATTTTGGGATTTTCAATGAGATTTTGAAATAAACGATACCTAGATCATGACATTGATGTCATGTTATGAGCTATAAGATATGGATCAAGAGTTATTAAAAAATAAGGTTGTAATAACCTGCCCCCAATATCTAGCAATGTTTCATACTATGTACCTTGGAATTTTACCCTATTTTAATGTGCAAAATATCTTAAAATGCAAATGATAAAACACTAAGAACACTTTAATGATTAGCCTAAAGAGTGATAAAATAAGGAAAATAGATGAAATAAAATTTAAATCGATTATACCTTCCTTGCTGTTGAAGACTCCTTGGTTGGCCCTTGATTTAGATGAATTTGTATGCTCCTTAGATGGCTTTTGATGTTACTAGATGCAAGATTGATAATGGAAAATGACTAAATGGATGGCTAAATGATAGCAAATGCTTGAGAATGCAAATTGGCAGTATAAGGTTGCTCAAAATGAAAGTGTTGAAAATGCCCTTGAGGAGGGGGTATTTATAGAAGAATTTGAATTCTCTAGAGAATTCAACCGTTGAGATTCATCCAAAAAGGTCAAGATGAAGGGCTATGGTGGGTTGAGAACTCACAAGCCCTCACATCTTGACATGTGGATGGTGAAGTGGCTAAGAGGAGGTGAGGTGTAAGTGAGGTGGAGAGGAAGTACATGATGTGGAGGAAGGACAAGTACCTTCCAAGTACATTGGGAGATGGGAAGAACCTTGGGTGGATAAAAGTGAATTTTAAATTCACAATGATTGGAAGAATCTAGTGGATAAGATAATTTTCCCAAAAGGTGGGAGTTTGTCACATGTGACTTGATGTGACAAGTCAAAGATTCTAGAAGATGCATGGGAAAAGGGGATTCTAGGAGGAATAAAATGTGAATTAAAAATTCACATGGGGAAGAGAGGAAGTCTAGGGTGAATAAATGTGAATTAAAAATTCACATGGGAAAGAGGGTCAATGCCAAGAAAGGAAAATGAAAAGGTTGACTAAAAAGGGATGTTAAATGTGGCTAATGACTTTGATTATGGTTGTGCAAATACCTGATTAGAATAATTAATGAGAGATTAGAAGCAAGTGGCAAATGTAGGAGGATGTGACATTAATCTTTGATTAAGAGGATGGACATCCTAATCATGAATTAATTAGATTAATCCAAATTATAGAGGGATTATGGAGGATGTGACAAGGAGAGAGAAAATGAAAGAATTTTAAATTGATTTTAATCAAAAAGGTTAAAATGACTAAATTAAATAAATTGATGTATTTATTTAATTTAGAGAGGAAAAAGGTGAAAGGTAAAGCATTTAATTGTTTAAATTAAATATTTTAAGGACTTTACGAAAAAAATGCAATATTAATTGAATAAATTAATATTGACAAAATTGATGAATAAAGAGGTGAATTTGATCGTATGGGAGCGATCAAATTTGGATGTCTACACATACATCAATGGACAAACCAAGATAGACAATGTATATGTGAAGAGTTCAACAAAGTTCCATAATGCTAGATATGGGATATGGGACTTCATGAGATAAAATGGTAAAGAGCCTATCAAATTTATTTTATGAGTAGAGTTGAAGTATATGTCAAATCTTTGTCAAGATCAAGATAAATAGGAATATCTAGATAAATCTAGATTGGATGGATGAAGGGAATATTGGATTTATCATGACAAGGATCAGATACTTTTGTCTAAGAAGGACCATATAGATGCTCAATTCTACTTATGATGCTTTTTCAACTAAGTTTTCATCATATCACTTTCCCAAAGCGCCACTGTAATGGTTTTCACTAGAGGATGATTTTTATTTTTACTATTTTCTTGATTTTTGATTTTTTTTTTTTTTTAATATTTTTACCCTCATGTTGAACCACCTAGTGGTACTGATGTAGAGGCCAATGTCATAATATGCAAATAGTATCTTTCTTGAAGAAGCTACTTTTATAAGACATTAGAAATTGAATACAATTTTTGAGAACTCTGATCTACCTTGTTAGTACCAAAACCAACCTTATCTATGTGTGCACATCATGATAGAGTGCCTTCAGAATCCTTATGATGAAGAGTAGCTACAACCATAGTCAATGCGAGAATTGGATATCTTGAATGGAGTGTACCATGTCATGCATGAAGGAATATGAGATGAATTGGTTGATGGTTTGGAACCTTTGATTCTCCAAACTTGGGAAGATGAGAAATGATGGGTGTGAATAGAGGTTTTCATGGAATTAGGACAAACAATTGGATATACTTCATTCCTTGCTTGAGAATCCTGATTTTGTATTTGAGGACGCTTTTGATGGATAGGTTTCCCTTTTTTATTTTTCCCCATGGTTTCTTTGACTAATGGAGTATCATTGGGATGTGTTGGAAGCCTTGCGACATGAGCATGAAGTATGGATAGTTGTGCTGGTTGTTTCTATGTTGTCATTGATGTCAACATGGTAATAACTATATGGTGATGACTATATGGGAAGTCTTCTTGGTTTACCAAAAGTTTTTCTCTCCTTCGTGATGGATCATTATGTTGGTGTTTGATTCCAAAACTCATCGCAAGATTTGATATGATTCTAATCTCCTAACCATGTTTTATTGACTCATTCAGAATAATTTTTCTTGGATCTTGAGACATTATTTTGAATATGAATAGAAAGTTATATCTAATAGAGTTTAATTTTGTATCCCACTATTGTTCTGTGTGAGGTGTACTATGTGGGAGACTCCAAATTCTACTAAGGTGAACATTCTTATATTGTGGTTGAGCTGACAGTCTCTTTACTGGTAGTATGATGGGAAATTAATGTTTTCTCAAATCCAAAAGGTGTTTGCTTTGAGGATTATTTTCTAGTTTGAAGAATTATGTTTTTAGTCTTGGCTGACTCAACGAATGCAATATATTATGAAGACTAATAGCCGACTTGGCATATTGAAGTACATGGATAAAATGTTCAAATCTTATATGGTGCTGATAAAGAAAGGTTTTGACTATTTTGTGTTCATCCAATTAGGTCAACCTAATTGATGAATAAGATATGCTTGTATATATATAAGATGCTTTGAGGATTTAAAAAAGGGGGAAGAGAGAAAGAAAGAAAAAGTGTGAGTGTGTGTGTGTGAGCAAGTGAACAAAGGAGAAGATTAGAGCTTAAATGCTTTATCGGTAGTACAAATTTTTTGAGCAATGCAGTGCTTTTTATTTTGAGCTTTAGTGGAACTAAGCTTTCATATTGAAGGTGTATTCCATCAGTTCATTCTTTTGGCAGTGAGCCAATATCATTATATCTTGGCAGTGAGCCATCTTTTGTACTCAGGCTATGAGCCTTTTAAGGATAGTGAGTCCTGGTAGTGAGCCCCATAATATTTCATATTTGGATTTAATATATTGTGAGTTAAACCTCACCATGTTTTTTCCCATTATGGGTTTTCCACGTAAAAATCTTGATGTTCATGTGTGTGATTGTATTAACTTCTTTTTATGTTCTCTCTTACTGATTTAGTCAAAATAGTAATAATGATTAAGTGGATTTTATTATTGGTTTATGGAATAATAAATCACCCCCCTCTTAGTATTCCAAATTTCCAACAATTGGTATTAGAGCTTGGTTCCTTGGAAGAAGCCTAACAACTTGAGGAAGGTCTCGAAATTTGAACATGATCTTTTTTTTCCTCAGAAGTAGTAACTACTAAATTTTTAGAAGAAATGGAAGCCCTAAAGGACAAGATGATAAAATAAAATGAGCACATTGAAAAGCTACAAATAACAAGTATGGATACATGCGATCTATTGACTAAAGGAGAAGAAATCATCACTAGCTTGCTAGAACAATTGGATGAGAAGAAAAGAATTGAAGAATATTAGGAAATTTAAATTCAAAAGAAGATGGATGAATGCATAAAGCTTGAATTAGAAGCATAAATCCTGAGATCTAATCTGGTAAAGGAAAAGAGTTTTTAAGAAAAAAATAAAGATAAGCTCAGTGATGCTTGATGACTTGATTAATTCTCAAAGACTGGAAAGGGATAAAAGTGGTTTTGGGTTTGTAAAAGGTCAAAATTCTAAAGCAAATTAATTCACTAGAAAGAAGATGTGGTATAAGGATAAACAAGTCAAGGAGTGAAGAAGCAATTATAGAAAAACTCTTATAAAATGACATGATGCAAAAATGTGTTTATACTTCAATGGTGTTTGTCATTCTTGCAAGAAATTTGTTCATAAAGCAAAGGACTGCAAAAATAATGTGAATAATTCTAAGGGAAAGAAGAATGGATATAAATATAGTCTATTGGATAAAAGGGAAAATGGAAAGAAGAATGTTACTTACTGTAAGTGCAGAAAACTGGAACATCCTAGTAGTAATAGTAGAAGAAAGAGGAACATCCATTTGGAAAATAAGAATGATCAAACCTTTGATCCAGAAGTGTCAAGAAAAGAAATGGAAAAGACTTGGAGAAAGGATTCATCAGTTTTATTTGTGTTGACCTTCGATACAGATACTCCCGTCAATTTCTAAATGAAAGTAATGGCTAAGGGGGAGAAATCATCAAAAAATCTAATAAATCCCCTTATTGGTACTTGTGTCATATCATGATAAAAGTATATTTAATGTGGTAACAAGATTAAGGTATTTTTTGCATGTGTGAAGAATGAGGTTTGCAAAATTTGAAAGAATGGAGGTGTACATAGTTTTCGAGACAATCTACCTGCAAGTTAAAACATTTATTGCAAAATAATTCAAAATGGAAGGAATAATATTGGATAAAATTAAAGGCTTATGTATTTTTGGAGAAGCATGCAAAGGAAGTTTGGAAGGGAATTCAGAGTTTAATAATTTGAAGAAAGTAACAGTCAAAGTGAGCTTCAAAAATAGGACATCTATATATTTATGGTTGACATTTTTAGAGGTATTCCTATTTGCACAATCTTTTACTTTTATTGATGGATAATTTAAAGATTGTGAATTGTGTGGGTAAATATAGATTGAAGAGATATATGAGTAATGTGTCAGAAGAATTTGTTGGTGCATTCTCTTGTATCCCTCCAAGAGAGTTTCCTACAGAAGATATCTATGCATTTTTTTTCAGTAAGATTGAAAAAATGTCATCAACTCAGTTGAATATGCTTTGGTAAAATTATTTGAAAGAGAATCATGATACCTGAAGAGTATTAATTGAGAAAAAGTTGGATGTTTGGAGGAAAGTTCCTTTTT
This sequence comes from Sequoia sempervirens, assembly GCA_007258455.2. Classification (NCBI taxonomy): domain Eukaryota; kingdom Viridiplantae; phylum Streptophyta; class Pinopsida; order Cupressales; family Cupressaceae; genus Sequoia; species Sequoia sempervirens. The sequence continues at coordinate 96,781,891 of VDFB02072274.1, read as the reverse complement.
TTGAATTTGAGAAGAAGTATATTCAAATGGTATTGAACAAAATTCATGATGAATTTTTGTGGATTGATGAGGCACATCTAGTTACCGGAGAAGCAATTAGAGATCTAATGAGTATATGTTCCTCTAGACCAGTTATTAAACTAAAGACTCTGAATGAGAAAGAAATAATTGAGGCTATAGGTACAAGTTCTAAAGGAAAAGAAATTGGTTTGAGATCAATTGTTGATCCGGTAATAAGGTATGTTGTCATTGGTCATAAAGTTTGTATTGCTAAAAATGACTCTACAGTTTCTACTATTGCAGTGAATATTGTTGTTGAAATGGTATTAAGAGGTATGGAATATGACTTGTGTGAACTACTTCGCTTACATATTTTGGAGAATTTAAAGGAGATCAAGAAGAGTAGGAAGAATACTTTTCGGTATGGAAATTTGGTTGTTTGTCTACTCTTATAATTTTTAAAAGAGTTGTCGATAATAGGAAAGTTAGAATGGTAAAATTCAAATCCTATTTCCTATCAAATCAGAAACTTCATGATAAATCTTGGTAGTTTGGATGCACAAGAATCTACCCTTGCTGCATTCTTTGGAACATTTCAAATGAGGATGAACAAAAGGTTTAGGATTCCAGTAAGTGTTGTGGAAAGATACTTTGAAAGAATAAATTTTCTTGTGTCTACAAACTTTTGTCACATGGAAGTAGTTGAACCTAGAACATGTATGAGACCACATATATAGAAAAAAATCATAAAAAGGAATAACATTAAATTAAGGAGATAAATTTCAAAAATACCAACAAAGAACAATAACAATAAAACAATACAACAAGAAGGGAAAACAAATATTGAAAAAACCAAATTAAAATAAAACTACATAAGGAGGGAAATGAAAAAAAAAAGAAAAACAAAGAGAATTAGGGTTGTATTGTATAATAATATAATCTTATATATAAATATAAAAATAAACAACAAACAAAAATACTAAGAAAGAGACAAATGTACTAAAGATAAAATATAATCAATTAAAACAAGATGATAAAGAAAATTGAAAGAAAAAGAAAAAAGATAACAAAAACCAAAAAGGAAAAAATCAAAGAGAAAAGAAGAAAAAAAAGAATATGTGATTATATTATATAATAATATAATGTAACCAAATATAAATTAAAAAAAACAACAAACAAACAAGCCAAGAAAGAGACAAATGCACAAAAGAAACTAAGAATCTAGATTAAAAAAAAAATTAGGAAGAAGGGAAATAAGGAAAAAATAGGAGCACAAAATATGGAAGTTGATAGAGAAACCAAAAAATGAATACTAAGAAAAGATACATAACTGTAGACATGGAAAATGTACTAATTGACATTACACGCTTGATCTTGACTATTAACACCATTTCATCCCTAATCATCCCTCAATCTAACCATTTAATAAAATACCTTATTTGATTAAATTCGTTAATTTTCCTCTTTTAATTAAATAAATTATTTATTTGATTAAGTCAGCCCCTCTCGTTAATTAAATCTATCAATTTGATCTAATTAACCTTGGATCCTTTATTTAATTAATCTCTAAGCCTATCATCTTATTAAGTTAAATAGATTAAACATTTATTTTATTTAATCTAACCATCATCCCCTTTAGCTAAATAAATCAAAATATTTATTTAACTATATCTAAAATCACATTCTTCTCATATTTGATTTAAATTAACCCATAAATCTAAGTCAAATTTGTCACATCATCTAATCCCTCATTAAATTAATTAACCCTTGATTAATTTAATCCTAATTCATGTCCCATCCTCTAATTTTTGCCACTTCCACATGAAAATAGATTTAATTCATTTATTAAATCCCTATTTTCTCTCAACATGGCATAATAGAAGAATATTCTTCCAAATTTGAAATCTTTCCAAGCTAACTTTGTCCTTCCAAAAAGAAATTTATTTCATCTTTGCATTGAGCCAAGTGGCATTTAAGACATTCCTTTTTCCCTCTTACATGTCATTTCATTATTTTCAAATTCCACCTAAATGCATTTATGGGCACATTCATCAAAATGTGCACATCCTTCATCCACCCATCTCTTGACAAGTGGCACCTTGCCATTGGTTGAAAGTTAGTCCCACATTGCTTCATTTTGGGAATTTTTCCAACTTGTCATTCTATAAATAAGAGACTTCTTTCCTCATTTCATCATTGAAAATTTGAGAAAAGTTATTATACTCAAATCCATACTCAAGCTTTAGCATCTTCATCCATTTTATCAAAGCATAGCTAGGTTATTGCAAGTTTTCTCCATGTAATTCATTTGAAACAATCACCAAGTGGATCACATCTTCATCAAATCATCAAAGCTTGCATAGGATTTGGGAAAGGGCCAATTTCCATATCAAATTGGCACCAAATCCCCCATAATATCAAGAGTTTGCATATTTTCAATAGGATTTATCTATTTCATTGCTTTTACATTTTATTCTTCCTCTCATTTCTATTTTGAATATGGTTAAATGGATTTTATGTGGAACCTTGGTATTAACTTGAATTTGAATCCTCTAATCTATTTATTTGTTGTCTATTGCAAGTATTGGGATCTTGGTTCACCACATTTGGCACTAGAAGGAGGGCAGACCAGAAGTTTAAATCACATTTTTTCATCAAAATTTTATGATTTTTCTATTTTTTGTGTGTCAACAGGAAACTCCACCGCTAGTAGACCATCGTTGAAATACAAAACCATTGAAACTCCAATGTCTCCATATAGCACTGCTTCAAACTCTAAACAACAATGCTTTGTCTTTCCTGCTCGAGATTCAAAATTCTAAACTGCACCACTGGGTCTATTCTCACACATTGGGAATTTCAAAATTCAAACTCCACTGCTGATCAAAAGAGTGACACAATCACAGTCTCTATCCTTGTTGTAGAGTGACACTGACTAGCAAGAGGCGCTATATAGCACCACTGGAGGGCTTCAAACTACATCACCTATGTAGACTCCACCGCTAAAGGGGAGTAAAAAGTGAAATTCATTTTTATATGACATGTGCCTTTTTCAATTTTGATCATTTAGGTTATTACTGGCTTTTTTGACTTTTGTTTTGTAGATCTAACTAATTTTATTGTAGGTTCGTTTGATCAAAGGTGAAGGAGAAACTAGGAATGATGACATCACTTTCTCATAATACCAAGTGTTTTTAAACACTTTAGTGTTTGTTTAACACTCTTAGAGAATTCACCATTTCTCTTAAGAAATTTTGTTATATTTCATGCTTAAGACCAACTAAATTTATTTTGGGCTCTAAAAAGAATATTTCAACGATTGTTTCAAACGGGCTTAAAAAGAACATTAGGACAAACTCACTAGATTTGGTTTGAGGGTTAACAATTGAACAAGGCAATCTTCACATTTCCTTTGGTGTTCTATAAAAAGAAGTCATTATTGCTTTGTGGAATTAAAATGAACAAGTGCTTCTTTGTCTTGTAATTACTTACTCAAAGTAATATCATCGAAAGGACGTATGTGCTTCTCTCATGCCTCACAATGATCTTGAGAATAAAAAGGCCTTTTCGTGATCTTAAGTTGGGTAAATTAATTACCTACACATTTCATTTTGGGATTAAAATTGAACAAAACATCTTACGAGTGTGAGTGGAGGGTATTGCGTATATTTTCTCTCTTTGTGTTGCAACAAAGATTGATCAAGTTACGGATATTACTTGCTCACTTTTGTTTATCTTAGAGGGTCTGCCTTGGGGAAAAAGTACTCACCCAAGGGAACGACCCAACTAGTAACATGCTAAAGCCAAGTTAATTCCAGCTAGGATATAAAAGTGGGTACTGGAACAAAGGGCAATACCACATGGTTGGTCTTGACGAGAAGGGAAATAATGGTCTCTCATCGCATGGGCCAATCTCCATGAACATAAATTTTGAATTAAAACCATTGTGTAGAAAGGAAAAAATCCCTATCTATTTGTTGGTGCAAGAACAATCATTCTGAAGTTGCCCCACACTTTTATGGCTTTTAGTAGAGATGGAAGGCATGCCATGGGAGATTCATGGGTATTGATGCTTGGCTTCCTTGAAAGAGGTGTTGAGCCATGGAGGGGATCTAGTGGGGTCAAGCATCTAACCATCTGCTGAAAGTAAGCATAGCTAGACTTGTCCAAGTGGGGACTCATCAAATATTTTCTCAAATATCCATAGGGTTGTACTTGTTCTTGAAATCAAAACACATTTTCTTGATTGAAAACATTGGAAAAAAAACATTTAACATGAGAATCAAATCTCAAACCCTTTAGGAGAAGCAAATATCCTTGAACGAATTCACATGCCATTGCTTGCCCTTGGGATTCATATCCTTAGAGTTTTCTAGGAATTTAAATTTTATCTCAATTTTCTCCTACTAAAGTAAACATTAGGTAACTCTTGCTTTGGTTTCCTTGATTTCCACATAATAAAATTTGTGGGATGAGAAGAAATTAAAACATTAGACATATAGTTTCAAAACTTAATCAGGAAGTGTTTGTGGTAAAATGAAGTCATTAAGAAAATACTAAAGACAATTGAATCCCACACGTGTCCCAAATGATTTCACGCAAGATCAAGATCAAGAAACCAAAGGTAAAAGCTCTTAGTCTGAAAGATCACCAAAAGCGTCTCTCAATGCTATACGAATTCAGACGAAGGATTTTTAACAATTATAGAAGAGATTCAAGAAATAATCCAACCATGTATGAGTTCTTTTGTCAACAAAATCCAAATCTTTTTCGGGAATTTGCACACATTGTCTAGAGAAAAGCATGTTCTTCAAAATCGAGGTCTAGTAAGCAAGTGTACTTTTCGGTAAACATAGGATCAAAATAAAACCTTCATCCATCCTTTAACATCAAAATAATCTCATGAAATCCTTGAAAATATTGGAAAAATACTTCATGTTAAACTTTGGGAAAATCATTTAAAATAAATCCAAATCATCTTGTTTGATTAGATGTGTGTAGATGCATCCTTCTCCACATATTTAGTCAAATTATCAAACCTTGTGGACAAATTTATCCCTTGATAACATCTAACATCTTGGGGTTTAGGAATCCAAGATAAAAAACCCAATCAAAAAATAATCTTGTTTGGTTAGGTGTGTTTAGATAAATCCTTCTTCTCACACTTAGTTAAATTAGCATCTTGAGGAAAAATTCACTTTAGGACATCTAACCTCTTAGAGTTTATGAGTTCACAATCCAATCCAAATCAAATCAAATGTAAATCCCAAATCAAAATCAAACATAAAATCCAAGTCCTAAATTTTAACATATCCTTCAATATTTCTCAAGAATCCTAATCAATCCATATCATCCATCTTACATTTCACCATCATAGTTTTGATCCTTAAATCATCCTAAATTTTCTCTTTTGTACCTAAAGTTAGATCAATCCAAAGAATTAGAGGTTCATCTCCCACATTCTTGAAGATTGATCCCTATTTTATGGTGCAAACTAGATCTCAACACAAGAGGAAAATGGAAGCCAACAAAGAAACATCCACCTCAAGTGACCTAAGCCAAACAAATTTTGAGATAAATCCAGTTGGATCAAGCAATCCTCTAACTAGCTTTCCTTCATCATTGCAAAAACCTCAAGAGGAAATTCAAGTAGATGATATCACTAACAATGCCTTTGGAATGACACAAGATGAAATCATTGAGATGGTCCAAAACCCAAAGAATCACAGAATCATTAACATCATGATGAGACTCAATCCCTCACTCTACATGCTTGAATTAGAAAAAAAAGGGGCTAAACTCCCTTTTGATTTCAATGTGAGTACTATTGTGCAAACACCTTTTGGTGTCATGTATCTGATTTCACCCATAACCCCAATATCATCTACACCTCTATTCCTGATGTAGAGGCTATGGGACTTTAGGAAAAACTAAAAGTTTCAAGGATTACTATGATGCAATCTCAAACACTCTTCCAGGCACCTTTGTGGAGTTAAGCCTCAATAATGCACTTATGATTCAAAACCTTCTCTTATGGTCCCAAACCATAGGAATGTTCTTAAGGAACACAAAAAATCTTGTATTAAACATTTACAAAGCCCAAACCTCTGTCCTACACAAAATCCACTTTTTCACCATGACTAGGCTTCTAGCCCAACTAGGCCTCTAGCGATGGATTTTTGAACTTTCACTAAATATTTCAAAAGGAACCTCCAAAATAATGATTGAAAAAGATGTGGTTTATGATGATAAAAAACATATCAAATCCCTGATGGCACTTGTTTCAGAACAACCTTTCCAAAATATGTTGTTTCCTCAATTTTAAGGCCTAATTAGCCCTCTTTTTCAAAGCAACCCCTCTCTAAAATTAACTCCAAATTTTAAGACTTCCAAAAGTATCTTAAAATGTTCCCAAACTAAGGATTTTCAAGGTCTTAGTCCTCTATGACACCGTTAAGACCCTCAAACACAAAACCCTTAATAAATTGCCTCAAAACTAGGGCCTTTTGAAATCTAGCCTTCCCAACACTTCCAGAACCTATTTTTGTACTTTTAACAAATAAATCAACATGTTTCAACTATTTCAACTCAAAAAGATACCCCTTGTTAAGGCAGATCTCCTGCTGCTACACTTTAGCCTCCATTTTCATGCACTTTTCCTTGCTAAAACTCGGTGTACACCTTATAATCTTCCCTACCTGAATATTAGCTTGTTATATTTGTATTATAAATGTTAGAATAAATCCATTTCACAAGTTACAACATCATTCCCTCATGAAATGGATCAAACATCCATGAAAAACCCTCAAAAAATAGTGAAAATCTGCACTTCCTTGAGGACAGTCAGAAATAATATACAAAGAATTGATTGATATTGCTTTTAGGACATTCAAATGACTTCAAAACAAGTTGATACAGGTACTTAAACCATACTACTAAATAAATCTTCAATAGAAATCAATAAATCATCAAAAGAGCACAAGAAAAATGCAAAAAGATTGAAGTTTTCTTGATTTTTCTATAGCAGTCCGTACAACACTTACAATATTATCCAACAGCTTGTACAAATGACTTTTACAATCTTAAAAACCCTTTCCCCAACTGTCCCAACTGATTAGAGGTGGTTTGATTACATTAAAGTTGCTAAAACATCAAAAACACACTTTCCTGCCTAAAGTTGGAGTTTGAAAAATTGAATTCTCCAACTTGAAATTTATTAACTTCTATGAACTAAAGCCTTCTAAACCTTATTACATGGCATTATTAAACCTTAATTAACATGATTAAAACAAAAAAAACACCTATCTATACCCTTAGGACACTATTTGTCAATTACAATGCACTTTGGTCCTATGGTCCTTATCAGGACCCTTAAGACTTTTGACTGCTTCAATATTTTTATCCATTTCAAAAGCCATTATAGGCTTCAAGATGTCATAATTGATGTTCTGAGATGTTTGATAGGTCTTCATGACCCCTGCATTCTCCTGTCTCTTGAAGTGTTCCTTGAAGAGCTTGGGTGCTCCTGCACCATTCTCCCCAAGAAAGAAAAAAGTTCTTGCCCCAAGAAGTATCCAACTTGTTGCTGCCATAATACTCCTTGTTCCTATATGTTTGCACCTTCTGATTACCAAGCATGAAGTCTCCCAAAGTTACCTTCTTCCTTTTCTACCAACCTGCATTCATGTCACTCAACATTTTAGTGTCAAAATTGTGTTTTGTTTGTCCTTTTTGTTGCTTTAACTCAATCTGTCCTTGTACCCTGTTCCTGCCCTTACTCCACTAATCCCTTTGCAAAGAAACACCACCATTATTACCTAAAACAATAGGGAATTCAATACTTCCAATCTTAATACTATCCAAGTCCCAAAGATTCTGATTTTTAGGACTGTATGCTTCATATCTCTGCTACAACTCATCATTCCTCTTCCAACCAGTATCTTCCCCTATCTTACCCTGCACTTTAACCTACAAATTCTTCTCAAAACAGATCACAAAACTCTCATTAGACGGCTCCAAAGGAAAAGGAACCAACTTATATCTACTATCTCCTTTATGCACCAAATAGGTATTATGGAATCCATCATGCACTGTCCTCCTAGTATACTGCCATGGTCTCCCTAAAATGATATGACCACAAGTCATTAGAATGACATCAAAAAGCACCCTGTCATGATAAGATCCAATTGAAAGTCCACAAAATCTCTCTTACCAATCTCTACATGTTGCATTTGAGTTACCCAAGTGGCCTTGTAGGGAGTAGGATGATCAAAAGTTTCAATTCCCATCTTCGCTACCATATCAGTTGAAACTAAATTGCTATGTGACCCTGAATCTATGAGTAATATGTATATTTTACCATGACTGAGACAATTAGTCTTAAAGATAGTTACCTTTGGCTCTTGATTAAGTATTTCTCCTTGCTTGATCATAAGAAACTCACCATCAGTCATAGGGTCTACCATAAATGTTTTTGGTTCCTCCTTCTTGTCTTCTTCTTCTTGTACTAAATTAGCTCTCCTTTCTTTGCCCTTATCAGCTTGTTCCCATTTAGGACATTTGAAGTAAGGATGCCCTATTTCATTGCAATTGAAACACCTACCTGTGAATGTGCCTCTACCTTTCCCAAATCTACCTCCTCTAGGAGTGTATCCTCCTCTTTGATAAGAAAACACCTCTTTGCCTTTGTTATTGCTGCTCTTGTCATTGCTGCCTTGTCCTTGTTCTCTATTACCTTTTCCCTACTTGAACTACCTCCTCTTCCACCATTACTTGACCTTTCTTGCTTCCTTTTCACCTTTTCTTCTGCTCTAATGGCCAATTGAAAACATTCACCTAATGTCCTTGGTAATTGCAAACCAATCTCATCTTATAGATTATACCTCAAGCCATTGATATACCTGGATACTTTCTCATCTTCTTCCTCATAACCTCCTCTAATACTAAGCTTGTGAAATTGCTTAGTATAGGACATAACATCCAAGTCCTTTTTCTTTAAATTCTGCCTCATTCTCTTCACATGAACTATGTAATTAGATGGTAGGAATTGCTCCTTGACCAAACTCTTCATCCTAGCCCATGTAGAAATTTTTTCCAATCCTTTAGCCATCCTATCATTCTGAAAACTAGTCCACCATGTCAATGTTGTGCCTCTCAACTTAGTTTTGGAAAAGTTAACCTTCCTCTCTTCATGCATCTCCTCAAACTCAAAATAGTTCTCTAAGGCATCAATCCATCCTAACACCTCCTCACTATCCATCTTCCCTTGATAGATAGGAAAATCTATGTGACTCTTTCCTCCATGACCTTGTACTGCTTTCAACAACCTCACTAACCTCCTTTCTTCAGGGTCTTCTATCTCACTTGCAGGTGGTTCTTGATTTACCCTCACACGCTCTTCATCTTCATCATTATCTTCTTGGTTTACTTGCTCTTCTCTCCTATTTCTCTCAAGGTTGTTTATCCTTGCTTGCATAGTCTCTCTCTCCCATCTTCATTTCCTTTCTTCCCTTGCTCTAGCCTACTCTTTTTCTGCTTCTTGTTCTCTTCTTTCCCTTCTCTCCCTTTCCAAGATTTCCCTTAACTCCTCCAACTCTCTTGCTAGTTGATTTTTAGGTTCCATTGGTGATTCTTCAATCCCTATAGACTTACTCCCTACTCTGATACCACTATGATGTAGAGGCTATGGGACTTTAGGCAAAACTCAAAGTTTCAAGGATTACTATGATGCAATCTCAAACACTCTTCTAGGCACCTTTGTGGAGTTAAGCCTCAATAATGCACTTATGATTCAAAACCTTCTCTTATGGTCCCAAACCTTAGGAATGTTCTTAAGGAACAAAAAAAAGCTTGTATTAAACATTTACAAAGCCCCAAACCTCTGTCCTACACAAAATCCACTTTTTCACCATGACTAGGCTTCTAGCCCAACTAGGCCTTTAGCGATGGATTTTTGAACTTTCACTAAATATTCCCAAAGGACCCTACAAAATAATGATTGAAAAATATGTGGTTTATGATGCTAAACAACATATCAAATACCTTATGGCACTTGTTTCAGAACAACCTTTCCAAAATATGTTGTTTCCTCAATTTTAAGGCCTAATTAGCCCTCTTTTTCAAAGAAACCCCTCTCTAAACTTAACTCCAGATTTCAAGACTTCCAACAATATCTTAAAAAAATTTCAAACCAAGGATTTTCAAGGTCTTAGTCCTCTATGACACTGTTAAGACCCTCAAACACAAAACCCTCAATAAATTGCCTCAAAACTAGGGCCTTTTGAAATCTAGCCTTCCCAACACTTCCAAAACCTATTTATGGACTTTTCACAAATAACTCAACATGTTTCAACTATTCCAACTCAAAAAGATATCCCTTGTTAAGGTAGATCTTTTGCTGCTACACTTTAGCCTCCATTTTCATGCACTTTTCCTTGCTAAAACTCGGTGTACACCTTATAATCTTCGCTACCTACACATTAGCTTGTTATATTTGTATTATAAATGTTATAATAGATCCATTTCACAAGTTACAGCATCATTCCCTCATGAAATGGATCAAACATCCATGAAAAATCCTCAAAAAATAGTGAAAATCTGCACTTCCTTGAGGACAGTCAGAAATAATATACAAAGAATTGATTGTTGTTGCTTTCAGAAAATTCAAATGACTTCAAAACAAGTTGATACAGGTCCTTAAACCATCCTACTGAACAAATATTCAATAGAAATCAATAAATCATCAAAAGAGCACCAGAAAAATGCAAAAAGATTGAAGTTTTCTTGATTTTTCTATAGCAGTCCATACAACACTTACAATATCAACCAACATCCCATAAAAATGACTTTTCCAATCTTAAAAACCATTTCCCAAACTGTCCCAACCGATTATAGGTGGTTTGATTACATTAAAGTTGCTAAAACATCAAAAACACACTTTCCCGCCTAAAGTTGAAGTTTGAAAAATTGAATTCTCCAACTTGAAATTTATTAACTCCTATGAACTAAAGCCTTCTAAAAATTATTACATGGCATTATTCAACCTTAATTAACATGATTAAAACAAAAAAAACACCTATCTATACCCTTAGGACACTATTTGTCAATTACAATGCACTTTGGTCCTATGGTCCTTATCAGGACCCTTAAGACTTTTGACTCCTTCAATATTTTTATCCATTTCAAAAGCCATTATAGGCTTCAAGATGTCATAATTGATGTTCTGAGATGTTTGATAGGTCTTCATGACCCCTGCATTCTCCTGTCTCTTGAAGTGTTCCTTGAAGAGCTTGGGTGTTCCTGCACCAATTCCAAAGCATCATTCAACCCATCCCTCAAATCACATAATCCATTGTTCCAACTCAACCCATCGCCAACAAAGGGAGTTCATTTCTCAATGCATTACAAAAAAACCCCATTGTAAATAATCAAGAGTTGGACTCGAATACCATCTTGGGGAAATCCATCCCACAAAATCCATAACATGTCCCCCTCACCTTTGATGATCCTAATAATCCATCATCTTCATTTCGCACGACACCTCTCCTCATAACCTCACAAGGAGAAGGATACATATTTGGACCAGCAGGAAGCTTTGACACTACAATTACATCATTCCCCCAAGGGAGTATGCCACTCACATTCCCACCACTTCCTCCCTTGCCACGAATATCGACATCACCTCTTGGTTTAGGGATTCCCCCTTTACCAGATATCAATCAACAAAATAAAATCAACCCGTTGATCGCTAATCAAATATCTTGTCATCAACATTGCAACAACAAATGACAACCATCCCGACAATGAAAGTCACCACCATCACATCATCAACCATCCCCTAGGTATCTAAAAACATGGTCTCCCAAGGACCAAGTGTATCAATCACACCATCAACCACCACAATCCCAATCATTAATATGATGATACCTCTCACCACAACAAAAATAACTATACGAAATCTGCCACCACCACCACCACTACCACCACCTCCACCACCAAACACAAATGTATCAAGACAATATAGCATTGCATTGCAAGCTGCTCAACAAGCTTCCTATGAAAAGGAACTTCAAAAAATCCAAAACCAAAAAGTAGCACAACCCGCCCTAGTGACACAAGCCACTCAAGCCGTGCAAGCCACTCAAGTTGCACAAGCCGTCCAAGCAGTACAAGCTACCCAAGCAGCGCAAGCCACTCTAGCTATGTAACAAGAACAACAAGTGCATAAGCTACTCAAGCCCAAGCCCTATTAGAACAACAAAAAATTTCCCAAGCATAAGCACAAGCCCAGGCACAGGAACAAGTGCAAGCTCAAGCCTAGTACCAAGCTCAACAAGCATAGGCATAAGCACAATCACAAGCACAATACCTCACACAACAACAAGCAGCTCAACAACAAGCATACTAGCAAGTGCTAAAACAATACCAAAAACAAAAAGAGGAAACCCAATTAGCAGCCCACCAATAATCATTGTTGAGGCAACAACAACAACAAAAAGCTCAACAACAAGATCAACAACAAGTGTTGTTGATACAACAACAGGTGCAAACATATTTGGAACAACAAAATCTATAAATACAATCCATCAACATACTAACCAATCCATGCATCTCGCCAACAATTGAACCACCTCAAAACACCTTCATCCCACCCCTTGATCCATAAAACAATGTAGCAACACAGATCAAGTTACTCTCACAACAGGTACTTGACCTTCAATCAGGGAGAACCATAAAAACACCAAGAAACTTGTGTCCTTATCCATTTGATAGGATCCTTGTGATGAAAACATTCCCAAAGGGATTCAAGATCCCCAATTTTGATAAATACCATGGGATGGGTAGCCCTGAAGATCACATCAGGGAATTTTAGGTTCATTGCATGGAAGTCGCATATGACGATAATTATCTAATGTGGCTATTTCCTAGAAGTTTGGCTAGTAATGCCATGGAGTGGTTCTCTCACCTTCCTCTTGGCATCAAGAAGTTCCAAGAAATTTTGGACGCATTCATTACAAATTATGCATTTAATATCAGTATGGATGTTAGTCTCGAGGAACTATCGACTCTTAAACAACGAAAGAATGAATCATTTGCTTCCTTCTTACAATGATGGTGATCCAAGGCCAATAGGAGCAAATAGGCCATGCTAGAGGAACACCAAGTGTAGACAATCATCTCCAACCTTGACAAGGCCTTAACATTCCATCTCAAGGTGCAAGGGATCACCACATATGATCAATTGATCCCTAAGGCACTTAACATCGAGCTAGCCCTTATTTCACAAGGAGGGACACTTGCATATCCAAAACAAAAAAAACAATCGCCCATCCAACAGCTATAATGAGAAACCTCACAGATGGGAAAGGAACAAAAATGTCACAAATGATGGAATGGTTGATGCTAAGGTCATGATCAGTGCTCCAAGGAAAAAAAAAAAACCTACCAACAACCACAAAACAATGATTAGAACAACACCCAAACCAATGCGGTATCACAACACCAACCAAACAACAATTGTGTTAATAACCTAAATAATCAAAGGGATACCACCCCTGTGAAAAAAAATACCACCAAGTGGAAGTACATGACCCTTGGAGAACCACTCAAGGTCATCATGAAGAAATTGATAAACAAAACCCTCATCAAGGCTCCTACCAATGAGAATTATTAGGAACCAGAATTAAAACTACCTTGGTATAACAAAAACCAGCTCTATGACTTTCACAAAATCAAAAGGCACACCACTAATAGCTGCATAAGGTTAAAAAACCTAATCCAAGACCTTATTGATCAAAAAATCATAAATGTGGAGTAGCCACTTGGAGACTAGAATCTCAAAATATACATGAATCTAATGCCAAATCACAATAATAAAGGGAACAACAATAATGATAAGGGCAAGGAAACATTCAAAAGTGTCAACCATGTATACTACCATGTCATTTCATCCTTGGATGAGTATTGTTCAGTTATCACCATCAAGGGAGCACATGTTGATTGTGGAGTCCACAAAAGGTGGGAAAATCACCATCGCAGATTAATCTTAGCCCCCTAGAGCACCCACTTCCAACCCAAGATCCGTTCCCAGCAATTATAACGTCATTGATCAATTGAAAAGAAACCCATCTCAGATCTCCATCATGGAGTTACTAAAGATATAATTGACCCATAAAAAGATCCTTGAGGAAGCCTTAGCCTCATCCACTATCTTCGTAGATCCAGACATTGAACAATTCCAAGCTATGATCGAGAAAATCATTACACCAAATCTTCTCACATTCTTCGATCAAGACTTCCCCACCCAACCATATCACAATTGTGCACTCCATTTGGAAGTCTTGGTATATAATAACAAAGTTAAAATGGTTTTGTTGGATGGAGGTGCAGGTTTAAACATTTGTTCCCTTAAGCTAATAAAGAATCTAAGAATTTTTGAAGATACCATTGAAAAAGGCAAGGGCATAACAATCAGGGTGTAAAATGATCAAGAGAGAGTGTCTCAAGGCACTATCCAACTCCCTGTCCAAGTAGGGCTAGCAATAATGGAAACCACCTACTAGGTTCTCGACCTTGATTTTCCTTACAATATTCTCTTGCGACGCTCGTGGATCCATGGGATGCAAGCAGTTGCATCAACCTTCCACCAGTCTGTCAAATTCACATATCAAGGTCAAGAGGTCACTATACATGGGGATCCTGAACCATTCTATTATTACAAGAGCGTAGAAGTCAAATATTATAAAATCTGCCAAGTGCCAAAAAATGATGAAGGCCCATCTACCCCATACATTGACCCAGCCTCCCTCGCTTCCACTTTTGCGATAGAGACACCTGCCATCCCCACCATCTCAGACATCAAGGTTATTATCTAGGATAATGGATGTGGGAACTATACTATCCCAAAGAATTCCTTCACACTAGGAGAGTTACCACAATCTCCTAGGTCACAGGGACAACCACAATCCAACAATGCTTCATCATCCCAAACCTTCAAAGCAAGCTCTTCCAACTTTCAGAGTTGGGGAGATCTAGGTAGGGAAATAATAGAAGAGGATCCATCTCATCTTCTATATCAAGATAATAGACCATCAGTTGATCTACCTATGGATGACATCAATAAGGGTTTACAAATGATGCTTGCCATGGGTTATGACGAAAACAAAAAGCTTGGCCAAAATGACAACAGGCTTCTAATACCTATTATTTTGGAGATGCGACTAAAAAATCTTGGCCTCGGATGTACCCCTCTGAGTATAACCATACATGGCTAAACTCCTCTAGTTAGAAAGGTAAAAAATCCTTCTTAGCAATTAGCAGCTACCCTTTGCCTACCCATGTCCACTTGTCACGTCATAGACAACTTCACCTTCGATATAACTAATGTATGTAGTAGTGATGAGGACCCCATAACCGATTTTCCAACACTTTTCGAAGACACCTCCCTACTCATGATTAGCACCCTATCCTATGAGTATAAAAACCAAAACCATGAAATCCATCTAGTCTACCCACAACTCATCGATTATGACCAAAGAGGACTGCCAATTATGGAAACATTCAAAAATGATGAGGCACTCTTAGAATTCATGGGACAGTGGTATAATATTCCATGTGGGGATCATAAAGTGGGATTCATCATTGAGCTTGAAACACTATGGGGAAACAATTGAATCCCTTGGTCACAAAAGTGAAAAACTAAGAATAATTTCTAGGTCTTTGAGTGAAAACCACACTATGGCACTCTCCAACCCAAAAATAGTAAAAAGAAAGGATGCATCCAACGGTGAAAAAATATTTGAGGCACAAATATTTGAGGCACCCGAGGATGGGGGATTCAATCTTCCTCTCAGATCTCTCCATCAGGAAAAATCAGTAGTCCTAACCAAAAAATGCAATCCAGCTAATTTGGGAACAAAGGATACCCCACACATCATGTTCTATGCAAAATCATTACTATCAGAGGAACAAGAGCTCCTAGCATCCTTCTTGAGAGAAAGACAAGTTAATTTTTCATGGAGCTATGCAGACATGCCCAGGCTTGATCAAGAGATTGTGGTTCATCACTTAGTAGTCTACTATGAAGCAAAGCCAGTAAGACAAAAACTCAATAAAATGCATCCTTAGATTACTTTATTAGTCAAGATGGAATTGGAGAAACTATTGGATGTAGGATTTATATGGCCAATAGACTATCCTAAATGGGTGTCAAATTTGGTTCCTATCTCAAAACCTGATGGAGGCATTTGAATCTGCATGGATTTCAGAGACCTAAACAAAGCATGTCCGAAAGATGATTTTGCATTTCCTAACATTGACATCATAGTGGACATGAAAATGGTACATGAAATGCTTTATCTGATGGACAATTTCTTTTGGTACAACCAAATAATGATTTCCAAAGAAGACCAAGACAAAACAACCTTCACTTGTCCATGGGGGACCTACTACTAGAACATGATGCCATTCAACTTGAAAAATTCTTCTGGCCACCTACCAAAGAGCCATGACAATAATCTCTCATGAAATGATTCACAAAACTATTGAAGATTACATTGATGACATACTAGAAAAATTTAGGAAGAGGAGAGATCACATAGCAACCTTGAGCACTATTTTTGACAGGCTGGAGGAATACAAGGTTCGTTTAAACCCAAAGAAGTGTGTCTTTAGTGTACAATTAGGAAATATATTGGGATACATAGTGTCAATGAGAGGTATTGAATAGATCCTACAAAGGTAAAAGCAATCCTTAAGATGTAGACACCCAAAACATTGAAACAGTTGAGAGGCCTCCAAGGCAGGGTTCAACCCATCCACAAATTTATAACACAACTAGTAGACAAGCAAAACCAATATTCTCACCTACTTCACAAGGGAGTACTATATAAATGGGATGAAAAGTGTGAGGAAGCCTTCAACAAAATCAAAGAATATCTACTCACATCGCTGGTCCTCATGCTGCTGATCCCAAGAAAGCCACTAATCCTCTATGTGTTAGCAACAATAGTAGCCCTAGGTGCTCTTCTAGCTCAACACGATGAAAATGACAAAGAGGACCATCTATTACATTAGCCGCACAATGGTCGAACATGAGATAAACTACTCATTCATTGAAAAATAATGTCTAGCAGTAGTGTTTTCTTCACAAAAATTCAAACATTACATGTTGGCACGCAAAATCAAGCTCATTTCCAAGGTCGATCCCCTAAAGTACCTATTATCAAAGGAAATGGTCACAAGAAGGATGGCGAAGTGGTTCATGATTCTATCTAAATGCGACATCGAGTATGTGGAATGAAAAGAAATCAAAGGCCAAGTGATCACAAATCAACTTGTACAAGCACCCATGTATTCAGAGAATCCACTCATATCAAAGTTTCTGGATGAATCCATATTCAATCTTAGCATAGCTGACCATTGGAAACTCTACTTTGATGGTTCCTACATGCAACAAGGATCAGGAGCTGGTGTCTTATTCATCACCCCACAGGGGGATTGTATACCTAGATCCTACAAACTGACATTCCCCTACACTAATAACATTGCAGAGTATGAGGCGTTAACCACAAGTCTCAGAATAACAGTGTAGTGGCACATCATGGCCCTTAGAGTATATGGAGACCATCTATATCCTACAAATTGGCATTCCTCCACACTAATAAATTGTAGAGTATGAGGCTTTAAGCATAGGTCTTAGAATAATAGTGAAGTGGCACATCATGGCCCTCAGAGTATATGGAGACTCCCAGCTGATAATAATCAAGTGAATGGTGAATACCAGACAAAGGATGATAAAATGACTCCATATAAAAAGTTGGTAGAGAGCCTCAAATAATCATTCATTGATATCATATTTGAGTAGATTCCTAGAGCTGACAACAAAGCAACAGTCACCATGGCAACAATTGGATCCCTGCTAGACATTCCTTGCAATGTCTCGAAACATGAATTCTTGGTAGAGAAGCTTCTCATTCCCGCATTCGAGGTACTAGAGTTAGAATTTGTGTGTGAAATCATTGGTCCTGGTGATCCTTGGTACCATTAAATTTATACCTACCTATGAATAAGTGTCCTACCTGTTGACTCACCCTCAAGCCTAAAAGAAATTTTGCCAAGAAAGCATCTTGGTTTGTCATCCTAGGAAATACCCTTTACTATAGGAGCATAGAAGGAACTCTATTACATTTTTTAAATGTTGAGGAGGAATTTACCACCTTAACTAAGGTGCATAACGATATTTGTGGTTCACACTTGAGTGGAACGAGCCTAGCCAAGAAATTGCTGAGGATGGGGCACTATTGGCCTACAATGGAAAGAGAAGCACATGACTATGTTAAAAGGTGCCTACAATGTCAGCAGCATGGGGACCTCATCCATGCTCCAACTCAAGAACTTCATCCTATTGTCACACCATGGCCCTTTTAGCAGCGAGGACTCGATCTCATTGGAATGATAACCCCCACCTCATCTAATAGCCATAAGTTCATCATAACCGCCACTAAGTACTTTATCAAGTGGGTGGAAGCCATCCCCATGACATATATCACTAGAAAGAAGATATCAAAGTTCATCTTGAGCTACTTAATATGCCGATACAATGTCCCCCAAGCTATTATCTTAGATAATGGGACACCTTTCAGGAATTAGGATGTTCATGACCTATGTGAACAATTCAAAATCCAACCTCACTTTTCCACTCCATATCATTCCCAAGGAAATAACCAAGCAGAAGCTACCAATAAAACCATTCTGAAAACCCTCAAAAAGATAGTCAATAATGCAGGTCATGACTGGCATCTGCAACTAAATGCTTCCCTCTGGGCCTATCAAACCAACATCCACACACCAACATGTGCCACTCCCTTCTCCATAGTCTACGGATCAAAGGCAATATTACACATTGAGATCAAGCTCCTGTCACTAAGAATATCATTGCAAAACCTCATCATGGATGAGGAATAATGAGTATCAAGACTGAATGAGCTAGAGCTACTGGATGAGCAAAGTGTGGATGTGTTAAATCATTTGCAAGTCTATCAAAACAAACTTAAGAGGAGCTATAACAAGAAGATCAAGAGTAGGACCTTCTAGGTTGGAGAACTTGTGCTAAAAGAGAATCAAAAGAATGTCTCTAACCCCAAAAAAAAAGGAAAATTTGAACCCAAATAGATAGGACCATTTGTCATCACGACAAGCTACAAGTCAGGGGCATATCAGTTATCAATACCTGAAGGTGAGCCTCTACAGGAGACCATGAACAACTCCCATCTCAAAAAGTTTTATTCCTAAATCTTTCAAGGTATAGAACCAAAAAATAAAAAAAAATTAGAAAATGTCTTGAAAAAATGGTTACTTTGATGAAAACCTGGTAAATAGGCATCTTGGTGACAACAAAAAAATGATCAAAAAACAATAAAGAGAAAAATCGTCCTCGAGTGAAAACCACTTCAGTGGCACTTTGGGAAAGTACCTTGGTGAAAACCTGGAAAATAGGCACCTTGTGTAAATAAGAACTTTCCATCCACCAAGATCGTCATGACTTGTTCTACATCATCCATCCATCAAGCTTCCATCATACATTGCATTCCATATCTCCATCCATCACCCATCTGTTCAACATCCACATCATAGCTTGGTCCTATGTTCATGTCATGATCCCTCCTAGTACTACTTGTCCCATTCTCAAGGTCATTTTTTCTTGCCTTTATCGGAGTAGTCTATTGCATCACACTGGGGGCATGTTCTCATTGGATCATATTCATGTATATTCTTGAAGTCTCTAAAATTGAAAAATCCAAAAACATCAGAAAATAAAAAAATCCAAAAACATCAAAAAATTAGAAAATCCAAAATATCATAAAATCAAAAGATCCAAAAACATTCAAAACATATCAAAATCCAAAAAATAGGTCAAAAAGTCAAAAAAAGAGTCCTCTTGTTGAACTACAGGTCTTTGAGCCTTGAATGTAGGCAAGGTTGATCTATGATCATCCCCTCAGACACTTAGGTCAGTCCTTTAGGAGTTTGTCATAATAAACTGGCAGTCCATTTGTTCATATCTCATCAATAATCGAGTCTGTGTCAGTCGAACTACGTGGTCTCTATGTGTATAATGTAGGAAAGGCTAATCTATTGATCAGCCTGCGAGGCCCCTAGGATAGGTCCTTAGGTTAGTCTCTTCATCAAAATCTCAGGAAACCCCAAAACATTTAAAAATTGAAAATCAAAAAAATTGTAAAATCTTGAAAATACAAAAAATAGCCTCAAAACAATTCAAAAACATCAAAAACATCCAAACATTTGAAAAAATCCATCCATCTCATCTCGCTTTCACCTGCAATAAAAAATACTCATAATAAATCAATCATCATCCTCAACCTTTGGTGATGCAATAAGAAACTGTAGACACCTAAAAATGACCTAGGCCTGCAAGCTTCATTTTTACCACTCTCGTCCTAGCATAATTAATACATTTAATTATGTCCTTTGTCCACATTCGACTATTAATTAAATAATTCATAATTATTTAATTAATTCATGGCTCTTGGATTCTTCATGATTATTAAATAAATAAATCATATTTATTTATTCAATACGTCACTAAAGGTCTATTGTCCTCTTGCAATTAAATAAATTTATTAATTTATTTAAACACTTTCAATCCTTTATTCTTCCTGATTATTAAATAAATGAATTTTATTTATTTATTTAATATGTCACTAATTGTCACAATTAAATAAATTTATTAATTTATTTAATTATTCAGTCTTATCTTCTAAATTAAATAATTATCTTTAATTATTTAATTACTAATTTCACTTTTCTCTCATTTTAAATAAATGAAAATATTTAAAATGATTTCATTTTATTAACTCCCACTCTTTTTAGTAAATAATCTGAAAAAGATTATTTACTTGCCACACAAAATCATCATTTTGAATTAATTAAATTCACAAAGATATTATTCTTCCAAAAATCAAGTAATTTTTATTTAATTCTTGATTTTTCCAATATGATCTTCTATTCAATCAGGCAGTCCTTATCTTCTTGATTTTCGAATATCTTTTATTTCTTCTAATTAATTATCTTATTTATTCTCCACCATTGATGTGATTTTCTCAAATTGCATCTTGGACTCTCATTTAAGGATTTCCCCTTAACCCTAATTAGGGATTATCCTACGAAATCTTGACCGTTGATTCTAGGGTATTTGCCATCTTCTCATCCTGGCCACACATTCAAAATTGCATTTTCTATAAAATAGCAATTTTGTTCTTATTTTGGATCTCATGCTCATTCTGTCAACTTAGGCTATTATTGTTGTCATTTTCAATCTATTGTGAAGTCATTTTTTATACAAATCCTTCAACATTTGCATAGGGCTTAGACATTACTTTAGGTTGCTCATTTGAAATCTGAGGGCCTCATTCGATTTGCTGCAAACTAGAAGGTGTAACAAAGGTGAACCATGGAAGATGAAGATTTCTGGTAACATTGTTCCTTTTATTTTCATGTTTATTTCCTTTGTGCTTTGTTACTTCATGGGATTTTGATGTTTATATCTAATAAGCTAACAATCTAATTTTCCATAGATACATTTGGTGAACTCGACTCCGTTTTTCTAGTTATTTCCGTACGTTTTCGTGTTT
Organism: Sequoia sempervirens; assembly: GCA_007258455.2. Lineage (NCBI taxonomy): Eukaryota > Viridiplantae > Streptophyta > Pinopsida > Cupressales > Cupressaceae > Sequoia > Sequoia sempervirens. The sequence continues at coordinate 96,760,241 of VDFB02072274.1, read as the reverse complement.
TCTGTTGTTTTGAAGGTACAGGTACAGAGCGACGCAACCGCCTTTTAAAAAAAAATCGTGATGCATTTGATGCATCACGACGCATTCGCCAACAGAAAAGCCTCAACCACTCTGATAAGCCGCAATCAATATATTGAATGACGCATCTGCTCTGTCGTGCCGCATTCGAAGTTCTAAACGACGCATCTGCTCTGTCGTGCCTCATTTGACTGGTAAAGATTTTCTTTCATTTTTGGCATTCTAATTTTCGGATCGGAGGGTTTTCTGGTTGCTGGTTTCTTTCTGGTTTTTCTAGTCCTCTGATTTCCTGGTTTTTCATTTCTGCATGTTAGCTAGCTTAGGGTTTTGTGTTACTAATTTCCATTTGTAGCGTGTGGCGGTTACTATTCGTGTGTCGAAGATCATTTAATAAAGAAACTACTAATCTTTTGTTTGCAAATTCAAATGTCGAAGATGGAATAAAACAAACATTGTGCTTGTTTTTCATAGATTAACAAACATTTAACTTTGGTGCACATAAAAAGAACATTAATGTCTTCTTTGTTTGATTGTGTTTGCAAGATGGTAGGTGAGTATGCTCTCACCTGGTGAAAACCTCGTGATCAGAAAGCCAGACCCATTCTTATTTGTTATTACCCCGACTTGGTATATTGGAGTATCCTCTCCCCTCGCGCTTTCGGGTGATCATGGGTGTAAGAGAAACGGTTACCAACTCTAGAAATTGGGTCTGCCTGGGGATTTCATCAACCCAACGCGACTCAAACCGGCAACGGAGCTAAAGCCAAGCTACCCCCGACTGGTATATAAATGTAAACCTTAAGGGAAAACCTAAGGTTGCTTGTGCGGATGTGTCATACAGACGGAGTTGTACTCCCTTAAACCCTGTTGAGCTTAACCTCTTCAAGCTGGAGTACCACCTTAATGGTGATTAATCTCTTGCCCCATGTATGGCCACTCGAATGGGGGTCCCTAACTAAAACCTCTTGTATAGAAAGCCAAAATCCTTCTATTTGCTAGCGCAACACTGGTCGGTGTGAAGGCATCCACACTTTCGCAGATTGTAGTAGAGGTGATCAACTCGCCATGGGAGTTTCATGGGGGTTGGAATCTTGGTTGGCCTAAGAAGAGAGTGCACTATAAGGGGGAGCCCATGCAGCCAAGCTTCTGAATTCACACACTATAGACATGTAGTTGGGGAAACCTGTGTGGAATCTAGTGAATACTGTCATGGCCTAACTTAGGATTGTGCTTATTTGATGTGTGTTTGGCTAATTTTCAAAACACTATGTTTGTCAAGTGCTTTCTGGTTTCATCACAGCTCCAAACAAAACATTCAACACCAAACATATCAAACTTACAATCAAAATGACAAGAAAATCAACTTGAAACAAAATTGTGTCGCATCTGTCAAACCACAATTGCTCTGTTAAACTATAGTTGATATTCAAAACACCACATCTGTAGGTGTCACGATGCATTTGAACACTTCAGAGTTGCAAGTGCAAAACTGAAATGCAACTGACTGTCATTGAGTCGCATTTGATAAACCGAGTCGCACTTGTTTGTTTTTGAGTCGCATCTGCTAAACTTGAGCCGCGTTCGCAAAACCCCGATGCAACTGACATCTCAAACAATGCATTTTCCTGTCACTATTTAAAACTTCATCCAAAGTCAAATCCAAAGTCTTCATCTTGTCAATAATCTATCAAACATTGTTTCCTGGAAGATTTTGTCAAAAACCAAACTTGAAATTGCTCAAAGTACTGACCACTAGTTTGCATTCATTACTATAGGTGGCATCCTTAATTATTTTAGTTGCATACATTTGACATTAGGTTGTCCCTAGGTTCACATTTTTGCATCTCTTAGGATTAGGTAAACCTCAACACAATTTGCAACATCATTGTTTTCGAAACTAGGCTCTTTTGGACTAAGTTATCAAACCCCTTTTTTGGTCATTGTCCTCTTTTGTGGATTTTCCAACTCAAAAGTCTAGTTAGGAAAATTCACTAGTCATTTTGACCTTGTCACCTTGTCATTTTCAACAAATTCCTCTATTAACCAAAATCGAAAACAAAGTTTGAGCTTAGAATTGATTAGATACCCTTGTCTTACATTGCATATCCTATTCACAAAAAATCCAAAACATTAGTCATCCTAGTCATCATTTTGAACTTAGATCTTGCATAATATCATCATTATTAGTTGTCAATCCCATTTGAGCAATCTCATTTATGGTGGAAATTAGACTTCAAAAAAAACAAAGACAAATGGAAAACTCTCGGCAAGACCCCATGTCTACTATTGATAATCCAAATTGGACCTTTTACAATCCATTTTCCAATCCAAATGATCCACCTCTAGTGACAATGCAATCTTCATCAAATAGTACATTTGAACTTTTCTTGCAAAGAGATAAATATGGTCAAATACTTGAGGAAAACATAGAGGCAATAGCACAAAACCCAGAGGCCTCTCACTTTGTTGAAACAATGGTCTATCATGACAAAGACAGATTCTTGGCTATACTCTTGAGTGAAGGAGCCAAATTACCTCAAGGATTTGACATTAACATGATAAATGTGACAACTCCTGACCCTAATAACAACAACACACATAACATGTCACATAGTGGTCAACCTCCAAACACTACGAGCAATACTTCCTTTGACACCAAAACGATAGTGCATGCTACACCCAACAACCCAAACACCCCCAACATCATAAATACCATGGCAGCAAATGCCATGACACTAAATGCCATGGGGGCATCATCTAGTCACAACAACCCCCCCTTGAAAGCTACATCTACTACCATGAACACAACTTCGACGTATCCACTTGGTGGTATTTCACAAAATCCTTTAGGAGGAGGCACAAGATGTATCTTTATCCAAGGACAACAACAAAATGTTAGCACGACAACATAGTAAAATGTCATTGCCTCCCAAGGTACAAACATAAACATTCCTCTTGGGAAAACTCAAAAATTTACACAAGGCAGCCAAGTAACACAACCCATGGCATCATTAACACATCATAACATTCATGGTCATCACATCCCTCAGATAACGACACACATGGTTGGGGGACACATCCCAACCCCCTCATCTAACGTTCATACTCACCAACACGCACCCAATCATAACTTCCAATATCAACAACATGTCAATCCGCACACATCATACCTATCACAACAATCCATACCACCACAATACACCAATATTCATGCACAACAAATAGGAACACATGGTGTACTAGGAAATCCAATATACGAAAACATAAATGGCCCTATTGTGGATGCCCTCCAAACAAGAATGATGGGCTTAGAGAAAACTATTCAAAGCCTATACATTTCAGGCCAGAAATCAGAAATATCATATGACCTAAATGTATACCCATTTGACATGAGCATATACATGCCTCCATTTCCTCCGGGATATGTGTCACCAAATTTCACAAAATATAGAGGCAAGACAAACCCCATTGAACATGTTCACAAATTTGCAACCAATTGTATGGACATCACCTATGAACAAACATATTTGATGAGACTTTTTTCTAAGAGTCTGGCGGCTCAAGCCCTTGAATGGTTTTCCACACAAAAGGATATCCATACATGGGATGAGCTTAAATAGAAATTCATCAAGAACTACGCATACAACATTGACATGGACACCTCCATCACTAGCTTGTGCAATCTCACGCAAGAGGATGCTGGAGAGACATTTATCCCATTCTTTCAGAAGTGGAGAAGTCTTGCTAATCAATGTCATATTGATATACCCGAATGGGAAAAGGTTGACATGTTCGTGTAAACATTACTAGGGCCCCTAAAATATGCACTGCAAATACAGTGTTGCACAAACTGCACAGATTTAGTCAAAAAGGGGTCCAGATTGAGAAAGCCCTTATCGCAAAGGGAGAATTATGATATGGTTCCAAAAACACAAATGTCAATCCAACCACTGACAAGAACAAGTACTGGAAAAAAATAAACACGTCACAAATGACGGTGTTGTTGATGTCAAGACTACAAACGTTGTGGGTCCTGTACTGGCCCTAAAAGGGGTTCAACAACAACACCAACCAACAATGACCCCCTCCTAATGTCCCTTTCAACAATCAGAATAGTCAAAATAACTAGGGACAATACCATCAAATGAGAGAGTTTCCCAAAGGTCACACATACACTCCTTTGGGTGAACCCATTGAAGTTCTTAAGAAATGTATCCAGAATGGGGTCAATATACTCCAAGAACCAAAACTGTATGACCCAGGACAATTCAAACCAACATGGTGGAATGACAATGCATTTTGTGAATACCATTGAGGAAAGGACATACAACTTCCAACTATCAACAATTGAAAAACCTAATACAAGATCTTATCAAAAGTCCTATCAGTGAAGTGGGTGGATCTCAATTTGCCTCCAATTCCGATCATACTATCCATAAGAATCCACTGTAGGATCATGGTTCTCATAAGGCTTCCATGTCAGGTCCACAAACGCACAATAATCAAGATAACTTTGCTCGAGTCAAATATGACTATTCTAGTGGACCTATTATAAACAATGTCAGAACTAATAATGAATACATCAATACCATTATAGTCAGAAGAGCACCCCAATGTAATGCTACTACTCAGAGTGGCAAGGTTACTATAGCTGGTCCACCTCCTGCTAGACAATCCAAAATAACCATACCTGGCCCATCCACTAAAAAGTCAGAACCTATCCTGACCACAAAGCAATGGAAACCCATAAGTCAGTTCAACCTCATTGACCAGCTAGGAAAGACTCCCACACAAATCTCTATACTTGAGCTACTTCACATATCTCTTGCACACAAAGAAATCTTGGATAAAACCTTGCTTGAGTCGTCAGTCCTGAAGGACATCGATGTCAATCAATTTGAAACCATGGTGGGATATCTCACTACACCTCACCATGTCACCTTCTTGGATCAAGATTACGCATCACCTAAAATCAACCACAATGATGCACTACACATAGAAACTTTTGTCCACAAGCACAAAGTTAGATGGGTTTTAGTAGATGGCAGAGTAGGATTGAATACATGCTCCCTCAAACTAGTTAAGGCTCTAGGGTTCTCTGATACATGCATAGACCCAACGAAGAGTATAGTGATCAAAGCATATGATGATGAGGAACACTCTTCACGAGGCGTTATCTATCTCCCAATCAGATTGGGACCAGTCATTGTGGACACAACCTGCCAAGTCCTGGATTTGGAACTACCATATAACATCTTACTAGGCCGCCCATGGATTCATGCCTTAAAAGCCGTTCCATCCACATATCACCAATGTCTGAAATTTCTATTTGATGACATGAAAATAACCATATATGGAGACCCCGACCCCTTCCAATATTGTACAAACTTAAGGGGTATCTCTGAGAATCGAGTACCTATTAACTGAGAAGCACCTGGCTCCTCGTCATCCAAATACGTCGACCCATCCACACTCATGCCATCCTCCCCATCTACTCCATCCACGTCTTCCACCATACCACCACCTTCCACTAACCCTAAGATTGAATCCACTATCAAAATCCAGGACCTTGGCTGCAAAGAATTCAAACTACACATAGCATACAGCATAACAACAATGCCCAGGTCTCCAAAGGACTATGGTTGGCCATGTTTCAGAATGGAACCTCAGGAGACTTTCAAAGTTCCACCGAAAATAATTTTTATCAAGTGGGGAGACATGAGTAACGAAGACCTTACTGACATTATAGGATGGATCTATAAGGATACCGTCATACTACCCCCATTACCAGTTCAAAATTATGGCAAGGGTTTTGACATCATGAAGGCTAAAGGCTACGATGGTACTAATGGCCTAGGAAGAAATAAAACTGGATGAAGGGAACCCATGAAAACTTTTTAAATTCTGAAATATCTTGGATTAGGGTTTGGATCACCTGAAAATGATGATCGATGTATCATTGGGCTTTCGAGTGAGCGATTACATGCTTCAAAAAGTGTCGAGACTACTAGGGAAACCTTCACCGAAACTGACTCTCAAGAGTGGGAATTTGGCTCAGAACAATCCCTAAGTGACTGTTGTCTTGATTTGTTTGTCAAACTAGGGGAACTGACCTCTAAACAACAATTTTGGCAAACATTTAAAATTGAATAGGCACCAAATAGTCAACATCACATTATCATTTCCCATGATGTCCAACATCCATCATCTGAACCCCCTCAGTCCAATCCATTTGAAGTATCAAACGAAATTGACAATCAAGGCTCTAAAACCTTCACCCCTTATTTTGATAACGAATATGACACTAGTGAAGGAGAATATTGGATAGAGTCCAATGTCTAGTTGGATGATGATAACCTCATCTACAACATCATTGAATATGTCTGTATGTTGTCCACATCCTCACCCCAATTCCCCAACATGGATGATGGCATCTCCTTAGTTTACCCTGACCTAGTCGATTGGGACCAACAAGGACTGCTAGTGCTAGATACATTTCAGAATGATGACGCTATTGCTGAATTTATGGAATTATGAGAAGGCATACCCAATGGGGACCACAAATCAGGATTTTCCATTGATTTAGACTGCATGGCATACTTTGGTAAGACTATTTAGTCCTCTAGTCACAAAAGTAAAAGTAAGAATAAAACAAAAAGTGAAACGTCTCTAGGTGAAAACCAAAAGGCACCTCTTGACGATAAAATAGTAAAAATAAAGGACATATCTGCGGGTGGAAACCTCTCTGAGGCACCCAAAGATGGAGGACTGGACTTTCTCCCCATGCAACAAGAGAAATCAGCTATGCTTATTGAAGACACAATAGAGGATAACATATCAACTACAGAAGATCCCAAGATGGTCCTCTTTGTTGCATCATTAACTGAAGATGAGAGACTAGAATTTCATAAATTCTTTGCAGAATGGAAAATCAACTTTGCATGGTCCTACACGGACATGCTAGGATTGGACCCAGAACTAGTTCTACACCATCTCTTGCTATTACCTAATGTTAAACCAGTCAAGCAGAAGTTGGGAAAAATGCACCCTCAAGTTGCTCTATTGGTCAAGGTTGAGTTAAAGAAATTACTAGATGCTAGATTCATACAGTCAATTGATTATACTGAATGGATTTACAACCTGGTGCCGGTGACAAAGCCAAATGGGCTGATTTGTGTATGTACATACTTTCGAGACCTAAATAAAGCATGCCTGAAGGATGACTTTCCTTTGCCAAACATTGACATCATAGTTGATCTTACCAAAGGATATGAGATGCTATCCCTCATGGATGGTTTCTTTAGCTATAATCAGATTCGCATTACTCCTAAAGATCAGCACAAAATGACATTTACTTTCCCATGGGGAACATATTGTTGGAATGTCATGCCATTCAGTCTCAAAAATGCAGGTGCCACATACCAAAGGGCTATGACCACAATTTTCCATGACATGATGCACAAAATGATGGAAGATTATGTAGATGACCTATTGGTTAAATCAGCAATGGGAAAGATCATCTAAAGGTACTTGACACAATTTTCAAGAGACTTGAAGAGTACAAAGTCTAAATAAATCCTAAGAAGTGTGTTTTCGGGGTCACATGAAGAAAACTCCTAGGATACATAGTTTCCCGAAAAGGTATAGAAGTTGATCCAACAAAGGTCAAAGCCATCATAGACATGCCTCCACCCAAAGGGATTAGTGAACTAAGAACTTAATAAGGCAGAGTACAATATATTTGGCATTTTATAGCCCAATTAGCAAATAAGTGTCACCCATTCCAGTATATGTTGAGCAAGGGTATCCCCTTTGTATGGATAGAAAAATGTCAAGAAGCCTTTCAGCAAATCAAAGATTACCTACTGTCAACACCAGTCCTCATGCCTCTAATTCATGGAAATCCTTTGATCCTATACATCTCAACTACTAGTTCAACACTGGGGGCATTACTGGCACAAGATGATCATGAAGGAAAAGAATGAGCCATCTATTACATTAGCCACACACTAATAGGGTATGAGTTGAACTATACACACATTGAACGTGCATGACTTACTATTGTTTTTGCATCCCAAAAATTAAGACACTATATGCTTAGTCACCAGACATAGCTGGTTGCCAAGATTGATCCACTAAAATGCCTCTTAAGTCAAGCGACATTAACAGGCCGGTTGGAAAAATGGGTTATGATACTAAGTGAGTATGACACACAATATGTCGAGCGTAAGGCAATAAAAGGATAAGTAATAGCAGATCAACTGGTAGATGCACCGATTCAAGTAACTCATCTACTAGTAACTGATTTTCCTGATGAGTTCATTTTCCATGCGGAACCAGCGGTACCATGGAAGCTATATTTTGATAGGTCTCATACTGGTCATGGCTCAAGTGCTGGAATCTTCTTTATCACACCACAGGGGGATTCAATTCCTAAGGCATTCAGGATCACTTTCCCTTGTACAAATAACATTGCTGAATATGAAGCACTAGTCACAAGTCTCAAAATGGCAATTAAATAGAAAATTCAAATGTTGCCTGTATTTGGGGATTCCCAGCTTGTTATCAACCAAGTGAATGATGACTATGAAACAAAGGATGAGAAGTTGCTTCCCTACAAGAGGATGGTGGATAGTTTCTTGACATATTTCAAATTGATTGCTTTTGAACAAATCCCCAAGACATAGAATAAGGAAGCTGGTGCAATGGATACTATTGGTTCTCTCTTGGACATCCCTCAAAATGTGTCACAATTTGAGTTCTTAGTAGAACAACTTTTAATCCTGACATATGATATCCTAGAATAAAAAATGGTTTGTGAAATTGTTGGTCCCAACTCTCCCTGGTATCAGGATATTTACGATTACTTAAAATCTCAAACCCTTCCACTGAACCTATCCAATAACCAAAGGAAGTCCTTCATCCAAAAATCTACCAAGTATGCCATTGTCAGTGACACCCTATACTGCCGTAGTTTTGACGACACCCTCCTTAGATGTCTCAACACCGACGAAGTGTGTACGACCTTAAGCAAAGTGCACGATGGTATATGCGGATGTAATTCGAGTGGTCCTACTCTAGCTAAGAAAATAACGAGACTTGGGTATTATTGGACAACAATTAAAAAGGATGCAATTGAATACATGAGGACTTGTCGTAAGTGTTAGATTCACAGTGATCTGATCCATGCTCCAGCATAGGAACTTCGACCAATCACTTCTCCTTGGCCTTTCGCTCAATGGGGACTCGACCTCGTGGGTAGGATCCATCCAACCTCCTCCAATGGCCATAAATTTATTATCACTGCCACTGAGTACTTCACAAATTGGATTGAAGCCATCCCATTGACATATATTACCAGCAAACAAATATTGAAGTTCATCCTTAACTACATCATTTGCCGATATCTCCTTCTGCAATCCATCATCATTGACAACAGATGTCCATTTAAGAACCAAGACATTCAAGAATTATGTGAGTGATTCCATATCCAACATCACTTTTCATCTCCCTACTACCCACAAGGAAATGGTCAAGCTGAGGCATCCAATAAAACCATTGTCAAAATCCTCAAAAAGACTATCAATGATGCTGGCTATGACTGGCACATACAACTCAACCCTGCTCTGTGGGCTTACTGAACTAGCATTTGTATGCCTATAGGAGCCACTCCATTTTCCCTATTCTTTGGTACTGAGGCCATCTTACCCATTAAGGTCAAAATTCCTTCAGTATGGGTCTCCCTGAAGGGTCTAACTAATGAAGAGGAGTATCGACAGTCACATTTGCACGAGCTGGAAATGCTGGAAGAAAGACGAAAAAATTCAGTGAACCATCTCCAAGCATATCAGAACCATCTTTGTCACAGCTACAATAAGAAGGTTATGGTTAGAAATTTTGACATTGGCGACCTAGTCCTCACACAGAATCCCAAGAATCAAGCCGACAAAGAAAAGCTGGGAAAGTTTGAACCAAACTGGTTGGGTCCCTACATTATTATATCTTCTTTCAGTTCTAGAGCTTAACAGCTAGCCACACCAGATGTAGAACAACTAATAGAGCCCATCAATAGTTTACATCTCTGAAGGTTCTACGCATAGCATCAGAGGACTGAGTTGGAAATCGTAAAATAAAAAAAAATGATAAATGATAAAAAAATTTTGCCTTGATGAAAACCTAGCAAACAAGCATCTTGGTGACACCAAAAAAATAAAAATTAAAAAAATAAAATTAAAATTAAAAAAATAAAAAAATAAAAAAATAAAAAATGTCAAGAAAATAGTAGAGAGAAAAATGATTCGTTCAATAGTGAAAACTTGGCAAACAGGCACTTTGAACAAGTACCATGGAAAAAACCTAGCAAACAAGTGCCATGTGTAGTCAATCATTACTCTGCCATCTACTGTCACTTTGTCTGCCTTGGCTTAGGATGAAAGGTATTATCGCTATTATTATGCAAATCGCCACCACATTCTACCCTACTTGTCATAGTGGATAAACGATTGACATCAAGTCTCGACGACTGTCCATCTAGTAAACCAGCAGCATCCTGCCCATGTTCCGTACAACTGGCTAAGTCTTGAACCTGACTGGGGGCAAAATTTTTATCACGAAACTGCAGTGGATGTCGCACATAATCTTGGAAATTGGAAAAAAGTCCTGAAAAAGACCAAAAACATCACAAAAAGTCCTGAAAAAAGATAAAAACATCACAAAAGTCTTGAAAAAAGATAAGAACATCGTAAAAAGTCCTAAAAAAAGACAAAAACATTGCAAAAAGTCCTAAAAAAGAGACAAAAACATGCATAAAAGTCCTAAAAGACAAAAACATACATAAAGGTCCACGAAAAAAAAAAAGAAGACAAAAACATCATAAAATGTCTAGAAAAAAGATCTAAAAAATATAAAATGACCTGAAGAAAACCATAAACAACAATTCAGACTGCTAGAAGAATGTGAACACGTTGTCATCTCTTGTCAAAATCGGTCATATCAATCAGTCTTTATCATTTGTCCAAACTACGTTGTCTTTGCACATTTGCTACGTAGGCAAGACTCACATTTGAGTCCCCGAGACATTAGGTCAGTCCATTTAAGTTTGTCAGAATAAAATCATGACACAATCTTTGGTCACCAAGACAAAGTCATTGGTCATGTCGAACTATGAGGTCTCTAAGTGTATGACATAGGCAAGGCCATCTGTTGATGAGCCACCGAGGCTGCACTAGGTTAGTCCATTAGGGTTCATGACACTACACTGGCACACACGTCAGAATATCTTCAAGACAAAGCAAATCATTGAAAACAAATCATGCCAATCAGTTATTTTAGTAGGACAATTTCATCAACATGTCAATCATATCATCATGACAATATTGGCATATAGTCAAACACAAGTCAAACTCGAGCAAAGCAATTCAAATCATCATAACTTGTCAAACTATCAAACTTTAGGTTAATCTTTAGATGAGTCCTTCTGAATGACAAACTTTGTCATTTATGCCTTAGGATGTGTCTTTCCCAAGCATCGTCGTTGTCATTCGACATTTTGAGTGATCCTCTTGACATCTAAAGATCACTTTTCATGGCATCAATATTCTTTAGATATGTCCTTCTAAAGAAACAAACTCTATCATTTATGCCTTAGGATGTGTCCTTCCTAGGCATCATCATCATTTAGAGGGATCTCTTATGACTATTAGGGATCAAAATCCTCTCGACATCGACATTATTCAGGATGTGTCCTTCCTGAATTCACCAATTCTTGACATATTTCAAGATCATGAAAAATTTAAACATTTTGACATCTCGACATTTTCAAACATGGCATCTTGGCATCAGAACAATGGATATCCATACACACTTGGCAAACACTTGACAATTGTCTTTTAGTTTTTATCAAGATATTAGTTTTTCAACAAGATCTCACTAAGCAGGATTTAGAGAAGCAACAATGTATCATGACGATTAACACACATGATTACTAGTTTCTCAGTGAGGTCCTGATTCTGGGATTTAGAAAAACAATGACATATCATGGTAAGGGCTCCCTTTTTTGTATTTTGACAATCATGCTGCTAGTTTCTCAAGCATGTCCTAGAAACAAGATTTAGAGAAGCAACGACATTTCATGATTTGTCCTTGTCTTTCTCTGCTTGTGGTTGGTTGTGACAAAAAGATTGGGACAATCACATTCTTAGTATGAGTCATGATCATCCTTGTCTGTGACTGCTTGTCTTACGTAATGGTATGACCTTGCATACCTTGATCTATGTCATATCATGGTGTTTCTTGGCCATTACGATGGTCTGCCCAATGATGATTAAGAGCAATAAATACTAATGTCCTATGGTAAAGCGTTGAAGGATTTGATCTAGGATTTAACATGCATTTTCATTGGTCTGGTCATCTCCTCTTCTTCGGTCTAGTCATCTTTCCTCATCAGTCCCATCATCTTCACTCATCCATCTCATGATGATATCGTGTGACATCCAAAAAAATAAGTGCATACATGATCATATAAAAATTGCATTAGGTCCATACATTCAACATCCATAGCATCAAATCATATACATAATCACAAACATTGCATTATAATAATCATCAGCATTGCATCTTTTACTAAGGAACATTATGCACCTCATTATCATTATCATCTCATATAAATAAAAATTGCATCATTAGGGCATTAACATCAAAAATAAGTATCATAGGACATACATGGCATCATAAATCAACATCATACATCATACATATCATTATGCATTAAATCAAAGAACATCACATAACACATATAGGCCACATCAAAATTGCATCATCATATATATCATCTAAAAAATGTACAATGTCACAGGATAAAGTCATGGGATATCCCAAAAATGGAGCTCGCAAGCTCAAATATATACATAATGTGTCACACTAAATGCCCCTAGGGTCGACTCTCATCGTCCCCTTGTGGTGAAGAGGGTGGTGGCTGAAGCTCTATCATTGGCACTGAAATAATAGGCAGACCTATCACAACCTCGGCCTGTGCCACTAGTGGAGCTACGAAGGACGGTGTCATCTCAATAGTATAAAACATCTATGATGTCACTGTAGCCAGACTCTGAGAAGTAGAGGGATCAACCACTGGTGGTTGTACCTGTACTGACCTCTACACTGAACCAGTTGACTCATGACTGTGACCTGAATGGTGACTCAGAGTGTGCCTGTAGGAATGATGTGACTTGTGCCCTAAAGTGTGCCCGGTTGAGGTAGACCCTCCGATACTAGTCTGACTCCTGCTGCCACTAGCACTGCTTGATCTGTGGCCACTACCTGTCCTCGAATGTGATCACAAAAAAGTAGGATCCCATCGCTCTGGTGGCACTGCCTACTCGTACAAAGCCCTATACTATCCCAGTCTCGTGCTCACCCTGGCTAGCTCGCAAGCCATGTCTCCCATGAGCCCTGTGCATAATGCTGCAAAATCTATGCACCACTAGGTTGAATCCTGCTAGTGGATCACTGCTTGATCTCGCTCTACCCGAGCCACCTCTAGCTCTCCCTGTAGTGCTGGCATCCAATCTCTACTGTAGGTCCACCACCCTCTGATCTATAGTAGCATCCTGAGGTAATCCCAAGGAGGATAGTATCTCCTCCTCTCCCTCCACCATCTGCCATCAGAGGAGTCTCTCAGCCTCATCCATAGCATCATCATCATCATCATCATCATCATCACCCACCTCCACATCCTCCTGTCCTCTGACCTCCACCTCCACATCCTCCTATCCACCGACCTCCACCTCTACATCAGCCTCCTCCTCCTAGCACCCCCACATCCAACTGCTCCTCATGCCTCTCTGCCTCAGCCTCCTCCTTATGCTTCTCCTCCTCCCGTCTCTCCTCACCCTCACCCTCTCCCTATCCCTCCTTGCCAACCTCGGGATAGCATCTAACACTACCCTTGCCACTCATGGACGCACCCTCTTGACCTGTCTCTATCCATCCCACCATCATCTCCTTCCATCTCTACCATCATCTCTGCCTCTACCTTCATCCCCACCCCTGCCTCCATCCCTGCCTCTATCTCCACCTCTACCTTTGTCTCCACCCCTGCCTCCATCCTTGCTTCCATCTCCACCCCTACCTCCATCTCGGCCTCCATCTTTCCCCTGGCCTCTGCCCCCGTCACTGCCTCTACCTCCTCACCTGGCCCGTGGCACCTGTGGAATCATTGATTGTTTGTCTACTGGTGCTAGCCCATCCGAATCTGTCAATGACACTGGCTTGTGCACCTGCCACCACAAATCATAATCCGATGTCATCCTAGGATCGGCTACTCCTCCCCTCCATCCCCATGCCTAGGCTCCTAGCTTGTCAATCTGCTACTTGGCAAGTGCCACTGGGATGGCTGGTCCCCAAGCATACTCTCTGGAAGACCTGGAGTACTCAGCTATCCTTGCGGATACACCCTGCTACTCTCCAAACTGCCTCAAGACACACTAGGGTAAATACATCTAAATGATCAAAGACGTTTGCACAGTCCAGCCAATCAAGTATCTATATTATCTGGAGAAGCTGAGGTGTTCATCCTCATTGTCCCACACCTCACAATCTCTATATTGCCTCTAGATAAATGTCACCATGGTGTCAATCATGTGCCACCACCAACTGGTCTCACCCATCTATGTCTAGTGTAGTGCACCGGCATAGTAATAGGCATAGGGCATCCCCTCAGCTAGCTGTGGTCTCTCAATGGGAGGGAGAAATATGGCAATATGCTCCCACACCTAGATCATCATCAGTGTAGTCCTGTAGGAGATACTCTCTCCTCTCCTGTAGGCAACATCATGTAATTGATGGTAAAGTGTCCCTAGCAAACAAGGACCCCAAGCATAAACTGTCCTATCTCGCCTCATACCCACTAGGACGTCTACCCAGCCAATAGGAAAGCCATGTCCCTGACGGTTAGGAACCAAAATACCTACAATTAGAGTCACTAGGAAGGCATCAAAGCGACCATAGTGATCCACCATGAACTCCCACCTGATCTCATAACCCTAAATGCCCAGTCTAGCACCCTGATCTCGATAGTAGGTAGGGAAGGTCTGCTCACCATGCCATGGATCGTAGACGATCCGCTCCCCTTGGATAGGTACTCGAAGAATCCATTAGATGTCCTCCAAAGTAATGGTGGCCTCACCTGTCAGCAGGTTGAAAGAGCAGGTCTTGGAATGTCATCGTTCGCATAGCACAATCAGTAGTCCCCTATTCGCCCGAATGGTCGGCATGAAAGTAGCATAGAATAATCCTAAGTGCATCAATTGTCACCGCTCTTATGGGCCCAACTGGTATGCAAACTAAAACATCATAGGTTTTCACTCATGAATATAAATTGGGGCAAGCTGCCTCTACAAAACATCAAACAAGTTGTCAGAACACTTTGGGAAAAATGGTCGATATTATTAAAATGCATCTCAAGTTACACAAACATGAAAACAAGCTCTACACAAAGGAAAATAAAATGTGTTGCAGTAAAGTAATTGTGTCTCAACCAATCAATTGTGTCATTTTGCATGTCAAATGCGGTCCAGTTTGGCAAACGCGTCTCTTTGTAGCACATGCATCATGAATTTTATCACTTGTGTTGCATAATAGTGAATGCATCGTACATTAACAATTGTACCTCAAAAAGATAAATGCATCGCTTAGATGCTCAATTGCGACACAATATGACAATTGTGGCATTCAGACATTCAATTGTGACATGATAAGTCAAATGCATCACAAAATTTGTAAAATGCGGTGCAACCCACTGCCCTACTCTAATTTGTCTTTGCACTTGCGTTGCAACGCATCATATGCGTTGAACACATAAGTGATTGCGGCTTACGTGAATGCAGTTGCGTCACGGTGCAAATATTGTTTATCCTAGAAAGCTAAAAATGACACACAAAACGAGAAAATCATGAAGTAAGACAAGGGTACATACCGCTGGCTCTGAGCCCTCTGGCCGTCTGAAGGTCTGTACGATCTCTCTGCGATGCTCTGACATTGGAATCACCATCATTGCTGCTATGCCTTTTGCTCTGAGCTCTCTAATTTCACGAGGTAAATAGTGAAAATGAATTGACTTTTACCCCTTTGTCAACCTATTTATAAGGTCAAAATGACATTTTTCTCAAGTCAATTACAACTGGAGGCTCATTTGACCACCTTTGACTTCCCCATCAACTATCTGAAACATGTCTGAATTCGAAACCGATTGCGCCATTGTTTTTCTAGTCATTAGATTGATTTATCAGGCTCTTTTACTAATTTTTTAGTCGCCGACCCAAAATTTGAAATATTTCCCAAGGGGGCAATGATACTTCGTACCTCAACTAGGGCATATTATCGGCTTATTTTCTTTGTCACAACACGACATGCTACATTATGACAAAGAGGGGCAAAATGTAGACACCTAAAAATGACCTAGGCCTGCAAGCTTCATTTTTACCACTTTCGTCCTAGCATAATTGTGACATTTAAATTATGTCCTTGGTCCACATTCGACTATTAATTAAATAATTCATAAATATTTAATTAATTCATGTCTCTTGCATTCTTCATGATTATTAAATAAATAAATCATATTTATTTATTCAATATGTCACTAAAGGTCTATTGTCCTCTTGCAATTAAATAAATTTATTAATTTATTTAAACACCTTCAATCGTTTATTCTTCGTGATTATTAAATAACTGAATTTCATTTATTTATTTGATATGTCACTAATTGTTACAATTAAATAAATTTATTAATTTATTTAATTATTCACTTATATCTTCTAAATTAAATGATTATCTTTAATTATTTAATTACTAATTTCACTTTTCTCTCATTTTAAATAAATAAAAATATTTAAAATGATTTCATTTTATTAACTCCCACTCTTTTTAGTAAATCATTTGAAAAAGATTATTTACTTGTCACACAAAATCATCATTTTGAATTAATTAAATTCAAAAAGATATTATTCTTCCAAAAATCAAGTAATTATTATTTAATTCTTGATTCTTTCCAAATATGATCTTCAGTTCAATCAGGCAGTCCTTATCTTCTTGATTTTCGAATATCTTTTATTTCTTCTAATTAATTATCTTATTTATTCTCCACCGTTGATGTGATTTTCTCAAATTGCATCTTGGCCTCTCATTTAAGGATTTCTCACTAACCCTAATTAGGGATTATCCTACAAAATCTTGACCATTGATTCTAGGGTATTTGTCATCTTCTCATCCTGGCCACACATTCAAAATTGCAATTTCTATAAAATAGCAATTTTGTTCTTATTTTGGACCTCATGCTCATTTTGTCAACCTAGGCTATTATTATTGTCATTTGCAGTTACTGTCATTTTCAGTCTATTGTGAAGTCATTTTTTTATACAAATCCTTCAACATTTGCATAGGGCTTAGACATTACTTTAGGTTGCTCAATCTGAAATCTGACAACCTCATCTGATTTGCTGCAAACTAGAAAGTGTAACAAAGGTGAACCATGGAAGATGAAGATTTATGGTAACATCGTTCCTTTTTTTTTCATGTTTATTTCCTTTGTGCTTTGTTAGTTCATGGGATTTTGATTTTTATTGATCTAATAGCTAACAATCTAAATTTTCCATTGATACAATCCCCACCTTTGCCAAGTCTGCATTTGCCACAGTGTATAATTTTTCTAGCAACCTCTCAACCTCAAGAACCTTTTTCAATAATGAACTGTGGAACTTTTTCAATCGTTCCATGCACCTCTTTGCTTAAATTTTTTGCATCTACCATGAATTGGAGTGCTAGTTGCATGGTGAAATAGAAAGACTTCATTTTCTCCCAATATGAGGCATATAATTGTTGAGCCACCAAAATGAGATCTGATGGAGTGGGGGGTTGGGAAGGAGTTTTCAAAAGACATCTCCACCTCCTTAAACCTGACATCCTACATCAGCTCTTCATTTTTATTTTCTGTTGTAGAGATTTATTCCTGTAGATTCCCCAAATTAGCATCTTTGCTTTTCAATAGCTCCTTAGCCTGACCTCAGGCTGTGGATTCTTTTTCCAAAGAGAGATTTACTTCCTGGATCTCCTTTTTGAATTGAGCCTCTTGGTCCTAGAGCTCCTTGTCCTTTCATTGCATTTCCTTCTCCAATTGAGCTCACTAATCCTGAAGCTCTTCATTCTTCTATTGCATTTCTCTCTCTGCTTGAGTCAATAGGTCTTGTAACTCCTAGTTTTTTGTTGTAGTTTGGTAACCAGGTTGGGATCCTGGGATTGGAACTTTGAAAGTTCCTCCTAGAGTTTGGCCCTTTCTTCCTGTGCTTCTTGAGACAAGCATGAAATTTTAGTGTCCTTATCATTTTCCATTTTCTATAGGATCACTATTCTTTCCTTAACATTCTTGAGTTCCTCTTCCCTCTTCCTCAATTGGAAACTATGCTTCAAGAAGTCAATACTTACCACTCACTGAGTCTCCTCCATTAGCTCAACTTTATCTTGTGGTCAGGTTGCATTTAGGTCGATCCCTATAACATGGATTGTATAATCATTATATTGCATCAACCCTTGTGGTTTTATGGTATTAGGAGTCATGGTTCCAAATATTAATGACCCCTAAGCTTCATTAAAGAGAGTTTTCACACATGGCTCAACAAGCTTTGCTACATATTTTCCTTTTCTCTTCGGGACCCTGATAATCCATGCTACCTTAGTCCTACTACTTTGATCAATAGATTCTATTGGTAACCTAATCAGTTCATCGGTGAAGGGTGCACCAAGAGGAAGAGAAAAATGGAATGATATCATCATGGTCTCAGATGATGTCTTCTTTGGCAAAGTGACCATCAATGGGTAGAAAGGGGGAAGATTACGCCAGGGTCTAGTTTGGGAAGCAGTGGAAGGACTCAAAGGGAGTGGTTATGGTAGTAGAGGTGTAGAGGTTACCATTTGTTGGGAAAGCTAATTCAGAGTTGAAATAGTAGAAGCGAAAGGGGTTGCAATGGAAGGTCCAGATTGGGGCCTAATGAAAGATGGAAAAAATTGCGAGGGAGTAAAAGTTTCCTATTTGATTTGGGAGAATTTGGAGAAACCTCCTATAGGCGCAAAAGTAGAGAATGATAGGCTGACGCTCGAAGTAATCAGGGATGTGGATGTAGCAGGGGTAACAAAAGACTAAGAAGTGAGAAGAGAGGGAGAGAAATATACTTGAGTTGCTATGAGCTCCAATCCTTGGCTTGTTGCAAGTACTTGTGAGCTTTCTCCAGGAGTTGCATCGATGCATGACCTCTTCTCAAGTGGAGAATTGTCCACCTCTATGACCTCCTAATATTGTTGGGTTTTCCTAGGTCTCTTCGTAGCCCTTGTATGTGGTAGTGGGGCCTCTGAATGAGATGTAGTCACTTATGCACTCAATAGAGCTTTGTCAAGTTGTTCCGTTGTTTTTCTAGTTCTCTGTATTTGGGCCCTTTTCACCTCTTTTCTTTTCATTATTCTAGTTTCCTCTTCTCTGTCTACATCCTCATTTATACTTACATTAGTATCATCATGTTCTCTATTCCATAGATCATCAAATATTTCATCCATGTCAGTTTCCTCAAACAAGGCATCAATGCATCTAGTCTCTTGACGATAAATCTAGAATTGTGCAATTTTATATGTTACTCCACTAGTAGTTCTTGGCCAATTGATTATAAAAGGTGGCCCCAAATTTTCACTTTTCACTAGGCTTGGCCAAAGGAAAATAGAAAGATAGCCATGGTAACCTCTTATCATTAGTAGGAACATAGGCCAGGTCCACAAAGTTATTCATGTACCCAAATTGTGGATTCTGTCGAGCTTCCCAATAGGGTTGGGAGCTATGAGATATCTTAACGTTCAGTTATGCTAAGTCATTATCTAGATTATAATCCCATTTTTCACAAATTAATACTAACCCCGGATGAGCAAGCTTCACAGCTAGCAGACCATGCACCTACTTCTTTACCATTATTACCATATTGAAGCTCAAAGGGAATTTGAAGAAACCTTTCATATTATTTCCCCCAAAAAATATAGCATATATAATTTCCATTTTCTAAAATACCTCAAGGACCAACACCCTATTTACGACACATACCAGGAGCTGGAATGGTTCCTCGGTAAAACCATGCAACCTAAGAAATTAAAAATCCTCCCCAAGGAACTAGTTGCAAGGAGGAACAAAGTATTGTATCCACCTTACTTGGTTGGTGGAGAACCGATACCAATCACCCTCACCCCCTTATCAAAATATTTCAATATTGGAGTCATAAAAAACTCAAAAAATGCATAGTAATCATAAGTTATGGAACTGAGGGGAGTGCACGAAAAAACTAGCTTTCTTACCTGATTTTCATCAAAAATAGACAAACCCATATGATTTCTAAAGAAATATGGGTTTTGGTGCAAAAACATGTGAGCAAGGAAAGAAGATAACTTGAACCTAAATTGTGTGTGGTATTCCTTGAATAGGTTCATCATCTCCCAAATAATGACCTTTGTGAAGTCATACCTGAATAAAGAATGTTTTCTCCTCAACTGAAAACTCATGCACATTGTTTTCATTGTCCATGCCACAAACAAAAGACAACATGGAGAAGGAGTCCTACAAGTCTAAATTGAAACCATTGTGCCCAACTAGAAATGGTGATGGGCTATTATCATCCTTGTCTCTTTTTATTTCTTAATTATAAAAGCTTAGAGCATATTTTTTGGTCCTCTAGAATTCTTCTAAGTCACTTACAATGAATCTCTCCATCGCTTTTTTTCCCCTTCTCATAGGGATGCATAGCATATCTCTAATAGCTTCAACGTTGATCACCAACCTCAAGTTCCAAACTTCTATTTTGTCTATATCTTAATTGATATTTTTAGCACATTCATGAACTAGTTCCAGGCAGTGATGCACCAAAGGGACCATATATTATAGTAGACTACAAAATACCAACTTGTGCACCAAAAAATCTTGGTTGTTAGTCTTTTTTTATTCTCTTGCAAGTTGCTTCCCTAAGACTCTTAGGGTTAGTTTTTGAGTTCAGGATCATGAATGTTGTCCCACTCTTCCACTATTTGGGATTTTATTTTGTGGTTTGTCTTCTCCAAGGCCTGTTTATGAGGCCACCTTATCTTTAGTGGCATCCCACGTGAAGCATAGGAAATCTGCACTGAAAACATTGGCCATTGGCACCATCAACATGGTGTCAAATAAGCTTTCAACCACCTCTCCTTGTGCTTCCATTTGAGGATTCTAGGTTGTTTCAGGATTCTGTAGACTCTTTTGAATTCCCAACTTCTCTAAAACTCACCTAGGTTCTTTCATAGTAAACTATGCACTCAAAACCCTTCACAATGTTGTTCTTTTGCATGCAACACTAGCCTTTTCTCAAACTGGAGTTGGAGATAATAGTTGTTTCAAGCAATAAATTTGGCACATACCATCAACTCTTTTGTGCATGCAAAATGAATTGCTTCTCTTTTTGAAAAGGAAGTAGTTCATAATGACAATTATCCATTATGTCCTATGGCACCATCCCTTGGGAAATTGAGCTGCAAATTGAAGGCATATGAGAATATTCACATTCTTTTCAATTAATAACCTTGAAAGAATGATTAAGAAAGAGGGCATAATAATTACACAAAAATATTTGATTTCATCCTTGGAGACTGAAAACTATCCACAGTGTAACACCTAGCACTTGACCGTGTGGACTATCACTTGCACCTACCACCAATTTTAGCTAATTAATTTCTTCTTAATTTGCATGCAACAAACACAACTTGGGGGTATTTTCGAGTTTTCTCTTTATTATCATCATGCTTATTGCACGCATTATACCTTGGCTACATCTATAAATAGAACTAAGGAAAATAATAGAATTTGTATTCGGTAATTGGGATTATTGATAGATGCACTGAATACTCCTATTAGGATAACTAGCAATAGGTCACAAGCAACTTTCCTTGGGGAAATTTCTAGTAGGTGTCTGAAATGCATGACAAAGAATAAGCATTCTTTGGCCATAATTTCAATGAAGTGGGCACTGGAGAGAGACTATATAGAGTATGAGGATAATTGTAGGGTAAACACTCATATTTTCTCTCATTTTGTTGCCTCTTTGCTTGACATTCAAGTGTTAAAATAGATGATATGACATCTCACCATGGAATTTTTTCCAAAGCACTACCTTGGAGAACTTGGTGAAGTTGTGACGAATGCAGTATACAACCTTGGTATTCCAATTGCAAGCGATCTCCACCAACACATTGAAGAGGATGCAGTGGTGCCCTGGGTACCATTTCTTAGTGAATTTCACATTATGAATATTGGAGAACACCACCAAAGGGTTTCACGTGCTTGCCACTTCTTACTAAGATGCTACAATGTAGTTATTTTCTATGATGTGGAGTGGTATACTAACTTTATAAATTTGGTTTTTCCTCCTCCACTTGCTATTGTTGTCAATAATGCTCCTGCTATTGTTCCTTTTTCACCTGTTGTTGTTCATGTTACACTTACTACTATTCTTATTGCTGTTGATAGTGATGCTTCCCAAGTTGAAGAATGAACTCTTTTCTCTTATTTTTTGTATATATGCCTCAGAAAGATGCTAATACATATACTAGAAAAGCTTCTTAATATATATATACTCGAAAAGTATGGCCTGAGAGCCATTTTGAATTGTAATATCCAAAGTGTATATTACCATATAATGAATATAAAGCTCATTTTTTCAATTTTATGTCTCTTTTGTTTTTCTCTACTTCTTGCATCATGGGTTTTGTTTAAAAGACCAAGAAAAAAAAACAGAGAGAAAATTTACATAATTAAATATTTACACTAGTAAAATGATTAAAAAATCTAATTAAACAATTTTAGGTGAATTCCATTGACATGAATTCCCAATGCTACTTTTTTCCATTTTTTCTAATTCAAATGTATTATGTTGCTTGCATTGAATAATTCAAAAATGGACTTCCCACATACTATCAAACTTGTTGTGCTAACTAGGATTTATGGCTCTCTCATTGAATTCCAACTCTAAGTCTTTGCATCTAAGACCCTGGTCATAGGTTCTCTTGTCAAACCACTTCTTAACCACCTATTGATAGATACACATGGTCATCAAGGATTTTTATCTTTTCTCTTGTACCTTCAACAACTCAACCAACTAGACCTCCATGGCTCCATTTTCTTCAAACTCCAAGGACTTGAGCAATTGTAGTGCGATAATTTCCATAGATATAGGCAATAGTGATTCCTTTCCATATACTAGCTTGTACGAAAAAGTCTTTAAGACTTGCTTGGAGGTTATTCAGTTCACCCAGAGTGTTTCTTTGAGGTTTTGATGCCACTCTCTTTGATACTCCAACCCAATTCTATTAATGAGTTGAACTAAATTATTATTAGTCCTTAGCTAGACCATTTCCCTATGGGTAATAGTTTGAAGATTTCTTTAGGAATATTCCATGCTTAAGTGTGAATTGGCATACCTTCGAACCCAGGGAGACCTTTGTATTATTGGAGATGATGGTCTTTGGTAGGCCAAACCTTATTACCAATTCCTCAAGGAAGTTCACAATCTCTACCTTTGTCTCATTCCTCAAGGACATGGCCTTAGTCCATCTTGTAAAATAATTTGTGGTCATGAGGATCCATTTATGTCTAGAACTAGAGGCAGGATTAATCATCTTGATGAAATCCAATTCCCACTGCATGAAAGGTTCTTCAAACACTATCGGATTGAGAGGCATTATTGATTTTTTCCTTCTTCCTGTGAAGAATTGGAATTCTTTATAGTATTTAACTAGAGAGTGTGAGTCATTAAACAATGTAGGCTAGAAGCACCCAAAACACATAATTTTAATGTCAGTAGTCTTTACAAAGAAATGTCTACCCGTGGGACTGCTATGAAATATGTCTACAATTATTTGGGCCTATTCTTGAGTGACACACTATAGAATAACACCATTGAATTTCCTTTTGAAAAGGATTCCTTCAATGAGCACATATCCACAATTCTACAACCTATAAAATATTTTCTTCTAGGAGGGAAGGCCTAGTAGATATTTTCCTATCCGCATAAACCTCATTCTATCTACCAACTAGTAGCCTTCAAACTTAGATTCATTTAATAGAACAAGCTCAGGTTGTTCTTCTTTAGCTACCACTTCTTTGTCACATGCTATATATTCACATAACCCTCTCCCTCACATGGTCTTTGTGGGCTTGACCTCCATGTCATATTAAAGGGTCTTAGTAATCCAGTTGGCCCCTTTTTTTGTGATTTATCCTTCCATTATGTACTTGCATACACTGGAATGTGGAACATATACAACCACCTTGTTGAAAGATGTGAGATGTCAGAACTTCTTGAGCCCCTTAACAATGGTGAATGCTTACCTTTCAAAAAATTTATAGTTCATCTCATGATACTTTATGGTCTGAAAGTTGAAGGCTATTGGATGTTCTCCCTTTCCTTCATCGTCCTTCTGGGTTAAAATAGTAGCAATGTTGGATTTTCTACTGAGCACAAACATTATGAATTCCTTTGATAGGTCTTGATTTACCAGCATAGGAGCTGAAGAAATAGCCTCCTTAACCTTCTAAAAGGATTCTTTGGCCTCTTTTTTCTATTTGAACAACTAATCCTTCTTGAGCATCAAGGTGATAGGTCTAATTAAACTTGCAAAATAAGAAATGAATTTTCTTACAAAATTTACCTTTCCCAGGAAGGACTGAACTCCCTTTTTGTTGACTGGTAGGGAAAGTTCCTTGATTTCCTTCACCTTCTCTAGATCGATTACAATTCCATATTTATACACTACATGTCCCAATATCTTTCCTTGCGGAACTCTGAAAACACATTTTTTTGGGTTCAAGGATATCCCAAACTACTGGAATTTTTTAAAACCATTTCAAGATTATCAAAATGATTATCTTTTGACATCTAGAGAATACTGTTAAATCATCCAAATAGATCAAGATGATCTTATTGATCAATTCTCAAAAGGTAATTTCCATTGCACGCTAGAAGGTAGCTACTACATTTGAGAGGTCGAAGGGAATTTTGGCATAAACAAACATTCCCCACTTAGTAGAGAATGTTTTTTTGTGTTGGTCCTCCTCTTTGAACCAGATTTGGTTGTAACCAGAGAAGTTTTCTAGAGGAGAAAACATTTCCGACCTAGCCACTATTTGCAAGATTGACTCCATGGAAGGCAACAGGTAATAGTCCTTCAGGGATTCTTTATTCAAATCCTGAAAATCAACACATAGGTGGACGTCTCCATTCTTCTTTTAGACAGGGACCAGGTTGGACACCCATGTGTTGTGCTTGATTAAGAAGATGATTTGAGAGTGAATTAGCTTTGTCAACTCTTGTGCCATTAATGCCTCAATCTTTGGATTCACTTGCCTCTACTTCTAGTGGATGGGTTTTTCTCCTTCTATTAGTTCTATAGTATGCTAGATGATTTCAAGATCATATCCTTTGAGGTCATCATATAACCAAGCTACTACTCCATATTTTTCACAAAAATGTATGACTCTTTCTTTATCATGTTGAGGGATGAATCTTTTTACCTTGAGCTTCCTTCAATCTCGGACTTGAAGATCTACATAATTTCCTTTTTTCTCTAAAAAATTCCTCTTGTCATTCCTTACATCATCACAATCGAATATATTTTCGAGAGTGACTAGTCCTTTTGGAAGCTTGTTGGATCTCATCTGAATAATTTTCCCTTCATAAGCTTCTATAATTTTTGGTTGGAGATGATTTTAAAACTATCTAGAGTGTTGAATGAATGAGGCGATGTGTTCATCACTTTCAAGAACTTGCCAAATTTGGTCATTATCTGGGATTGCTAGTTAGAAAATCACTCACATAGAGTGTACGATATCAATTAGGTCAGAAATAAGGTCAAATTGAGATACTATTTTTTTCATGCAATCTACAATTGCATTTTTCTCTCTAGGGACCATTTGGATATTGAAGACATCAAAGTTTTCAATCATCTCTCACACTCTATGTCTATAAGATCTCATGCAGACATTCTCTATTGTGGAGACACCTCAAACTTGATTGACTATTAACTCAGAATCTTTGAACACCATTATTTGTTTAATTCCCATTCACTCCACAAGACTTAGACCTTACACAAGGCCTTCATATTTAGCTTCGTTGTTCAAACATGTGAACTAAAAGTGAAAAGATCTGAGTATCCTTTCATTAGATGGGAATGTCAAACATATCTTGGCTCTTACACCAACTTTGCATCTTTCTCCATCAAAATGCTCCATAGCTTTGAGGTGTGATCACCCTTGGTTTCCTTCATCACCTTCAAAATAATTTGATCCTTATCATAGATGACATAAGTTCCCAATCCAATGGAATGATAATTGTCGAAAGCATCATTGTCTACAAATTCACTCAAGAGGACCTCTTCTTTTTTCCTTCTAATCTCTGGTCATATTCTCATCCTCTAGTAACTTGGTACAATAAATATCATCCTTAGTTATAAAGGTATGAGTAACCTCAAATTTGATCATGGTTCATCTGCTACATGTTACAAATTCAAAGGTTCAGACACTATCTTCATTTTAGTTCCATGCTTGGTTCTAAGGATCAAGTGTGACCAATCTAAGGAAAGATATCTACCTATCTTGGAACTGAACTCCTAGGATAATCAAAGAATCAACATGGGAGTAACATCAATGATCATGGTACCTTGTGGGACTGTGATACTATTGGAAAAATAAGGACAGATAACTAAGGGGGGGTGAATCAGTTGTCACATAAATTTATAATTTTTCTAGCTTAACTTGTCCTTAATCTCAGATCTGATGAATGAACAATTAACCATTAGAAATTAACACATTAGAGAGAAAAAGAACACCAAGATTTTTTATGTGGAAACCTTGTTAGGGGAAAAACCACGGTGGATGTTAGTCCACAAGATTATACCCTACTAAAATTATAATAAAAAACAATAAGGGGAATGCACATGCATTCAGGCACACCACCTAGAGCTCACTACTCAATTAAAAAAGAGGTCTCATTGTCCAACAATAGGGTTTGGATTAAAACCATCCAAGATGTGAGCTGAGAAAATATCTTATTCACAAGCCTAATTAAAGTTCCAATTAAACTCAACACTTCTTCACACTTTACACAATCTTCTTCACACTCTACTCAATAATGATATTGACACATATGCACATAGGAGCACATGAAGCATACTTTCCACCAATCACACAATATGTCTTATATATTCGCTATAGGAGATTTTATCACAACTTAGTCGACAAAAAAAATAAAATATATTTGCAATGTTGGCCCAAATTTACAAATAAATTTCCAATGTAAATCCACCAAAGTGAGCCACAACATAGTGGAGACCCAAATTAATATCTCCAACATAGAAATACTTTAATTAATTTTTCCTCAAAAATCCACAACATGCTACCACCATGTTAGCCAAAAACATGAAAAAATGAACATGCACACAAATATATTCAACCACAAGTTCACTAAGTAATGTGTACATACGATGAAGATAGAGAATGAACTAGATACATATGAGAACACCAAGAAACAATAGAGAAGCATCTGCAACAACTGAGATAACCAGAATCACATAATCTTCATTCAGGAATGTTGACAGAGACCACAAAAACACTATCAGACCACAACATATTGAAAACATCACGTGGACCTCTAAAACTTCCAGTAGATGATCTAGACATGCTAAAAAATAAACCCTCTAATCCACATTAGCTAATATTTTATGTTTAGAACAAAATGCCTTCATGACCTACATATTTCCACTAGGAACTTGGAACACTTTTTCTTATAATTTTCTCAATATCCTTGACATATACAACAATAGATACACCAAATGCTAATAGTGTTGACATAAATGGCAACCACATATCAGCAACACATCCACAACATCCAAAAATCTCCCAACAATCTACCCCTTTGGCATTGATGGCAACACATGATGTGAAAAATACCATCAACCCAACATGTTGACTTCTCCTACACTTCTCCTCTTGAAATTTTTTTTCACATTACACTTCTCCCCCTTTTGACATCAATGGAAAAGGTAACTATGATCTTTCCATATGCTCTGAACCACATATCTACACATCTAACTACTCCCTCTAAGTAGTAGTCATGGAAACATCAATCTAGATCATAATATAGCAATGAGGCTTATAGATTGATGCAAGAAAATGCATCATTTATTTCTTACTAGGAGGGGTAATTACCCCTAGCATTCCTCTAAGATACTCAAAAGTATCTTTCGACAATGGCTTAGTAAATATATCTACAATTTTTTCTTTGGTGGGCACATACTCTTTGAAATATTTATTGCACTTGAATTGTCGCAGTATATGGCAATAGGTTCTTCATATAGCACCCTGATATCTTTTAGCATCTATTCATCCATATCACTTGAGTACAATTATTGGTAGCAGCAATATATTCTACTTCAGAAATGAATAGAGAAATGGAATTCTATTTTTTACTTAACCAAGATGCCAGCTTCTTCCCTAGGAAGAAAGCACCACCACTAGTACTTTTCCTGTCATCTACATCACCAGCTCAATCCACATCAATGTATGCGCACAAAGTGAGATCATCATCCTTTGGATACCAAAGTCCAAAGTCAATTGTTCCTTTTAGATAGCTAAATATTTTTTTGACAACAGTCACATGTGATTCTTTTGGATCAGCTTGAAATCTAGCAACCATACATACAACATTCACAATATCTAGTCTAGTCTGAGTCAAGTAGAGAAATCCACCGATCATTGATTTATATCTTGTTTGATTTTCCTTAGGAGAGTCATCATTCTGAGTCAACTTACATTTGGTTACCATGGGAGTACCAACAAGTTTTGAGTCTTCCATACCAAACTTCTTCAACAATTCTCTCACATATTTGGACTAAGATATGAAAATCCCCTAGTTCAACTATGTAATTTGTAATCCCAGAAAGAAATTCATTTCACCAATCATGCTCATCTCAAATTCACTATTCATCTCATCAGAAAACTTCATGCATAGATTATCATCTCCACCAAAGATGATGTCATCAACAAAGACTTCTATGATTAGCTCCTTATCATGATCTAATTTGAAGTATAAGTTACTATCAACAATACCTTTAGTGAATCCAAGATTCAGTAGATATTTGTCCAATCTGGTGTACTAGGCTCTGGGGGCTTGTTTGAGTCCATACAAAGATTTCTTCAATCTCCAAACCATATCTTCCTTATCTGTTAGCTAAAATCCATCTGGTTGTTCAATGTACACTTCTTCTTCTAGTTCCCCTTTCAAAAATGTAGACTTTACACCCATTTGATAGTCTTTATAGTTCTCATAAGTAGCATAAGCAAGAAATAATCTTACTACTTCAATTCTAGCAATAGGAGAAAAGTTTTCTTCAAAATAAATGCCTTCCATTTGAGAGTACCCTTTACATACCAGTCTTGCCTTATTCCAGACCACTTCACCTTCCTCATTCAGCTTGTTTCTGAATACAAATTTAGTACCAATCACATTCTTGTCTTTGGGCCTAGGAACTAGTGTCCATGTGTCATTCTTTTCAATCTATGTTAGTTCTTCTTTCATGGCTTATAGCCAGTGTTCATCTTGATAGGCTTTAGTGGCACTCTTAGGTTCAATATTAGAAATCAAACAATATTCTTTTGCAATTTTTCTTCTAGTTTGCACTCCTTTTCTCTTATCTCCCATGATTTGAATTTTAGAGTGATTCAGCTTTACATACCTTGGAGTCTTAGGATTTTCTCAGACTTTTCTATCTTCTAAACTTTCTTCTACACTTCCACTTGTTTGTGCTTCCTAACTAACTTGATTTTCTAGAACAACTTATGGTTGCTTCACCAGAACATATGGAATAATCTGTAGTAGATTTAGCATTTGTTCTTCCCTTGATTTTTGTTGTCTTCATCTGGATGATTTGAAAAATTCCCCATCAACTCTAATATTTTCACTCTCAACAATATTTCGTAGTCTCTTTTTATAGCATCGATATATCTTTCTCTTTGTGGAGTGACCTAGGAAGATCCCTTCATCACTTCTAGCATCAAAATTTCCTATATCATCATCTCTCTTGATATAATATTTTCTTCCAAAGATCTTGAAATACTTAATAGTAGGCTTGTAACTGAACAAAAATTTATAAGGGGTCTTACCAAAATTACCATTCATATTTACCTGATTCAAAGTATATACAATAGTGCTTACCACTTCACTCCAATACATCTGATACACATTCCCTTCCATCATCATTGTTCTGGAAGCATCTATAATTGTTCTATTCTTTCTTTCTAAAAATTCATTCTATTGAGGGGTTCAAGGAGTAGATAAATATCTTTTAATTCCATGTTCTTCACAATAAGAATTGAACTCCTTTGAAATGAATTCTCCACCTCTGTCAGATCTCAAAAAATTGATTTTCAAGACTTTTTCATTTTTTTTCATGGCCTTGAAACTTTTGAACTTGTCCAATGCTTCAAACTTTTCTCTTAAAAATGAAATCCAAATCATTCTAAAGTAATCATCAATGATCAACATAAAATATATTTCTCTATGACTACTTCTAACTCTAGAGGGACCACAAAGATCGGTATATAACAGTTCCAACACATTATTTGAATGAAATTGTTTTCTCTGGAAGGAGAATCTAGTTTGTTTACCCATCTAACATTCTTGGTAGATTGCAATAGCAGGCTTCACTAACCTAGGCAGATCTCTTACTACTTGAGTAGAACCTATCTTGATAGTGTTGTCAAAGTTTACATGACACAACCTCCTATGCCACAGCCAACTTTAATCTATTTGAGAAAATAATCAACTTCCACTAGTAATATTCAAGTGAAAAATATTACCTTTAGTTTGCACACCAATAGCAATCATGTTTCCAAAACTCCCACGAATCTTGCATTTTCCATTCTTGAACTGTAGATCATATCCCTTGTGTACCATCTATCCAACACTTAACAAGTTATACTTTAGGCATTCAACATAGAGAACATCATCAGTATTTTCCTTACCACCAAGGCTAATAGAACCTCTTCCATGAATCACACAAGCATTGTTATCTCCAAATATTACAACCCCACTTTCATACTTCTCTAGACTCACAAACTTGTTTTTATCACCGGTCATATGATGTGAGCATCCACTATCAATGACCCACTCATCTTTCTCCTCAACTTGAGCTACAAGAGCTTTCTTATCTTTAGTAGATTTAGTAGGCATGGGTTTATTTTCAATGGTAGCAATGAAAGTCCATTCATCTTCATTTCCATTACCTTTATCAGACTCATCATCAGTTACTGCTTCTTTAGCAAAGTAGCATTTCTTTTGGAATCTAGGTTTTCTCGGCTTAGACCTAGGAACTCTTTTAGGACATCTTGATGCAAAATGACCTATCTTACTGCATGAAAAAAATTTAATAGTAAATACATCTTCATACTTACATTTTTTTCTTCCTTCTTGATTTGCAATCAATACTTCCAGTTCTTGTACTTCTCTTTCTTTGTCTCTTAGTTGTTTCAATTCTTCATCATATTTAGATATCTTTTTTGAGCTCTCTCTCAGACTGTATCTTTTCCTGTAACTTCTAGATACAATAGCTTTGAATGTAGATTTAGTTTTTGGTATAGATTCACCAAACTCACTTATTTCAAAAGAAGCAAGCTTTCCTATCAGTGTATCTCTTGTCATCTTGTTTATAGACATAAATTCCTTAATAGCATGAACCTTCATTTTGTAAGGAGGAAAGGATTTGAGTATCTTAGACACAATTTCATCCTCACTCACTGAACCACTGACACATTTAATACCTAGCACTATTTCATTTACTCTCTACATAATAGAAGTAATATTTTCATCTTCACCCATCTTTAGATTCTCATACTTTCCTTTTAAGCTCTGTATCTTAGCCATCTTCACCTATGTATCTCCTTCATGCAAACTTTATAGATCCATCCAGATCTCATGAGCTGTTTGCATACCTATCACATTAGCCATCTTTGAATCTGTTAGAGTGCTCACCAATGCTTCCATAGCTCTAGTATTACTTTCAACATCTTTGATCTCATTAGTAGAGGAGGGACCATTCTGAAGAATAGTATATTGATCTCTTTTAATCTTCCAATAAGCATCACCAATGCACTATAGATGAAATTGCATCCTAACTTTCCACAGTGATTAGTTGGTGCCATCAAATCTAGGACTGTCTTTCTTGAATGTTGATGTTGTCATCCTAGATTACCTCAAGTTGTTAGACTTCTTTAGAGGAACTAGCTCCAATACCAATTGTTGGAAAAACAAGGATAGACAACTGAGGGGGGGGGTGAATTAGTTGTCATAGAAATTTAAACTATTTCTAACTTAACTTATCCTTAATCTTGGATCTAATGAATGAAAAATTAACCATAAGAAATTAACACATCAGAGAGGAAAATAACACCAATATTTTTTATGTGGAAACCCTGTTAGGGGAAAAACCATGATGGATGTTAGTCTATAGGATTATACCCTGCTAAAAGTATAAGGAAAAACAATAAGGGGAATGCACATACATTCAGGCACACTACCTAGAGCTCACTACTCAATTACAAAAGAGGACTCAATGTCCAACAATAGGGTTTGGATTAAAACCATCCAAGATGTGAACTAAGAAAATAGCTTCTTCACAAGCCTGATTACAACTCCAATTAAGCTCAACACTTTTTCACACTTTGCACAATCTTCTTCATACTCTGCTCAGTAATGATATTCGCACATACACACATAGGAGCAAATGAATCATACTTTCCACCGATCACACAATCACTCTTATATATCCTCTATAGGAGATTTCATCACAACTTAGTCAGCTAGAAAAATAAAATATATTTTCAATTTCGGCCCAAATTTATAAATAAATTTCAAATGCAAATCCACCAAATTCAGCCACAACATAGTGGAGACCCAAATTAATATCTCCAACACAAAAATACTTTAATTAATTTCACCTCGAAGATCCACAACACGCTACCACCAAAATGTCAGCCAAAAAAATGAAAAACTAAACATGCACACAAAGATCTTCAGCCATGAGCTCACCGAGTAATGTGGATATACCACAAAGATAGAGAATGAAGTAGAGAGATATGAGAACACCAAGAAATAATAGAGAAGCATCCGCAACAATTGAGATAACTAGAATCACACAATCTTCATTTAAGAACACTGACAAAGACCACAGAAACACTGTCAAACCACAACATACTCAAAACTTCACACGGACCTCTAAAACTTTTAGTAGATCATATATACATGCTCAAAAATAACCCTTTAATTTACATCAATTAATATTTTACATACAGAACAAAACACCTTCATGACATGCACAGTTCCACTAGGAACTAGGACCATTTTTTCTTATAATTTTATCAATATCCTCGACATATACAACAATAGGTACACCAAATGATAATAGTGTTGACATCAATGACAACCACATATCAACAACACATACACAACATCCAACAATCTCGCAATAGATACTAGGGCAAGAGAATAGAGTCAAGGGGAGGATCTTAATGACAACTATAGTTTCAACCTTATTCCCATCAAGCTACATAATCCCTCTATTTAAAGTTTCATAGCTTAATCCTAAGGATTTAGATATTTTCTTGGGAATAAATATGGTCCTAGCACTAGAGTCAATCATAGAATTGTGCAACAATTTCTTACCCACTATGACGGTCAAGAAGAAGAGTTTTAGTTTAGACTTACCTTCAATTTTGGTAGAGGCTTCCTCTCCATTCTCTATGAGGAATTTGACCTAAGGTGATGGACCAATGGCCTTTCATTTGGATGGTTTCTCTATTGGCTTCATGCTTGCATCTTTTAGTAGGGCCTTCTGTATACACTTAAAAATGGTCATATCACATTGTCTGGTAATTAATTAAATATTTTTAATATTTAATTAAAATCTTTTGATTCTATCTACGTATAAATAAATTTAAATAATTTATTTATATTGTTCATGATTTTATTTCAATTAAATATTTAATCACCTTTTCATATTCATTTCTTAATTAATTAAATAAATGTTACAATTTATTTATATTAATTATCATATAATCTTAGTTTGAATATTTTATTCAAATAAAGATTAAAATATTATAATTCTTCTAAATATCATTTGTAATTAAATATTCCAAAATATTTGATTATTTCCTCTAATCTAATATTCATTTTTAAAACATTTCAAAATTCCTCCAATTCAATTTAAAAATCTATTCATAATTAAATATTTCCAAAAATATTTAATTAAATTCTTCTAAATATTTCAAAAATCTTCTAAAGCCACATCATGATTAAATATTACAAAATATTTAATTAATTCTTTTATAGTTTTCAAAAATCAAATATCAAATATCAAAAGCAATAAATGAAATTAAATAAATTTAAATATTTATTTAATTTGGGATTTATCTTCAACTCCCGGGAAACAAACTACCAAAACAGAAAATTAAATTTCTCTGTTCCTGTGCAGGTTTGTTCCCGTGGGTTGAAGACAAGCTTCCATTCTTCTCTCCAACCTCTCAACCTCCCCCATTTTCTTCTCCAACCTCTCAATCTCTCACCATTCAAACTTACCAGACAATTCATAGCCATAGATTCTTGCCAGCAAGGATGAAGCCTGCAAAAATCTATAAATACAGCTGCCGGGAGCTCCAAATCATATAGAATTTTAAGCAAGTAAATTATAGGCAAATTGCAAGTAGCATTAGCATTCATAGAGCATTTTCATAGCAATAGCATAGAATCATAGCATAATAGCAGTAGAATCATGATACATCTCACTCACAGCCCCTGTGCATAATCACAACCCCTGTCCATATCCGTATCAATAATTTCACTTTCATCAACATATAGAATAGTTTTCCTTTGCATACTCGTTCTGCAGCAGCCATTTGGAGAAGCTTACACAATCTGAGAGCCAAAAAGCTTCAAAAGAATCTCTGTGGATAGAGAAAAATGGGACGGCACTGAAGAAGATTTTGTTTGTTTTAATTTAGTTCAATTTCTTTAGAATAATGTTTCATTTAGTGTTTTATGTTTTCATTTAGATTAACAATTGAACATATACACATTTTTGGCGCCCACCGTGGGGCTTTTGCCCCCTTTTTAACATCTTTTTGCAGCTTCTTTTGACTGATTACAGGAAAAAAATAGCGGAATAGCGCAAACAACACGTTTCGGAAGATCATTTCCAGTTTAGCACATTTGAAGACTGTTACAGCGCCCGTAACACTTATTGCAGCACCTATAACAAGTTTTGCAGTGCCCGTAACCCTTTTTACAGCGCCCGTAACACTTATTGCAGCGCCCGTAACGCTTTTTGCAGCGCCCGTAACGCTTTTTGCAGCGCCCATAACAAGTTTTGCAGCGCCCTTAAGTCATTCTGCAGCGCATACAAACAACATTTTCATAGGAAATCTTAAAATGGCCGTATCTTGGTCATTTTTTGGTCTTTTTCAGAGGTTTTTTTTTTGAAATGGGGTAGAATTTCATAAGCTATCTAATGGTGTGATTTTTTATTATATTTGACAAAGTTAAAACTTTCAAAATTGCATATATTTAAAAAAAAATTGCATGTTTTGGGATTTAATACACTTTTGCTTGCATGCATGTGTTTCTTCTTGTCTTGGTGACTTTTTGGTGAATCATATGGAGCTGGAAAAGCATTGGGATCAATCAACGCCCTTGAAGATTCCTACAGCGCCTTTGAAGATTCCTACAATGCCTATGATGTCTGTTGCAGCGCAATTTTTAAAAAATGTAGTTTTGTAATCTATAATTGTAAAATAAGTTAACTGATTCCGACGCAGCCGCGGACAGTTAATAATCTAAGGATAAAATTAAGCAATCCTAGGGTAGTCATCTAAAGGATAAAATTAACCAATCCTAGGGTAGTCATCTAAAGGATAAAACGAAGCAATCCTAGGGTAGTCATCTAAAGGATAAAACGAAGCAATCCTAGGGTAGTCATCTAAAGGATAAAACGAACCAATCCTAGGGTAGACACTTCATCTTTCAATTTAGGCTTAAAATGAACTTTCTTTTTATGTGAAGCAAAATCTTCACTTAGTTTAGAAAATTTTCATTTGGTGCTTAACAATTGAATCTTTGTTTGCTTTGCTTCAACGGTGATAGGCCTATGCTCTCCCCTTAACTGGGTGATCAAAATGCCAAACTCACCTATTTCCTTTTATGCATTTTACAACTTTATTAAAACCTTGTAGAGAGCCTGCTCTTGTGGGAAAAAGTACTCACCCAAGAGGAACGACTCAAGTGGGTTCAAGCCAAAGCCAGGCTATTTCGTCCCACTATAAAATTTAAAGCGAATTTGGGGAAACCCTCTTTTGCCGGTAGTGTGCAAGATAACTATCCCCAAAGCCTTTGTTCTAAAGGTTGGGAGGTCTCCTGAGGGAGTTTATTATTGCCGCACCGAACGAAAATCCTTACTATGAACCTAGTATAGTGGCCAGCCGAGTCAGTTGCCAAACATTCTGATAATCACAGTGCAAGGGGAGGGAAGAATCTGCCCCTAAGATACTCACCATATAACTGCCAAGGACCGTTTTCTCAGGGGATCCGGTATCCACTTCCGTCACTCTGAGTACACACCTGGAAAAGACAAAAACACGGGCGCCCTTTCGGGGGTGACATGGCTGTGTGAGTCGACGCAGTTCTAAGATGTGGGCTGTTGATTACTAGAATGACCTACTTGAGCATTTAAGAGTGAGTCTGTCTGAAATTGTCTTTCATGTACAAAACCCGTGAAAACATTTGATGAAAAACATTTTCTTGATCAAACACTTCATGTTAGTATAGGGCTTAAAGAATAACTGTTTTCAAAATGTTTGTTGTGTCTTCCATCACATTAATTCAGATAAAGAGATCATCCAAAATGAACATGAAGAACAACAACTGAAATCACTCAAAAAAAAAAATTCATACCATTGGTCCAATAACGTTCTCAATACTTTTCCCATGCTTAGAGATTGGAACTCAACAAAATTTCCCAAAAAATCAAATATCCAACAAAAATCCAAGCAATAAAATCAATCCATCCAATTAATTCTTCTAATTTCATCAATTCAATCCCTCACCTCAATCCAATCATTCAACCATTCAAATCCAATCAATCATCATCTTCATCAAAACCATTTCATCTAATCAAAACAATCAAATCATCTTCAATCAATAATCCAAATGCAAGTCACTCTACACATTCTTCCAACACATTCATATCCAATCACATTCATCCTAATCACTCTTCTTAGTCACATCCTATTCATTTCATCCTAATCAATCCAAGTCATCTAATCTAATCATTCCACATCATCACCATCACCAACCTAGTCCTAGTCACCACTTGTCAAAATGGTCATAATCATAAACAAGCCCAATCCTAATCATAAGCCCAAAATCATAACCCAAGGGGGCTATCCCTCTAGGCCAAATCATGAGACAAAACCTAAGCCCGAGATCATCATTCAAGGAATTCCTTTCTCTAGTTCAAATCATGAAACAAAACCAGAACATAAAATCAGACTTCGAGGGGCTTCTCCTACCACCTCTAATGATGACATGAACTATGTTGCATACTTTGAGGAACAAATCGATGTACAAGAGCTTACCCACATGTGTGACACCATGCCCACATTAGAACACAAATCCCTAGCATCCCAACTTCGAAACCTCCTTCAAACACTTCACCAAAAACCCAAACCCCTAGACCATCAAACCATACAAAGCCTTCAAATCCTCTTCCAAAACTTTCAACAAATTAAATCACCTCAAATCCAACACCTCCTAGCTCAAGCCAATCAATTCATTTCCACTTGTCAAATTCAACAACCACAACATCATCCCCTATCCATTCATTATCACCCTTCCACCTCATACCAATCTAATCCATCCACTTCTTCGCATACCAATGCCACATCAACCTATCAAGCCACATTACAACAAACACATGTGAACTTAATTTCTACCTTGCAACAAGGCCAAACTTCCTCATGTTCTAATGCCACTTTTGACAAGGGGAACACCAATCTAGTTCATGCACCCTATAACTTTATCATACCATCATCCAATCAAAACCAAAACCCTAAGCCAACACCTTCCACCCATACACCTACAAAGGATGTGACCCAAGGGCTACTAGCAAGGAATCAAACATTGCCATGCCATTCAACACATGTACTTGAACATGCAAACGAGTCCACAAACATCATTCCAAGTCCTTCAAGCCAATCATGTCATCCACAACTACTTGATCCAATTCAAGAGTCATCCCCTTCCACCTCCATTCAAATAAGTCATGAGATATGTCAAGAGAACAATCCTAAACATGAGGAAACATTACCCCCTCATCCACATAAAGATCAACACCCTCCTAATGATTCCATTCATAACATACCTAATACTATTCATGATCAATCTTCCATCTTTGATCAAGACCCCTTTAATGATCAAGAAGACCATGATGATCCTCTTAGCCAACTTTATGCATTCCATGGTCAAGAGCTTGCCACCTCACCCATCCATGATTCATCAACATCCACTTCCCTTGATGAGAAATATGCCTCCCAAGCACACATAGAAGATCAAACAAATATCTTGGATCTATGTGAACACAATGCTAATCAAGATTCTAATGATCCTCCGTCGCCCACTATCGACCCCATTGCAAGTCCTCCATCATATCCTATTGGTCTTTCCACCCTCATTCATGAATGTTCTTCCTTAGAACAACATAAAACATTATCTTCTCCATTCAATAAAGAACTCATGTCTAATGTTTCACCTACACCTAGTCCCATTGTCCATTGCACACTCCAAAACATGAACCACCAAGGTAAAGGTCTAGACCTTCATGAACAATATATTTTGGAGCCTATACATGTCAAAGTCCCTCCACGCTCTTATGGCCTTGGACCTACACCCCAAGGACAACAACCTAAAGATGTTGGTATTTCCTCCATGCCTCCTAAGTCCACTTTCCATCATAAAGCCTATCATATACCTAAAACATATGTTGCCATTCCACCTCCATCATCCTACAAATGTCAAAAGCATGTGACCATACACCTTCCACCATCCACTCTACCACCATTGCTTCCAACTCCTAATATCCCTCCATCTAATCTACCTCCACTTCTCCCAACACCTAATATCCCCACCATTCAATCCTCTTATCCATCTATCCATAAATACCCTAACATTCATAATCATGACCAACAAATGCACACATTGTATAAACATGAAGCTTCCACCCATTCCACCATACCCATGGGATTCAAAAGCAAGAATTTCAATGCCTCTACCTATAAAGTAAAAAATCCTAAGGGTTCTCATGCCTTAGGACATCAATACAAAAATTCAAAGCAAAATACATTTGAAAAGTTATATAAGCCCATACCTCCAAAAGTAAAGGCCAAAACTAAATTGGTTTGGGTACCTAAGCAAAAAGAAATCAAGTCAAATGAGGCATCTACATCACAAAAATCCCAACCATCTACTTCCACCTTACATTCCCACTCTATTAAAGAGTCTCAAATTCCTAAGTCTCATAAGCCAAACAAAAATCATAAAAATACTAAGCCTATGTGGGTACCAAAA
The DNA here is from genome assembly GCA_007258455.2 of Sequoia sempervirens. Classification (NCBI taxonomy): domain Eukaryota; kingdom Viridiplantae; phylum Streptophyta; class Pinopsida; order Cupressales; family Cupressaceae; genus Sequoia; species Sequoia sempervirens. The sequence continues at coordinate 96,720,462 of VDFB02072274.1, read as the reverse complement.
ACACTTCATCCACCACCTCCTAAGCAAACATCTTCATTGCTTCCTACACCCCATCCACATCAAAAGCTTAAACGTTTATCATAGTGTGTGAAACCATTGGTCATGGTTCCCTTCCATTTCACAACAATTCCACATACCTCCATCTCCCCATCCTTCATGCATTATCCTACATATCCCCCCCACCATCTTCCTATGGTCCATTCTTTTGGCTAAGCCTCCCCACTCATCCTTTGCATAAGTCCCATATAATCCCTGTCATCTTCCCTACATAATCTGCATCATAATCTGCTATTCCCCATCCATTTTTACATAAGACTTTCATAATCTTCCATCTACCTAATCCATCTCACACTCATGCAATTCCTTACCAACATCTATGAGCATAATGACATTTGACATGGTCCATGCAATGACATCTATCTAGTGGGACTACCAACTTTCATGCAACTAGAAACTTGAGTCCCTCCTATCCATATTCCCCTTCTATCCAAAAGTCAAAAAGTCAAGAGAAAAATTAATAAAAGAAGAAAAAAAAAAAGTAAAGAAAAATCCCTTCGTTCAATGGTGAAAACCTGGTAAACAGGCGCCTTGGATAAGTACCATGATGAAAACCTAGCAAATAGGTGTCATGTGTAGGTTGATCTTCTATGTCACTTACACTTGGGGGCACAATGTCTTATCTATCCAACCTATCATTTTCATGTCATATCATTTCCATCCTACCTGCCATCTTTAGCCATCATATTGAATCCATTCATACATACTTATCAGATTGAGTCCACTTATCCACCATTCTCCTTTTGATCTTGATGAAAATATAGGGACAAATGTTGAAACATGTCTTGGGTATCTCTTGACATACCTCATCCTTCCAAACAATCATATCATTATCTTATTGTCATAAGTTTTTTCATGAAAAATCCTAAGTCTTGTACCTAGAATGGGGCATGTTATTCCTATGCGACATAGTCTTTGGAGATCACATCCTTGCTCTCTTATGATGTATACATCCATATCATCCATCCATCTATCATGAGCATTTTATCCTTTATCCCATCACCCACCCTTGCACCTAGACTTGGTTTTCCCCTTTGTCATTGGTATCTAGCACAAAGGCTACTCAAATTTTGACACCTCCAAACATCAAAATCCAAAAAAATTAAAAAAAATCAAAATCCAAAAAAACAAAAAAAAAAATCATCAGAAAACATCAAAAACAAATGCTATTTGTAGCTCTCCATCTATTAGTTCATGTTCTACACTTGGATTCTTGGCCTTCATTTTCATGCATCTTTTTCCATCATCTTAGGGTCACACCAGTACTATGCTATCATCATTTGCCTTGAACGATAATGTCTTACCATGGTTTGATTATTGTACACATTCATTTCAGCAAGTTGTGTCAATACCTAGGGCAAATGTGGGGCATATTGGGGGCAATCAAATTTCAACAGTAAAACAATGACATCGAAGCCAATCACACGCAAAACAAAACAACCAAATTAAACCAAAACATCCAACCATTGATCCATATCGCAGTAGGTTTCAGTTGCGTACCTTATCATGACTCATATCTGGATGATCTCTAATCTGAATAGTGTTTGGAATCACAGTATTTCATTTTTGAAAAATGGTTGTTTAATTTTTTGATATCATTTCTCTGGAGCACACTCGATGATGTACTGAACTAGAGTGGCAAGGAAAGAGGATAATTTTTCTTTGTCTGCTGTCTAGAGATTAATCGTTTATCAATTGCAAATATGTCGCAAGACGTGATGATTTATCATTGATGACAATTCCAAACTTGCATCAGATGGCGGTTAGTCTTTGTCTGTTTATGCAAGCAATACTCAGGTCATCTCGGTTCAATTATACCTAGATGCTTGTATTAACTTGCTATATTAAAAATCATGAAAGCAATACTCAAGTCATCACTGGTGCTAACATACCCTTTGATGCTTGTATTAACTTTCAACATTTCAAAAGCTCTATGATGATACAAAAAGCACAAATAAGCTCTCCAAATGGCAATATTGTATGAATAACCTGCATGGTCAGTATAGATTACATTCATATTAGAATTTTCATTTTGCATTTATAGATTTTCCCAAAAGATGGCAAAGTATACAATGTCTCAGTAAAAAAAATCAAAGTTGATCACATGAAAACACTATGAGGTGCTACCCCCAGATGTTGTTGGTCTCACACCACCTATTCCTACATCAGAAGATAAAATCATCAATAACATTAGAAGATCATACAATTATTCAAATCAAAATGGATCATCAAATCAATCAAATCAATCTAATCAGAATACATCATTCGACTATTTGTTTTTAATAACTTTGAAAACAAATTTATCAACATATCAACCGATTTGTCTTTCAACAACTTTGAGAGCAAATTTATCACAATTTTGTTTTTAACAACTTTAGAAACAAATTCATCAACCAAATCTGAATATCAACAAATTATTTGTTTTTCATCATCATGGAAAACGAATTTATCAAATTTTGTTTGTTTTTAACAACCTTAGAAGCAAACTTATCAAATAATTTGTTCTTCATCATCATGAAAACAAATTTATCAAATCATGTTTGTTTTTAACAACCTTAGGAGAAAACTTATCTATCCTATTTGTTTTTAACAACTTTAAAAGCAAATTTATCAGCTACTATTTGTTTTCCAAACAACCTTGGGAACAAATTTATCAGACAAACATCATCAAATCAGGGTATCTCAATACACAAAATTGGGGCATTTTTATCATATTTTCACATAGCAGGGGCAATTTCTTCATTCATCAATTTTTCATTTCACATTTTTCCACATCAATTTCTTCATATCATTATTTTCGAACGATGAATCGACATCTTCAAAATCATAAAAATCAAAAAATTTCATAAAAATCCATAAAAATTCAAAAATTCAAAAATTCAAAAAACAAAAAAAAAAATAAAAAATTCAAATATCGATTCCATGGATTAGAATACATTTATCAACATTTCAAATCAATATTTGGGCAAAATTTCAAAATTCTTTGAGTAATGTAACATCTTCAAGGGGCAGAAATGTATGCCTTAAAATGGTGCATCACATTTATTAAGTAATTAATTAAATATTTTTAATATTTAATTAAAATCTTCAAATTCTATGCATTGTAAATGAATTTAAAATGGTTTATTTATATTTCTTCATTCTTTCATTTAGATTAAATAAAATAAGTTTGTTTAATCATCCTTTAGATATTCATTTCTAAAATTAATTAAATAAATATTGAGTTTATTTATATTAATTATCAATAATCTTAGTTTGAATGTCTTATTCAAATAAAATATTATTCTTCTTCTAAATATCATTTACAATTAAATATTCCAAAATATTTAATTATTTCCTCTAATTCAATATTCCAAAATCATTTCAAAATTCTTCAAAAATCTATTCATAATTAAATATTTCCAAAAATATTTAATTAAATCTTTTAAATTTCGAAATCTTCTAAAGTCACATCATAATTAAATATTACAAAATATTTAATTAATTCTTCCATAGTTTTCAAAAATCAAAAATCCAAATGCAATAAATTAAATAAATTTATTTTTTAATTTATTTATTTGGGATTTATCTTCAACTCGAGGGAAGCAAGCGGTTGAAGCGAGAAAATTAGGGCTATACGTTTGCGTGGGGCTTGTTCAAGGTGGGTTGAAGACAAGCTTCCATCCTTCTCCAGCCTCTCCAGCCTCCCCATTTCTTCTCAACCTCTCAATCTCACCATTCCAAGCCTAGGACAGTTCATGGCGGGTAGATTATTTGGGGATGAGCACCGCAAAAAATCTATAAATATAGCTGCCGGGAGCTCCAAATCATATAGAATTTGAAGCAAGTAAATTATAGCCAAAATTGCATAGTATTCCCAGCATTCATAGAGCATTTTCATAGCAATAGCATAGAATCATAGCATAATAGCAGTAGAATCATGACATTTTCAATTCACAGCCCCTGTACATAATCTACAGCCCCTGTCTATATTCATCTGCATTTTCACTTTCATCATCATCTAGAATAGTTTTCCTTTGCATACTCGTTCTGCAGCAGCCATTTGGAGAAGCTTACACAATCTGAGAGCCAAAAAGCTTCAAAAGAATCTCTGTGGATAGAGAAAAATGGGACGGCACTGAAGAAGATTTTGTTTGTTTTAATTTAGTTCAATTTCTTTAGAATAATGTTTCATTTAGTGTTTTATGTTTTCATTTAGATTAACAATTGAACATATACACATTTTTGGCGCCCACCGTGTGATATTGCATTCATGTTAGAATTTGCATTTTGAATTTATAGATTCCCAAAAGCTGGCAAAGAATCAAAGATCTATATCTTTTCAAATATGACTGAGTATATTTTGACATTCACAAAACATCATACATTCATTCATTTATCATAAACATCATTTCATAAATTATTGCATCATCTATCATAAACATCATACATTCATTCATTTATCATAAACATCATTTCATAAATTATTGCATCATTTATCATAAATATCATACATTCATTCATCTATCATAAACATAATACATTCATTTATCTCATAAAATCATATATATAAATATCATAAATCATGAAGCCATCATATAGTACACATCATATATATATATCATGAAAATCATCTCTGCATTTTATATATCTCAAAATGAATGTCAAAATGTACAAGGATGTCAAACTACAAATGATATAATATCATCAAAAATGTGATCATCTCACGGTGTATACAAAATGTCTCAACAGAATATCATCATATACAATGCACTAGGCCGAGCTATCCTATGATGGAGCTGGCCTAGGACCTGTACCACCTGCCCCTGATGGACCTGCTCCGCCTGACCCCGGTGGCCCTCTAGGAGGTAATGGCTGTGTCACACCCCTGCTGGTAGTACGAGAGCGACCATGAGTAGAACGTGACTGAGTGTAGCTCTCTCTCTGCTCAGCTGGGACTGCATCATGATATCTAGTGCGATAAAACTCTGCCTCTCGAGTAGCCCTCGTAACCTCTCTCATCATATCACCTAGCAAAGTGCTACCTGCTACTCTCTGTAGGCTATCTGCTAAGGCAATGGCCTGCTCACCCCGCTGTCTAGCTGCATCTCTCTCGGCAGTGATCAAAATCACCTGACCCTGCAACTGTGAAATCAAGGGCACATTGCACGTGATAGGCGGCTTGCAAGCTGCGTAGCGTGCTTTCTGCAAAGGATATCGACTTCGCTATTTGTCCCGGATCGCGGAGATGGGTCCGGTATGCCTCATCGTGGTCCACCTCGCCTACCTGCCTCCCTCGCCTACACACCTCCTCGCACCTCTCCTGTAGTCTCTCCCCTGCCACTTTCACCATCACCACCGTAATATACATCCCCGAGGTCATCATCTCATTACCTCCCTCGTCCTCAGCGTCATGAATCATCATCGCGACAAGAGATCTCTCTGTCGGCGTCTGCGTCCAATGGCGAGAACAATGCCCTCATCAGGATCAAACATGCGTGGAGGAGGATGCTGTAGAACATACTGAACATACTCATCCCACATCTGTGCACCTAAACTGATAAACTCTGCAACAGCTGCATCATAAGAGATCCGTGGGCCCCACACTGCAAGCTCTGCCTGTCGCCGTGCATAAATAGCTGAACCAACAGGCATACCTTGAGTCCGACCAAACTGTCGCAATACACGTCCAGCAAGAAATCTCTCCAAAATCCATGTGGTCCGTCCAATCAAAAATCTGGAAGTGCATACAAAAGGCATCTCCCTCGCATCCTCTGGCCATGGCTCACAATCCAAATATGGCCTCCAGCATACTGTATCCAAACTATCCAATAGCCGCTGCCAATACACTAGCTTGCCCAGTCTAGGCTGAGCAATAATATGTGAATATCTCCATCTGTATGGTCGACCAGCTGGACGATCTCCTCGAGTCAATGGACGTAACACTGCAAAATGCTCCCATGCCCATATCTGTAATAATGAGCATCCAACCGCAAAACTCCGGCCTACCGCTAAAACTGTTATGATGCGCCTTCGTCCATATAGGTGGGCTAACATCTGAGGTACCGCAACCAGTGTGCCTGCATCACCCGTACTCTGACACGTAAGGTGAACCCCTTGACCTATGGTCGGGGCCACAAACCACCTCGATGAACACGCAAACCGCGGTGGTGGTGGTGGGTAGAATCGTAATCCTCAAAGCGGGATGTAGTACCCGACTATCGATCATCACGGGCTCATAGTGCCGAGCAGTACTCCGGGCTACTCTGGATGCGTCAAACACAACTACCTCTCCCATCACTGGGATCCGTAGGATGCGATATACATCCTCGGGAGTCACTGTAATCTCGCCGGTCGGTAAATGAAAGGTGTTAGGAACGCTATGCCACCTCTCTGCAAGTGCTGTCAATAGAGCCCTATTGAGGCGAACCTCGGGCATATCAAGTAATGAAGTCAAACCACAGGCATCAATGACATCTCTATCAGACTGTAATAAATGTGGAATCAATGACCATGTACTCGGAAAAGCCTCTCGTATCTGCAAGACACCTAGTCTCTCCTGTTCACATACATTATCAAAACAACATCAATATCAAATCATTTTAACATATCAATTCAAAATGAATCAATCAAATTATTTGTTTTCCATCATCATGGCACGCAAATAATCAACATCAAGTATCTTTCTAACAACTTTAGAAGAAAACTTATCTATACTATTTGTTTTTAACAACTTTAAAAGCAAATTTATCAACTACTATTTTTTCTCCAACAATTTGGGAAACAAATTTATCATGTGGAACAAAAAGCGCTACAGAACTAGTTGTATGCGCTACAAAAATCTTTATCAGCGCTAAATAAAATTTTGCGCTACAGAATCAATTAATGGCGCTATGATTTATATCACGGGCGCTATGGAAAAGTTTGCGCTATAATAATTTTTAAGAGCGCTATAAAACAAATCAGGTGCGCTATGATTTCATATGCGCTATGGAAATAATCAAAAGCGCTGTGAAATATATCACGGGCGCTATGGAAAATTATGCGCTGTGGAAAATTTCAAATGTGCTACGATATGCCTTAAGGGTGCTACAATATTGTATGCGCTACGAAAATTGTTGAGTGCGCTACGAAAAACTTTAAGAGCGCTAAAACTCAATGTTTTTAAATTAAAACATTAAAAATGTGCGCAAAATGAAATTATCCACAAACAAGGAGTTATGAGATACATACCGGAGGTCCGTAGTGCGCCGGTCGCTGATAACGTCGGATACGCTCGAAACGGTGTAGGTGAACTAGAAGTGCCATGATTGTCAACCCAGAGCTCAAAATTTACAAATTTTACTAGGTTAAAATTGAAAATGACATGGAAAATGACATTTTTAACCTATATAATGGTAAAATTAGGGCATTTTATCATATTTTTTTACATACAAGGGGCAATTTCTTCATCAAATTTTCATTTAATATTTCTTCGGGTCAGTTTCTTCACATCATTATTTTTGAATGATGAATCGACATCTTCAAAATCAAAAAAATTGAAAAATTCCACAAAAATCTAAAAAAATTCAAAAAATTCAAACATCGATTCATCGTTCGCGGGGGCATATATCTATCAACAAATCAAAAATCAATATTTGGGGCAAAATTTCAAAAATTCTTTGAAGTAATGCGTAAAACACATCACTTCAAAGAGGGGCAAAATGTATACACTTAAAAATGGTCATATCACATTGTCTGGTAATTAATTAAATACTTTTAATATTTAATTAAAATCTTTTGATTCTATCTACGTATAAATAAATTTAAATAATTTATTTATATTGTTCATGATTTTATTTCAATTAAATATTTAATCACCTTTTCATATTCATTTCTTAATTAATTAAATAAATGTTACAATTTATTTATATTAATTATCATATAATCTTAGTTTGAATATTTTATTCAAATAAAGATTAAAATATTATAATTCTTCTAAATATCATTTGTAATTAAATATTCCAAAATATTTGATTATTTCCTCTAATCTAATATTCATTTTTAAAACATTTCAAAATTCCTCCAATTCAATTTAAAAATATATTCATAATTAAATATTTCCAAAAATATTTAATTAAATTCTTCTAAATATTTCAAAAATCTTCTAAAGCCACATCATGATTAAATATTACAAAATATTTAATTAATTCTTTTATAGTTTTCAAAAATCAAATATCAAATATCAAAAGCAATAAATGAAATTAAATAAATTTAAATATTTATTTAATTTGGGATTTATCTTCAACTCCCGGGAAACAAACTACCAAAACAGAAAATTAAATTTCTTTGTTCCTGTGCAGGTTTGTTCCCGTGGGTTGAAGACAAGCTTCCATTCTTCTCTCCAACCTCTCAACCTCCCCCATTTTCTTCTCCAACCTCTCAATCTCTCACCATTCAAACTTACCAGACAATTCATAGCCATAGATTCTTGCCAGCAAGGATGAAGCCTGCAAAAATCTATAAATACAGCTGCCGGGAGCTCCAAATCATATAGAATTTTAAGCAAGTAAATTATAGGCAAATTGCAAGTAGCATTAGCATTCATAGAGCATTTTCATAGCAATAGCATAGAATCATAGCATAATATCAGTAGAATCATGATACATCTCACTCACAGCCCCTGTGCATAATCACAACCCCTGTCCATATCCGTATCAATAATTTCACTTTCATCAACATATAGAATAGTTTTCCTTTGCATACTCGTTCTGCAGCAGCCATTTGGAGAAGCTTACACAATCTGAGAGCCAAAAAGCTTCAAAAGAATCTCTGTGGATAGAGAAAAATGGGACGGCACTGAAGAAGATTTTGTTTGTTTTAATTTAGTTCAATTTCTTTAGAATAATGTTTCATTTAGTGTTTTATGTTTTCATTTAGATTAACAATTGAACATATACACACCTTCAACAACAACAAATTATGCTCTAGGATAGCTAAGATATCCCAAAGAGATACATTAGTAGAGGACTTCTTCAATTGTTCCACCACATTGAATTGAGGTGGATTCAAAGATTTATGTTCCTTAGACCTTGTCATAACAATCTCCTTGTGTGGTTGAGATTGTTGTGCAATTCTGGAGGTTCTAGGAGCTTGGTCGACAACACTTTTGGGTTGTGAAGTGACTAGTTTACCTGTGAATCTCCTCTTTGAGTGAGTGTTATAATTTTATTTCACTTGTGGTGCCTTTGATGTGGATATATCATTTTCAAACACAACCTCTTCTTCTTCCATCCATGAGAAGACTGTCAGATTGAGAGCTATATTTATTTCTTTCTCCAAGGACATTCCTTGCATTTTCATGGTGAGTACCATGTTTTCCATTTATGGAGAAGCATATACATAACCTCCTAAATCTAACACCATGCCTTGACTACACTGTTCTGCCACTCTGTGTTTTAGATTTCAACATGGACAATTTCAGGGCATATGTGCTTCATTGCAGGGGAAGTACCAAGGATTGATATCATCCATGAGATTATTTTACCCTACTACCAATTCTCTATTCAAACTTGGATGAACATTTTGTAATAGAGTAGGAACCGACACTATCTTATTGTTTATTTGATCCTATGGATTCATGCACACACCTACTTGGAACTGATTTCACTGGTAGGGAGATCTTCCACTTGATAAATTTTTTAAGCTGGCTTTGAAGGCATGGATTGGTTTCTCTTGATGCTAGTTATTTCACTTGATATGTTTCACAACAACTCCTTGACATCTCTCATCTCATCTTTTGAAGAGTTATATGTAGAATCAACATTTTTCAATGCACCCAAATATGTATACATAGATTGGGGAGGATCAAATGCACTAGTACAAGCTATCTGTTGGTCAGGAATTGAAAAATCTACAAATATAGGCATAGCGAGATGAGGTGGTAACTTTCTAGTATTGATCAGATTATTCTCCACCTTGAGTGTAATGTTATACGCATTGGACAAGGTGTTCCCACCAAGGGACTGGATCATCACTAAAATGCCAGTGTTGAGAGATTTTATATAGAACATGAATTCCAAATCAACAAGTGGATGGATAGCAGGTTGGATCCTTTTCCAAGTTGTGTGAAACTAGACATTGAAGTCAGTCATGGATTCTTGAGGAGCCTATTTTATGGTTGCTAGCTACTAAACTAGAGAGGATTGATCTCCATTATTTGAAAACCACTCATAAAAAGGCTCCCTAAGTTGATCCCAAGTACTGATGGTATTGGCTGCTAAAGTGAAGTACTATTCTAGTGTCCTACCTTTCAAAGAGGCTACAAGCAATCTAAGAACTACATTTTGATAAATTATACCATGCATGAAACACATGTCCACCACATTTTGTAGATGATTGGATGGTGTTTTTGAGTCTTCATTGGTAAACTTTAGTAAAGCTTTTAAAGTAGAGGTTGGGATAGGAGCCCAAATGGCCAATGCTACTAGTGCTATCAGAGGGCTTCTAGTGTCCCATGCTACAAAATTTTTGTTAGCAAACAGTAACATGGTTGGTGGAGGGGTGGGGATGTTTACTCCATGGGTTCTTGTTCGTACTAATGCTAGCGATGGCACTAGCAAGCTAGGGTTATTCATTTTCTAAGATCTAGTAACAAGTCCATGGCTCATACACCCACTTTCAATTTAGATACATTCAAAAAAGTCCCTCAGGGCATGCCAGAAAAAGAACTATTGATGCCTAAAATTGCTAGGAAAACAACCTTATGGGAAAATCAGTTAATGGGGGACCAATTGCACTAAACTAAGTGACCTACAGATTTTAAAGAAACTGGATCTTCTTGTATTTGGGGGGTTGGGAAGGGAAAATGAAGTAGATATATATAATAAAGTTTAATCTAAGGTGATGCACGAAGAATTAAGCATGTGGGTATGGGAAATCTTCCTTTTGGATGATATTTAAGGGTCTATTCAACAATCTACATATCTAGAAATAAAAAAAAAGAATAGATGAAAAACCCAAGAAGTTCACCAAATAATACCACATAACTTTCATATGCATTTACTAAACAAGAAGAGTTCAAAACATGATCTGAATCAGCAAATTTATATTAAAACTATAGAAGTCTTTAAGATAAACTACTCAGTACAATAAACAACATAGTATAATATCTTATCAATTAAATAAGAAATAGAGAGGCTGCACAAATTGGCATGTTCTATGAATCTTAATACAATAATCAAAACAATACAAAAGGCCTATAGTCTTTTTCACCTTTTCTATGATTTTTGAACCTTTTTTAGAGAGTCAAAGTAGTATATATAGATCATTCCACCCTTAGGGAGCCAAAAACTAAAAAGATTCCTTAGGCATGGCCAATGATGCCCATCATAATGATTCTCGAAGTCCCTGCAATAGAAAGATTCTGAAACATAGTATGCAGTCACCTTTGAACAAGATGCACCTTTCTATAAATGATGAATGTGGTCCCAGGGTAGAAGCTGTGAAATATCTAGATGACACATGTCACTCACCCATAGATTTGGTTAGGATACGTGGCACATCGAGGGGCTTTACATTCATTCATCCCTCCCTTGTGTTGAAAATCCTTGTAAAGAAGACATGTGACATAGGGAATACATAAGCTTTAACTATAGGGCCCACCCAAAAAGGTTCCTACAACAAGATGCAACATGGCATGTGGGTGGATCTCGGATGAGAAACAAATGAGAGAGGACTCCCAAATGGCTACACTATAGACATGTGGAAAAAGGGTAGGGCTCAAAGCAATTTTAGCAAAGGAAGAAAACCTTCAAACGCACATGCGGCTTACACATGGTGCATTCAAATGAAGGTGCTTCAAAAGGGTCCTGGAGGAATATGCAAATATGTGAAGCATAGGCCAGGGCCATGCAAAAACTAACAACACCAACCCAAAGGTAGCTCTAAGGATTTTAATGCACACACAACAAGTTTGACAAGTTATGGATAGGTTTGTATCAAGTTTTCTAAATATTAGGAGATAGCACCTATAGGTTGATGTATTTGACTAGTGAAGATATCCCATTGCCTATTAATGGGTAGTTTTTGAAGCATTATTTCTATTAATAGTTTGGTAAATAGTCTTGTAAATAGTTTTTTGTAAATAGTTTTTTTTTTAGGTTAGTTTTGTTGTTTGTAAATAGTCATTTGTTGTTGTTGTTGTTGTTTTATTTTTTTTGTGTGTCATGTCATTATATTTTACAATAGTTGGAAACTTTTGAAGGTGAATAGGGTAATAAAACTTCAATTCTAGAAATTTAATCCATGCTCTGACATGAAATAGTCCTTTACTTATAAATATTCTAGGAATTATTTGATTCTTTATACTCTAGCTAGCATGAATCATTTAGTTGATGTCAAGTTACAAGCACACACATTTTTAATCATTCTACTAAAAATGTGGGATAGCAATTAGTTGCATTGAGTGAAAAATTAGAACACTACCTTTGCTACCACTATAATTCCTAACCTAATAGCGGGCTTCATTGCTTGCAAGTTGAAGTGAGCTATCAATGAAATATCAAAAGCTATGTAAAAAAAAACTCTTTAGGCTATCCAAATATCTCTACTAGGGCTATAGACACCTAGCTAGCAGTAGAGCTATGTTTGGGGGAATTATGGAGATAACCTATAGATTCTTGACTAGCAGCAAGGCTCTATCTTTGGTTGGCATAAAAGGAATTTTCAAATCATGTAGGTCAATGTGAATAATTACTATTTCTAAGTTTCTTGTGGTGGAAATAATCAATTGCACACATGTGAGCTCAATAATACTTAATATTTCTTGCTAATTACGATTTATAATTAGAAGACAAAAAAAAAAAATTGGTGCACTAATGTTAGATCCATAATTGACTTTCTATTATTTTATTTAGTTTTGTTAGTTGCTAGTTGATGTGTGGTCTCACAACATGCCCCATTTTGTCCCTTGGTAAGATGTGGAACCCCTTTTTTCTCCCTTTTCCTTTCACTTTCACTTGCTTTGCCTTGGTTTGGTGGGTTGTTAAATTATGGGTTTTTTTTAAGTCTTCCTAGTCTTTGTTTTAATCCTTATTCTTTCCTAAATTTGGTGTTTTAGTATTTAATTAAGTTTTAATATTCTACTAGAAACTAAAATCTTAGAGTTGTTGTGGACACATCAAGGAAAGTTGTATCTTCATTTGATCCTAGTCCTACTGAGTAAGTTGTCAGTTGAACAGGATTTTAACCCCAGTGGTTCCTTTTTTTTATTGGAATCTAATAGCTGTTGTTTCATTGTCTTTAGTTGGAACTCGAAAACTGGAGGTCCTATCATGAAATTTTTTGATTATTTTTTGTCTCTCTTGAACTCGATTTCTAGTTGCTTATTTGTTTTGTTTTTCTTTAAAGCTCAGAGGTAAGTGTCCTAGTCCTAGGTATTCTTTTCAAAATTTGGTACTAGAAGTCTTAATCATGGTGATCACAATTGATCACGTATATTAAAGGATTTTGACTCAAAAAAATCAAAGTGACACCAGAGTGCCATGTAAGATTGTCACATCATCTTTCTCCTCTAGTAGAGAGCCCGTGTAGAAACTGAGGTGTTCATAATTTGAACCCTAATTCATAATGATTACACCTTTATTTGAGAAATTAATGCATTATAACAGGTAATTAATGAAGGTGGTGAACTAATCAATGTACTTGGCATTAAATTACCTAAGGCATGCAATTGCTTTTATAAAACTCCACTTTGTGTCATGCTACAAATTTGCAAAGAAAATTAAATGAATGAAATAATATTGGCATGCAAGGAAAGTTAAATCTCAAGAAACTAAGAACACAACTGCCAATGGTTTTGAGGCTTTATTCTGAAGAGATTATCATCATCAACCAAAACTAGGTATGTTTTGAATAACCAAAATTTTGTTAATTATTTTCATGCATGAAAATTTTGAAAATGGAATTTCCCTTTAAAATTTTGAAATCTTGAATGTTCTTTATTTGAATTTAATTGAAAGGTGAATTGAAATTTTGGTTAAATTTAACCCTAACACACAAGACACACATTTGTAAATGTAGAACACACCAGTAAAAATTAGTACTTTATAAGCAAAGATAGAAGATGAATTTAAATACTATAGTTCACAAGCCATACCAATTGGCATGGTAATTATAGATACTCATCTAGGTGGTCTTTGGAGGTTGAAATTCATACTCGAGTATGGAAATAAAATGCTTCTTAGTGTGCCAAAAATGTGATCTAGCAAATGGGTTATTTTTAGCAGGAGGGTTTCCACTAGCAATGGAGGCCATTGAATTGGTAATGGAATGTAAAAATCATTATGACCCAAATAAAATAATTATTTAGGAGGGAATAATTTATGAATATCTCTCCAAGATAGGAATTGCATAAACATTTGGGCTCCCTATATTCACTTAGACGTACAACATTGATACGAGGGCCAAGGCAAAAACTTATCAAAATGTTGAGGAAAGCAACAGAAAAATTATAAGTACCCAATGGTGCCAAGAGTAGATTATAAAATAGAATAAGTAATTTAAAGGTCTATGTTCAACCAATATGTCCAAGACATTATAACTATGTTGAGCAGGATATCTGGTTTGCAAGATGCCAATAAATTTGATCCCTCTATGTTTATAATAATATCTAGACTGATGGAAAATCATGTGAAAATGCATTAGGAAAAATTTATTAGTGACAGACTGCAAGAACAAATAAACACATTTCCCAAAACTAGATGTTTTCATATGTCTTCATATGTGATTTATTCTTACACCATCAGGGAAAGTAAACAAGGGTTGAAAAAGACTAGAACTTTGGGCAAAGAAGTAGGAAATAGCTTAATATATGCTCATTTACCTCAAATCACTATCCATGGATACAAAGAGAATTATAGAAGATTTAATGATATGTTTTCCATGAATTTTGGTTAGAACCATGGAAGATGACAAATCCAAAATATTGTCCTTGGAAGCACAAAGTGTTATTGCACCAATCGGAGGCTGGTACATTTAGTTCCCCACTTATTCCTAGATTAGAATGGAAGGGTTTGATGAACATCCTTCCATGTTGCCCCACTATCCTACAAAAAAAATTGTGTTACTAGAATTAGTGAGATGGTTAAATTCATCTCAAGCTCTTTATATCCATGCTCATAAGAAAGCTTCTTTCAGATTTCTTATTATGATAGGGAATTATAAATGCAGTACAATCAGGACAACTGACTTATGTGAAGAAGAATTGAGAACATATAATTTTGAATATTTCCCACTCCAAATGATGTATTATGATCCTAAAGGGAATATTTCCAAGAACATAGTTGGTTATTGTGCTCATGTCAATCATCTAGAGGATTATTGGCTAAATTGTGAAGATGAGCACATTGTAAGGAAAAGAAACTATGAAAGATTGTCACTAAAATCTGCTCAGATTCTTATGCTTCATGATATCCTAGATCAATTAGAAAAAGATGAGGGTCAAGTGTTGAGTAAAACTTACATTGAAGATAGGGTGTATAATGAACCTATCCCAAACCCAGACTATAATGGTGAAGAAATAACATTAATTGAAGAATTCTTTGCACTGGTTCCATTAAATACTCAACATTGGATAAATGATTTTTGAAAAATTTTAAGAGAAAAAATAATTGAACCCACTTACTCACTAGATAAAAGAAGAAGACAAAGAAATGAAACTGCATTTGAGAGTGGGGAACCTGCTAAGAAGAAGAGGAAGACCAGTAAGACAACTATTGGTATAATAATTGAAGAGAAAACCCCTGAGGATTTAAGCCAAGGAGTTTCACTAAAGCCAACCAATAAGAAAAAATATACTGAGTCACATAAAGTTAAATCAACAGTGAGACCTAAAGGTGCATCTTCCTCTACAACAAAACCTAGGACTAAACCTACTATTGATGAAGAAGCAAGGGTGGTAGAAAAAATTGGTACACAAATGAGGTTTGCATCTCAAAGAGTTGCAACATTATTTACTTCTCCCCCTTTTGTTAATATCACTGGTATGAAACAAGCACTAGGAGGAACTCTTGTGGTTTTTGAATAAATTTCTGAGGTAGATGAAGCTAGAATTAAGGAACAGATAGATAAATAGGGTGCCATGTGGTAGAAAGTAAAAGAAAAGAAGTCTAAGGATAAACCCATGTTATAGTCAATGGTAGAAGAAATTCCAAACACAGGGTCCATTCCTATAGATAGTGGAGAAGAAGAATTCATACAAAACACTTTCTTTAGAAGTGGGGAACCTTGATGTTCTTGAGCTGGAAATAGGGGAGACTGTGAGGCAGGATCCTATTGATGAAACAATTAGTTAAGCTACCTTTGATTCCTAAACTTCACTTGGGAATAATCCAAATGATAATGAACAACTAGAGGTCTTTGAAAAATCAGAGGGCCAAGTTGAAGTTAAAAATGAGGAAGCTACATAGGTTTCAGGTGATAAAATTGAAAATGAAGAAAATCCTAATGTAGCAAGATACAAAGAAAGTGATGTCCAAGGAACTGATGTTGAACATCTAGATAAACAAGAAAATATTAGTCTTCAAATAGAGGAGATTATGCCAAATCATAGTAATCCAGAATCTATTCCATAAATTGTTGAAGAAATTCCTATTTTAGAGGATGTAACAAATAAATTTGAAGAAGAGTAGAAGTTCCTGAATCAAGTGGAAGCTAGGTAAAAAGAAATTTTGTAGAGGTATAGCATGATGAAGATGCACTTGATTGGTTGGTCAGGGAATTGGATTCTCTAATAGAAGTAGAAGTAGTGCCTCTTGATCTTAACTATTTTATACAAGTAGATACTCCTAAGCCTAGGCGCAAAGATAAAGTAAAACATGTCATACAAAAAAATGTAGATGGAGATAGAACTATCCATATAGATACTCCAATAGCTAACAAAAATAGACACGAGAGAACACCTAAGGTGTAGAAGATAAGAAATATCAGTCTTGGAAACACATCCTAGAGACAAGAGTTAGAAGAAATAAAGATGAATCTTGATGCAACAGTTTCCAGGGTGCAAAAGAATAAAAAGAAGAAAAGAGAGTTGAAAGATTAGGTTTCTAGCCTAGAAAATTTTATAAATTCATTAACCCTATCTTGTCAAACATAGACTGAATTTCCCCAAAACCTATTACTAATGTCACAAGAATAGGTGGATGCAATTGCATTAGTTCACCATAAAATGAATGTATTTGAAGAATGGATTGAATATTGGGTGAGGCAAGGAGAGGAATATATTACAAATGTGATAGGGAAATATAATGAATCATACCATTGGTAAGAGAAATCTAGAAGATTTAAAGGTGAATGTAGGTTTTTCAAGGAATAGGCTGAGACTAAAAGGAAAGATGTTGAAACTCTCATGCAAATGGATATCCAAGAATTGATAAGAGAAAACATAATTTCAGAACAAGAAGTTCTATTGACTAAAAAATGGAATAAATAGTTGAAATGGGAAGGTGATATGTTGATATGATGTATTCAAGGATTTGAAAAGGTCATCAATAAATGTAATAAGCTACTTGATAAAGATAAGACTTTATTGAAATGTTAGCACACCAAGATTGTAATCCCCAAACACTAGGATAGGAGGGTAAAGAAGTGAAAGCCTTCAAGGAATGGATTGAAAGAATAAATAAAGACCTTGTTCAATGGTTAACCTGAGAGGTCATTGATGAAATCATATGGTGCATGAACA
Organism: Sequoia sempervirens; assembly: GCA_007258455.2. Taxonomy (NCBI): domain Eukaryota; kingdom Viridiplantae; phylum Streptophyta; class Pinopsida; order Cupressales; family Cupressaceae; genus Sequoia; species Sequoia sempervirens. Next base: position 96,702,704 of record VDFB02072274.1, on the reverse strand, counting down.
CTACAGCCAGATATGAAACAAAGAAAGTACAAAGGAATGATAGTATACTCTAGATATCAAAAGAATACACTAGGCTCAAGTTCAGTTGGAAGGCAATACAAGGGATTTCAAAAGATCATATGCATCAAATATTGAATGCTTTCCAAGAATATCAACTACAGAAAAGTGAAGAGAAGATCATGGAACCCAAGCCCTGAATAATGGAAGGAAGTACCGGATATTAGATATCTGAAGTGTCACAATTTTTTTTTTTGTTAATATTTATTTTCTTAGGTTGTCCATGGTCTCAGTGGATGTTTCATATCCAATATTCTAAAGGATATTGAAAGCCTTGATTTCTATGCAGAGTATTGCATCCTAGAATTTGAAAGTGAGAAGTGTTGTCGAAGAAATCAAAGCTTTGACTTCATCTAGAAGATTATGATGATAGTTGGCATATGCCATGTGCTACATTTTGATTTGTTATTTTTTATTGTCTGGATAATCTTTAAGATTGAACTTTTGAGGCCTTGTTCCTATAAAAGGTCATTTACTGTTTTATTTTTTATTTAAGTTTGGAATTTGTCAATGTTGGGAGAGCCAAAAATTCTCTAAGTTTTGTTCTTTTTTCTTATTTTTTGAATCATTCTGATTTAAAAAACTTATATGCATGTAGAATTTAATCAATATCAAAGCCAATTTGATAGATACCTATATCATGAATCTTGATGCAAGATCATCGAGGGTGTAAGAGCAATCTTGCATCACCCAAAAAAAATGTTGTTTCTTTTCAATAAGGGCTAAATTTGGCAAGGTTTCTATTTTAGTAAGTTTGCATTTATGCATAGTTGGACATGAAATCTCATAGAGACCTCCAGAATGGTAAATTGAAGCCAATGGAAAAGAAATCACTTCAATACCATTTGTCATTTAAGAGATTAAAATTTTAGTTTTTGGAAATCCTAGTAAAATCTTCAGAGTCAATTTTGAAGCACTTAGAGGCTCTACATGGGCCTGAAAATTGGTGGAAATCAAAAGTAACTAGCCTTTAGGCCCTACTTTTTGATAGAATATTTATTGAGATCTTTCTAAAAAGGTATTATAATAGAAAATCCAATAGTTGGATCAAAATTTATGACCCTACCAGGTTGTACTATGAAAAATAATAAAATTTCAAAATATCATCTTGAGGAAGTTACACTTTCCAGAAGATTCTAGGGTAGTTACACCTTCCAAATAAAATATGTTAAGGGAGACTACAAAAGGTGGTCCAGAGTAGTCTAGATGATGGCTCTGATTTTCATACTTGCAAATTTATGTAATCAAAAATCCCATGTGATGGAAAATATAATTATGTAATTTCATTTTCATTTCAGTAATAATAGAAAATATTTTCTTTCCTTCTTGCATTTTATTTGTACCATTATCTTTTGTTTTTGTGAGTTTTAGATTGTAAGGGAAGTGTCCTTCATAAAGTGGTATGACAATGGGTTTTCCTGAGTGTGTATATATATCGTCGAACATGAGGAAATTTGCACTAGGACTTGTGGTTGTGGGTTTGTGAGAAAAGATGCCTCCACGAAGAAACCATGGTGGGAGAAATGTTGGGGTAACAGAAGAGGGTTTTAGAGCCCTCCAGAGACAAGTTCAAGCATTGCAAGAGGAACTGTGTAGGGGAGTTGGTTTCAAAAGAAGAGAAGAAAGTAAGGAGGCCAATGATGACGATCCATTCAAAGAGAAAGCACAAGAAGTAATCAATCTTGGAGAAGTCAAACTGATTAGGGACATTTCCAAGATTGGAAAGAGGCTGAAGATAGAAGTTTCTAATTTTTCTAGAAACCTAAATCCAAAGGAATTGATTGATTGGATCAATGACATGGAAGAATATTTTGAGTATGAGGAAATAGAAGACCTAGATAGGGTCAAATTTTCAAACAAAAAATTGAAAGGCCGTGCTAGCATATGGTGGAAAGAAGTCAAATTGGAAAGGAATAGAAGAGGAAAAGAGAAAATAACAAGATGAGATCAAATGGTGGAAAATTTGAAAAGATAGTACATTCCTAGGGACTATGAGTTAGATTTGTTGAATAAGATGCAAGGGTTGAAACAAGTAGGAAAATCTATTAAGGAGTATACAGAAGAATTCTACCAAGTCCTGATTAGAATAGGTCATTGATGAGGGGCTCAAAGATACTTTTAATTAGTCATTTTATGGTTTAAAATAGTTTTTTATTTTATTAATTAACATGACTGGTAGTAGAATATAGACTAATATATTTACTTGCTTTACTTTATATTTGACTAATTTAGTAGATATATTAGAGGTAATGCTTTATATTAAATGTGTTTCTTTTGTGGTAATGATGACGAGTTAATTATGTAGTTTTAATCTTTTATTGTCATAATTGGTATCCTGTTCTTAAGGATTTTATTCACTATATTTAACGACTGATGATTGATGAATTAGTTCAAAGATGAAGTTAAACTCCCTGTTTAACCACTTGAAGACAATCACGCCACTGATTGCCCAGCTAGATGATGAATCACTAAAGTTTCAAATCAGATCCTCTTAGTCAATTTAGGAACTTCTCATCCCAGCGTTGATCTAGAATTTTTCCCTTTTGTCCATTATGAGTTATGTTATAGTTTTTCTTTATTCTTTATTTTAGCCACCTTGAATCTTGGTAGTTAACGCCATGTTTTGAATTCAATAAGAATATTGTTTTAAATATCCATCTTTAGGTTTTAGAATGGAGTTAGATAATTTTTTACTAGAATTTTGTAATGATGGCACTACTCTATTATGCATTCATATTTTGATCAATTTAAATGAAAAGATGAAGTTAACTCAAATTACTATGTTAGAGGTCTTGTTGGAGGAAGAGCAAGGCCTGCTCAACTAAAGGAATTGACCTTGTGTGGTATTTCTCTAAGTTTATTTTATTTCTATTCATTGGATGTAAAATCAGGAATATTAATGTTGTTTGAATCATTTTCATCAATTGTGTTCAATCACTTTTAATTTTAGTTCATTATGGTTAGAATGGTTTATTAGATTCATTATAAAGTTTATTGAGTTAATCAAGATTTAGATGTTGTTTGTAGGAATTAAGTTTGGTAATTATCTATTGATTTTAATTGAAGCAATGATGGAAACTTATGGAAAGATGAAAATGAAATTTGTTTGGAATCTATTCATGGAAAGTAGTATTTATGTTTTCTAGATTAATCATTATTTCCTTGCAATTTATTTTTGTTCTTTAAAATAGAATTTATTTTCCAGTAAATCTTAAGATAGATTTCTTTTGAAGTAAATTAGCATTAAATTTGGATTTTGAATTCTAGATTAAGAATTAAGGTAAATGTTAGTATTTTTCATGAATCAATCTCAATCAAGTCAAATGAAGTCAGAAGTAAGTCGATAGAACTTTAGATTAGGAATTAAGATAGAATTAATCCTTAGGAATTAGTTGTTGAAGTTTAGCTCATGAGAGCTCCTAAGAGCTCTTGAAATCTCTTGAAGAAGCCAAACCAAAATCAAAATTCATTGTTTACAGTGCGAACACCCCCCAACCCCCAAAATATGTGACAACCATCCTTATCACATATAGATCTGAGACACACTCAATTTGATAATTAATTGACTAAATGATTCAAGTTGTGACATCAAGGACCTTGCCCATAATTTTTGGTGCCATTGTTGGGGAATAAAAGATATGGATATTCTATGTGAAGCCTTAGTTTTGATAAGAAAAATAGATTTAAATTATAGATGAGATGAAATACAGACCATCTAGGGAGGTTTCTTCCATGAAACTTTGATTTTTGAAGAAATACTGATTTTGATCAAGAACAAGATATTCAACAATATCAAATCAAAAATCAAGAAGATAATCAAGAACATCAGATCAAAAATTAAGAAGAAAATAGAGATCCATTTCAAGAAGAAGAAATGGGCAACCAACCAGTATGTCTAGCAGCAAATAGGACCTTTTCTTATCCTTTAAATCTTGAAAGATAGATTGGTGAGCCCCCCATGAAGAATATTTCACCCTTGATTTTTCCTACCTTGAGGGGAAAAAATTCATAGGATCCTAATCAATTCCTTTTTGAGTTCAAAGTTTTATGCTAGACCTATGATTACACAAATGATAACTAGGAGTTGAATTTATTTCCTTCTACCTTGAAAGAGCCATCTTTAGGATGGTTCATGGGTTTAGGTTTAGGAACAATTGGAAATTGACAATAAATGGAAACTGAATTCTTGGATAAGTACCAAGATTAATGTCGAGTAAGGGATAGGAAGGAGGAATTTTTTTGAATAAGAAAAATGGAGGATGAAAGTTTAGAAGATTATGCTGATAGATTTCAGTTTGTGCACTAGACGTGTACTAATGGGTTGGATGGTGAAATTAGTAAAACAATTTTTTTAAGAGGAATTGATGATGAATCAAGAGATTCTTTGAATCTTATGGGGAAAGGAGACATTAATAAGCTTCTCTTGGATGATATTGTTGAAATATGTAGAAATTACTCTAGGACTAGGGTAGGTACTAGAAACTCTAGAAGAAACAAGGCCTATACTATTGATGAGTTAGAAGTAATGGAGGAATTAGCAAACATGAAAACTGATTTACTTCTTCATCTCAGCATGCAAGGAGATAAGAAGAATACTGAACCTCTTTCTATTTATTGTTCCAACTGTAGGGGGAAACACCTTTTAAGAGATTGTCCATTGAATCAAGTTGATATCTATGAGATTTTTTAGGAACAACACATAACAAGTTCATATAATCTTTTGGATGGGATTAAGAGAAATCTAAAGAAACCATCTGTGGTAGAGGAAGAGCTTAATTATGTTGGTTAAAGACCTCAAAACATAGGATATAATACTAATCAAAGGAAGTATGGTTCTACATCTAACTGGAATTAGAACCCTTGGAAAAACTAGAATCAATGGATCCCTCCATATCAACCATAACCGCCACCTACATATTGGGGTCAACCTGAATGGATTAATCCTTAATGGAACTAGTCAAAATGGCAAGCTAATCAATAGCTATAGTGGCAGTCAAATCAGCCATCATGGCAACAAAATCATACAAAATTCCAACCATGGAAAAATTATGGGAAAAAATGTCCCTAGGCACAAGCACCTCCAACAATCAATGCCCCTAATCCTACTAATGATCAAGTAAACCAGCCTCAATTGCTAGCCCAACTAGTTACAAATTCAAGAAATACCCGTAATGATGCAAATCTCCCTAATTTGAACATGATTGATGCTAATGATATTCAATTGAGAAATAAAAATGTTCAATCTACACCAAAAAAAATAGTTCAAAAAGGTAGGAAAGATTATGAGAATTTAGCAGAAAAACAAAACATCAATCAAGAACCTTACCCTGAGAGGTTGAAGGAAGAAAAATTCATTCCTAAAATCTCCCAACCCAATTACATGAATTTAGTTGATTCTCAACTTCTTCATGAAGATTAACATTGAAATACCATTGTTACAAGCCATTAAAGACATACTAGAGATAAATTAGCTGGTTAAATCCCTTTACATAAAAAATCTAGGGAAGAAAAAGAAATTACCTTCCACAATTCAAATTGGGACAAAACTCACTAATATGTTATCAGGAAGAGTGCTTCCTCAAAAATATAATGATCTTGGTAGTCCTATAATAACCTTGAGTATTAATGGAGTAGAGATATCCAATGTTCTGCCATAAATGTTATCACAACTAAAATTGTTGAAATATTACGGATGACAACTATCAAACCAACAACAACTATTTTATAACTGGCTAACCAATCTACCACAAACCTAAAGGTATTATAGAAGAAATCATGGTCACCATTGACACATGGGATTATCCAGTTGAATTTTTCATTCTTAAAGCTAGGAAGAAAGATTTTGGTTATCCAATTATCTTAGGTATACCATGGTTGGCTACTATTGCAGCCTTAATATATAGCATATCTAGAAGTATGATCATTTCAAATGGTCAGAAATAGAAAGAGTTGTCACTCTATCCTCGAGCACAACCATCAATCTAACCTAACACTCAACTTTGGGTTGATGAGGATATAGAATTATAGGGTAAGGGTATTGTAGAGTTAGCTATAGTTACTTTGGTTGAACATGTTCAAGAATGTGAAGAACAAGATTTTACCTCTTGAACCTTTAATTTTTGGCTTTTAGGACTTATCTTGCTCTTCTAGGGTTTTTCACCTAAAAGGAGAGAGTTAGACCAAAAAAAGCTAAGGGTTCATTCAAATTATGTCATATAGGATTTTTTATAAGCTAACTAAAGTAAAATAAATGTAATTGAGTGATCTATATAATAGATTATGAAAGAAAAACTAAGATCTATGTTATGTTTGAAAACACAGTGTTGTTTGCAAAGAAGCTTTAAAGAATGAACAAAAGTGCAAATTAAACTAAACGAAAGGTTGTTTCTCAGAATTATTGTACCTAGAAAATTGGAGAAGACTAGAAACCAATTTGGAAAATTGATGAAACTTGAATTTGAGCTAATTGGGACTCATTCGCCACCCTAGGTGAATTAGTCCTAGGTCAGGACTTTTCTGCACAAAAGTTGTTTTTGATAGTCAGGGACCTGGATCTGCATCTGACTCCAACTTTTCACCTTAGGAGGGACTCATTCTCCATGTATGGCAAATAAGTTCTCTTTTAGATTTCTACAATTTCAAATTTTTGTCCTACACCTTGACACATGTACAACAATTTTTGACGGAAACTTGATTTAGGATCTCAGAAAATTCTTGAAAAATAACTCAAAATTGTTTTTCCAATGGGGTTTTTCCCTTATTGAAACCCCTAGTTGGGTAATTAAACCTTGAATGGAGAAAAATATGCATAAACCCTAGCCTTAGATGTGTTAAAGACTAGGAAAAGTTGAGATGTGACAAAGATCCTACTATATTGCTCTAGAATAAGACATGTAAGAATGATTTATATGATGCAAGATATCAACTCTAGAAACCTTACAACACATGAAAAATAGGAATGAAATGACATGCAAATGATAAACAAACAAGATCTAAACCTTAATCTGCAAATAGAGTGAAAATGAAAGATGGAATCAATAGGAAACCAAGTCCTTAGGTGTGATTTGGTGGCTAGTTGCACCTCTTCACCCTATAATTTTTCATGATTCACCATCAGCATCCATCATCAACCCTTTGCAATGTTGGATCTTGGAAAGAGAAGTGAGCTTCAAGACCTGCAAAAACCCTAGTTTGCTGCCCTAAAACTTCAAATTTTGCTAATGAAAGTTGTTGTGGAAGACTTGGATTTATGAATTTCTCTTGAAGAATGATAAAAATATGTGTGAAATGACTTCAAATGGGTATTTATAAGTAGAAACACCTTATTTTTCCATTAATTAGACCTAAGAGGCAGACATTCACTGGAAATTAAAGTTAAATTGATTAAATTCCTGCTTAAATTTGAATTTTCCCTCAAAGGGGACTCTTTCGCCACCCTTGGCAAATGGGTCCCACCAAAGGGGACTCATTCACCCAAGGTTGTGAATGGTTCCCACTACTATTTTTTGAAGGTGGGTTTTTGGGGTATGAGATAATTAAATGTTGTTTGTCGGGTTTTATGTGATTTCTCAAGTAAAACAGGCCTCTAGATCAAAATTAATGGGTCTAAGGGGCCTATAAATGTTGTTTTGAAGGGGAAATGATGTAAAGGGCCTCAAAATTGGGTCCAATTATGCATGAAATTGTCTCTTTTCTCAAGAGGGTCCAATTTCTATGACACACCTTTGAAGACATAAATTAAATTAAGGAAGAAAACTATGAAGCAACATTATATGAAAAACACTCTTGTCCTCCGAAAACACTTGTTCAAAATTCCCTTGATTCTAAAACTAATAGTAAAGAAATTCAAGTAGCTAGAGATAAACCTCTCAACATTAATTCATCTTTATCCCCAACAAAAGAAAAATAATTGAAGGAAACTTTAGAAAAAACCATTGAAGAATTTGCTTGGGAGTATACGGATATGAAACAAATTCATCCTTCAATTTTCAATCATCACATTTACACTAAAGATGTAAGACCAATCAGACAATGTCAAAGGAGAACCAATCCTATTCTTCATGATATTGTCAAACAAGAAATAGAAAATCTGCTCAAAGTAGGGTTCATTTACCCAATATTTGATAGTAAGTGGGTTTCTGCATTGGTTATTCTCCCCGAGAAAAATGGTAAATGGCATGTGTGCATAGATTATAGAGAATTGAATAAAGGCACAAAGAAGGATCATTTTCCATTGCCATTCATTGATCAACTACTTGATAACCTAGTAGGCAACAATTATTTATCTTTTCTTGATGGCTTTAGTGGATACAATCAAACCCAAGTAGCTCTTCAAGATCAAGATAAAACCACTTTTACCTATCCTTGGGGTACATACGCTTATATAGTTTTACCATTTGGACTGTGTAATGCACCAGCCACTTTTCAAAGACCGGTCCTTGCTATTTTTTCTGATTTTACCACTTCGTGTGTTGAATTATATATGGATGACTTTACAGTTCATGCAAAAGAATTTGAGGAAGCACTTAAAAACTTGGAAAAAGTTTTGCAGTGATGTAAAGATCACGGGTTATCCTTAAATCATGAAAAAAAATTAATTATGATCACAAAGGGTATTGTTCTGGGACATCATATCTCAAAATAGGGGATAAAATTTGATCCCAAGAAAGTTGAAATTATTCAAAACATTGAGATCCCTAAGAACCAAACTGGTGTTCGAAGCTTTCTTGGACATGTTGGATATTACAGAAGATTTATTGAAGGATTTAGTAAAATTGTTGGACCTTTGTTTACATTGCTCAAGAAAGAAGAGGAGTTTGTATGGATTGAAGATTATCAAAAATCTTTTGAGACAACTAAAATAGCTTTAACAACTTCTCCAATTATCAAAGCACCTATTTGGGGAGATCCATTTCACGTACATGTTGATGCATCCAATTTGGCTATTGGAGTAGTATTAGGACAAAAATATGGCAATGATGCCATGCATACAATCTATTATGTTAGCAAAATCTAAATCCAGCTAAAAGAAATTATACAACAGAAAAATATTTTTTAGCTATAGTATGTGCAATCAACAATTTTAGGCATTATATTATAGGTTACAAAGTTTATCTATATACAAACCATGTTGCAATTAGATATTTGATGAACAAGGCTATAGTAGCTGGATGCATTATCAAATGGTTACTATTGTTCTAGGAATTTGATGTGACTATCATAGATAAGCCTAGAAAGGATAATGTTGTTGTTGACTTCCTTTCTAGAATTTTTTTATAGGATGATCAAGAACCAGTGGATGACACATTTCCAAATGAAAATTTATTTTCAATATCAATTCATCCACCATGGTTTGTTGATCTGGAAAATTAACTTGTAATAGGGAAGTGTCCAAATCACTTCAATCATAAACAAAAAAGAAGGTTAATTAGTAAAAGTTCTAGATTTCAATGGATTAATGTAATTTTATTTAAAATGTGCCCAGATCATGTTCTTCATAGATGTGTTGTTGATTTATATGTCTATGATGTTGTACACACCTACCATCATGAGCTACAAGGAGGACACTATTCTATGGTTAGAACAATTCATAAGATCTTGGGAGCTGGCTACTATTGGCAATCAATGACAAAGGATGTTTCATTCTTTGTTAAGCACTATGATGAATGTTAGCAGATGGGAAGACCTACCCCAATAATGGAGATGCCATTTCAATTAAAAATAGCTCTGGAACCATTTGAAAAATGGGGAATTGATTTTGTGGGACCTATTTATCCACCTTCTAAAGGGAAACATTATATACTTGTTTCTATAGAATATGCAACAAAATGGGCTAAGGTGAAAGCATTGCCAACAATAAGAGAGGATAAAGTCATAGATTTTTTGTACAAGAAAATTCTTCAAAGATTTGCTGCACCAAGATAAATTGTTTCAGACCAAGGACCACAATTTGTATCAGTGATGATGGAAACCTTTTTATAGAGATACCAAATAACACATAGAAAATATTCCCCATATCATCCTCGGGCGAATGGACAAGTGGAAGTCACTAATAGAGAATTGGAGAATGTCTTGAAAAAGACTGTTTCATTAAGGAAAATAGACTGGGCAAAGAGGTTAGAAAAATTAGTATGGGCTTATAATACCACATGGAAAACAACAACTAGATTTTCTCCATATGAACCTGTGTATTGAAAAAACTACGCATGCCAATAGAATTTGAATTACGAACATTGAAAAAAATAGTAGAAGTTGGAATTGATTTACCTTAGTCTGAGAAAATTATAATTTTGTAGCTAAATAGACTTGATGAGATGATAATGGAGGCTCTTCAACATACAGAGGTAATCTAGAAGCAAAGGAAGGAATGGCATGATAAGCATATTGTGTCTAGACAGTTCAAGGAAGGAGATTGGGCATTATTATTTGACTCCAAATTTGAAGAGTTTAAATGTAAATTCCATACCAAATGGTTAGTACCCTATGAGATAGATCAAGTATTTGAAAATGGAGTTGTTCAATTAGTACCAATTGATGGAAAAAAGAGAGATATGCTAGTTAATGGTCATCAATTGAAAACATATCATAAGCTAGCAACAAAGGAGGACTTTGTAGATGATCTACAACACAGAATTGAACATTTTCTCATGGAAGATATCTCTTCCATGAGAGAAGATCTTTGAACCTTTGAAGAAGGCATGAATAAACAAGGTAAATTAAAATCCAGCAAATGGCAGTTTACCTTGGGAAAAATGAAAGTAAATTGAAAACAAGCAATGGCAGTTTACTTTTGAAAGAAAAAAGATGATTGAAAACCAACAATGGAAATCTCTCTGGGTTAACTACGAGTAGCTTCTGAAAGCTCCTAAAAACCTTGAAGACTCTGAAGACTTAAGATGGCTTGATAGCTCCTAAAGACTCTTGAAGCTCATAAACTCCTAAAAGCTCCTAAAGGTCTCGAAGGCTTGCAATAAATAAAGGTGCACATTTAATGTGAATATTTTTCATGAAATATTATTTTCTAAAATAGTTAAACTAATGTAAAATAAGTAATTATTTATGAGTTTAGAAATATCAGCCATATTTTTATTAATAACTAAAGTAAATGAATTTCAATCATTTCAAAAAGTGGAAGATAAGTTGGTATAAATACGATGTTACATTCAAATGACATCCATAATGATTGCGGGTCATGTTGAGATTCACCTATCTTTTCAAAAAAATTCCAAATTTAAGTTGACATGTGTAAGGAGCATCGCAAACTTTGAAAATTGAATTGCAATTGCAAAACTATTGTGTGTGAAGTGTTAGGGGCAGTATAGAAATTTAATGTAAAGAAATAATGGCATGCCATGTCATTTTTCAAAATTGTTGCTTTAAAAACAAGAAAAGATCATTATGGAATTTGTTAACAGCTCAGCCCACCAAATTGAAGTCCACCATTGTTGAATCTATATTTTTTGACAAAAAAAGATGGGGAATAAAAGGAATGCAGAGCCAAAAAAATTCACTCTTGATTCTAAAACCAAGAATTTGTTGAGGGAAGCAGGATGGTTGGATTTTATAATGAAATATGATAGTTTCTAGTAAGAAATTGTGGAGGAATTCATAAGGAATTTCCATGTAAATGTCACAAGAGTAAGAGGTGAGATAATTGAAGTTACTCCTAAAACAATAAGTGAAATTTTAGGAATTCCTGCTGAGGGAAAACTAGTTAATAATGGCTGAGTAAAATTTGATAAATTGGTGGCAGCATTTCATCAAGAACCAAAAAAGAAGCCTAAAATTCTTATGCATAAAGGAGATCAAGGGGAATAGCTCATAACAACTTAGAAGAGCCATGGAGAACTACTGCAATGTGGGTGATGAAATTCTTCACATGTGAAGGACAATACGACACTATATTAGGGCCAAGAATGGGACTGTTAATACATTTGAGGTATGGAAACACAAAACCCTCTGCTAGAATCAATTTGCAGCATTTTGGTTTCAAAAAATTGCTTCAATGATTTACTGGGTAAAATATAAAGGAGATTCTTCCATAAAATACCATGGTTTAATTCATCTAGTAATTAAACATCATTTCTTAAAGAAAGAATCTGGGAAACATGGTTGGCTTGAATTTTTGTTTGCACCTATTGAAAAACAAAAAGGAAAACCCACAAAGGGGCCCACAACAAAAAGGGAAAAAGTAGAAAAAAGGTGAATCTTCTAAAGGAGAACAAAAAAAAGAACAAAAGAAAGCTACAGGAATCCACTAGAGTGACCCATATTTCCTCCAAAAAGAGAAAACAAGATTGGACTCAAGACAACCCTAGTACTGTTGAGACTATTGTGTCAACTCTTAAGGAAACCCCTATATCTGAAACCCCTATCTGTATAGTCCCTAAAGAAAATTTTGAAGCCCATGAAGAAACCCAAACACCAATGTAGTCTCTTGAGCAACCTCACAACCCTCCTAAAGGCCCAATTCCATCTCCTAAAAGAACCCTTGTAACTGAGGTCCATGACTCTATTGAAGAGTCTAACACATAGACAGAGGAAAGGGAAGCCTCCAAAGAATTTAAGGAAGAGGAGGCCAAAAAATCACCTTCACCTCCCCTAGTTGTGGAAAGAATCAAGTTACAAATATTAGTTGAATAACAATGATGAGGAATTATAGCAAGCTAGTGCACAAGCATTGGCAAGTGTAGAAGAAATCACAAAATTGAAAGAGGAATTGTAGTTGAAAGAAGAGCAATTAAAACAATAGTCCATGAGGTTTTATTATCAAGTGGCTTCTACTTCAGTGGGCCCACCACATTACCTTGATCTACCTCCTATTCCATTTGATATTTTGTCATATGCTCCACAAAGAACACAACTTGGATATCTTTCTTTAGCAGCCCTGAAATTGAAGCATGAAAATAATTAGTTGAAAAGACAAGTACAACAATTAGAGGAAGAAAGAGATGAAGTAGAAAGAAGATTTGAGAAAGAAACAGAGATAAGCTCTGCAATGTTGTCAATGAGGATGCCATTAGAGATATATGCATTATTTCTAAGGAAGAAATTTATGCAATGGAATATCAATCAATTAGTTTTGAGGAGAAACCTTGATTATCATAATGACAAATATTTTTGCAGGACTACTTCCATAGCCACCCTGATATTTAAAACTAGATGTGTGAATTTTTCTAGCATGGGTTTTTGATGGGAGATAATGATGATTCTTTGTTAAATGTTTATGTTGGTGAATTACAAATTAGGTCGTTTGTCTCCTTAATGCAAAATCAAGTTGAATGGTTGAAAAGGATTGAAAAATACAAAGAGGCATTGAAAAGGTATGGTTTACTAATGATCTACCCAAAATTCCTCGTGCAAAAAAGTATATTACGAGAGTTCGATCAATTGTAAGGAAATAAATATCAATCCTCTCTATGTTTCAATTTCTTTGAATAGTATATCTACTTTCCAAAATGTAGAAGGAACACTTCCTCCATTGGCAATTAATTCATGTCAAGAAAGATATTACACCATCCCTGAGACATTAAGAAGAAGAAATCCTACAAACCTATACAACATTAGATGAAGCTTGATAAGAGTTAGGCATGTGATCTCTTTGATTGAACAACAATAGGAATTTTGGGTTGGTATGCGGTTCAGAATGCCAATTATCATCATGCCCGCTCCAAAACTCAATGGCCCAGACAATATTCTAGTAGAGGTCTTAAAAACTAGTATGAGAAGCTAAAGAAGAACAATGGCTTTGCACTCAAGACCAAACTATCACCACAATACAGGGAAGGAGTGTTTGATTGTAACATCTAGATGGAAGCAGTGAAAAAAGACAAGGAAACTGTTAGAAACTAAGATCAGATTTCCAAACTGAAAAGACCTTCCACAGAGAAGAAAATCAAATAAGGCAGAGAGGTTGCAAAAGAATGTGCAACATAATATTATTTGAGAATTCAATAATTACAAGATAATGATTTACTTTATAAAATAAAAGATGCATAATCCTAATCTTATCTTTATCAACAAGATAGCTCAACAAGATAAGGATGACAACTAATTAACCTAGGAATTAAATAATTACCTAAGTAAACTTATGTAAAGTGTAATTAAATATTAATTACACCAACACCCCCCCATAAGTGCAACTTAGGGAGAAGCAAATTATTATGCCAAGATGAGTCCCGACAACAAGGCTTGATTAGGTACTCATTTACAAATGAAAAGATGAGGTAGAGAAGGAAAACCTAGTGGGATAAAACCCCCTACAATGAGATGACTACTGCAAGAAGCACTGGAAGAACACTGTGAAGTAACACTAGAACCGCAATCTAACAAGCAAGGAAAGATACTTCTGTCTACAACTGAAACCAAAACCAGAATCATGATAATGTGACAGTAGACCTAATGCCACAGAACACTGGAAAAACTCAAAAAATTGGAACCCTAGAATTTGTGAGGCAACAGTAAATGAAATGATGACAGAATCTAGAAACTGTGTATCTCGATGCCGATGCCAAACTGTGACTGAAACTCTTCCATGGGAAGGAGTACAAAAAATAGACTCTGGAACAATAACCATAAAAACATGGCCCTCAAACTAAGAAGAATCTAAACCAATGAGGATCAAGAAACAATCTCCCAACTGAAGTGTGAACCAATGAATCTGACATGTGTCAAACTATAGCAAAAAATGTGGCCAAAAGAAACTAGGAAACAAGATAACCCATATGAGTTGCCATCAAAACAAAATGGATATGGTGATCAAAGTGCATGCACACTCTAATCAGATTTATTATGCAAGAAACCGCCCTGAATGGAACTTTATCATAGTTCATTTATTACAAAAACCCAAAAATTGTAAAAGGAGAGCATACAAACATGCATAAATAGAAAAACAAAATAGACCTCGAATCTGTGTAGAGGACTGAATCGGGTTTCAAATGCCACAAGAATGATGAAAAATGGATCACTGAGTCAAAAGATATGCCCTCCGGAGTGAAAAAAAACATATGAGTTCAAAGGCCTACAAAATAAATCTGGAGCATAATCAGGTAAAAAAGCCTACACCACTAGATCGGCATCAGAATTAGCTTTCCAATGGTATCTTGTTTGCAAAACAATGATGCTGTTTGCCCAAGTTACACTCATTTTTGCAAAAAAGCTCTGATTCTACCCAATAAGGTTCCCTACAGCCCTTAGGGGCTAAAAATATTCAGCCCCTGGTCGTATGTAGGACTAGGGGATGGCGGCTAGCTCCTTCAGTGTAGCCCCCGGTCGCTAATATGATAGGGGCCAGGGCTAAGAAGGCTTGTGGGCCGAGTGCGGGCGCTTGGGCATCGATGTGACCACGGGCTCGACGGAAGAACCCAATAGGGGCTAAGGTGAGGGGGTCAGTCCCCAACAAGACTGAACGATGCAAAAATAAGCCCTCAGGGGCTAGAAATGGGAGTGGTGGACCAACAGAGAATAGAGCGGCACGGCCGGTGGGAGCAGTCGGATGGTGGCGCGATGGCGGCGCAGGGGTGGAACGGTCAGTTTTATACTAGCCATGCAAAAACCAACAAAGTTTTTTGATTTTTTTCATATTTTTTCATTTTTTTTGAAAACGGTGCCTTGTGAAGCATGCCTGGGGGCCGTATGGCCCTCGGGTAAAAATGTTTTGCCTCTCTGGATGACTGTGTCCAAATCGGACAAAATTTATATGGAAATAGGGGTTTTTGGGCGCTGTGATTCCAACGGTGAGGTCCATTTGAGCCCAAAGTGCTCTAAAAATTAGGTGACCCTCAGATCTATCAAAGAAATCACCAAGCTTGAGACCCTCGTAGATCTAGAAAACGGTGAGCAAAATGAATAAAATAAAAGTCATTTCTAACTTTTTCCAATGCTCTGAATCCAACAGAAAACCCAGATCTGATCCAAGACACTGCACAAATGTGCTCAAGGAATAAAACCCTTGAGGGACTCTGAATGAGATCTGTAATGAAATCCTCTAAAAAGGATGAGAAGGGGTTGTGAATCGAGGCTCTGATACAATTTTAGAAACCAAGATCTGATTGCAAACCAGAAAAATCACCTTCCACAGAAGAGAAAAATGAAAAAGCAAAGATTTGCAAAATATGTGCAAATTGATATATTTGAAGTACCAAAATATTACAAGAGATTATTTGCTTTATAAAATCAAAGATGCATAAACCTAATCTTATCTTGAGCAACAAGATAGCTCAATAAGATAAAGATAAGAACCAAAATAAAACCCTTGAGGGACTTCGAACGAGCTCTGCAATGAAATCCTCCAAAAAAACTGAGAAGGGGATGCAAATCGAGGCTCTAACACTATGTTAGAAACCAAGATCTGATTGCAAACTAGAAAAATCACCTTCCACAGAAGAGAAAAACAAAAAAGTAGAGATTTGAAAAAGATGTGCAAATTGATATATTCGAAGTACCAAAATATTACAAGATATGATTTGCTTTATAAAAGCAAAGATGCATAACCCCCTAATCTTATCTTGAGCAACAAGATAGTTCAACAAGATAAGGATGACAACTAATTAACCTAGGAATTAAATAATTACCTAAGTAGACTTATGTAAAGTGTAATTAATAATTAATTACACCAACATAAACAACTATAATTATTGACGAAGAATCATGAGGGCGTGGTTCACAATAATTAGGGGAGAATGATGAGGGGATCAAAAATACTTTTAATTAGTCATTTTATGGTTTAAAATACTTGTTTATTTTATTAATTAACATGAATGGCGGTAGACTATAGATTGATATATTTACTTGTTTTACTTTATGTTTGACTAATTTGGTAGATATATTAGAGGTAATGATCTATATTAAATGTGTTCCTTTTGTGGTAATAATGATGAGTTAATTATGAATTTTTAATCTTTTACTATCATAATTGATATCCTATTCTTAATGATTTTATTCAGGGTATTTAAAGACTAATGATTGATTACTTAGTTCAAAGATGAAGTTAAACTCCCTGTTTAACCACTTGAAGAAAATCATGCCACTAATCACCTAGTTGGATGATGAATCACTAAAGTTTCAAATCATATCCTCTTAATTGGTTTAGGAACTTCTTGTCCTAGCATTGATTTATCATTTTTCCCTTTTTTTCCATTTTTAGTTATATTATAGTTTTGCTTTAGTCTTTAGTTTAGACACCTTGAATCTTGGAATTTAATGCCATGTTTTGAATTCAATAAGGATATTGTTATAAATATCCATCTTTAGGTTTTAGAATGGTGTTAGATAATTTTCCACTAGAATCTTGTAATGGTGGCACTACTCTATTATGTGTTCATATTTTGATCAATTTGGAAGAAAAGAAGTTAACTCAAATTACTATGTTAGAGGTCCCACCAGATGAAGAGAAGGGTCTACTCAACCAAAGGAATTGACCTTGTGTGGTATTTCTCTGAGTTTATTTTATTTCTACTCATTGGATGTTAAATTTAGAATTTTAATATTGTTTGAATCATTTTTAGCAATTGTGTTCAATCACTTTTAAGTTTAGTTCATCATAGTTAGAATGGTTTTCTAGATTCGTTATAAAGTTTATTGAGTTAATCAAGATTTAGATGTTGTTTTTAGGAATAAAGTTTGGTAATTATCTATTGAGTTTAATTGAAGCAATGATGGAAACATATGGAAAGATGAAAATGAATTTTTTTTGGAATCTATTCATGGAAATTATTATTTATGTTTTCTAGATTAATCATTATTTCCTCGCAATTTATTTTTGTTCTTTAAAATAACATTTATTTTCTAGTAAATCTTAAGATAGATTTTTTTTCAAGTAAATTAGAATTAAATTTGGATTTTGAATTCTAGATTAAGAATTAAGGTAAATGTTAGTATTTTCTATGAATCAATCTCAATCAAGTCAAATGAAGTTAGAATTAAGTCAACATAACTTTAAATCAAGAATTAAGATATAATTAATCCTTTGGAATTAGTCACTGAAGTTCAACTCCTAAGAGCTCCTGAAATCTCCGGAAGGAGCCAAACCAAAACCAGAAGTCACTATTTAAGTGCAAACCCACCCCCCCCCAAATCCATGACAACCATCCTTATCGCATATATCTCTAAGACATACTTGGTTCAATAATTAATTCACTAAATGATGGAAGTTGTGATATCAACAACCTTTCCCATCAGTCATTCTAAGGCCAACAAGGAGAAATTTTCACATTACATAAATGGATTGAAGTTGAGCATTCAAGAAGAGTTGAGTCTTGTAAGAATGTCCACCATTGAAGATGCATATCAGTTTGCTTTGAAGGTAGAAGAGAAGTTCAATAGAAGGTTTGAAAGTAAGAAAAGAGGAGGAGGTCATGGTAGAATGACTAGTGAATAGTCATATGGAGGTCAAAATGAAGATCAAAAGAAGGGTGAAGGATCTGGTAGCATCTAGAACCAGAAAGGAGATAACACCTATTTTCCTCATGAACAAAATAATCGAGAGCAAAGAGAAAGAGGAATATTTGGATGAGGACCAGGAAGAGGTGGCTTCCATGGAACCTATTTCCAATGTGGATAAGAAGGAAATAGAGCCTATATGAGTGTCCTCAACACCAAAGAAGGACAAAAATAAGACATGAGAGTAATGCACAAGTTGCACATGTTGATGAAGATGTTGAGTCTTCATATTCTAAGGATGCAAAAAGAGGAGAGGTTCTTGTTACTAGAAGAACCTTGTTGAATGAGGAGAAGGAGCCAACTCAAAGGAAGAATTTGTTTCACACTAGATGTAAGTGTGAGGGTAAAGTTTGTAATGTTATTATTGATGGAGGTAGTACTGATAGCCGTATTTCAGAAAGAAATGGTTAGTAAGTTGTGATTGGAGAGAATAAGGCATCCAAACCCATACCATATTGCTTGGTTGCAGAAGGACCATAAAGTCTTGGTAAATGGACAATGTCTAGTAAAGTTCAAGATTCGAAATTACCATGTTGAGGTATTGTGTGATATTATTCCTATGGATGTTTTTCATATGTTGTTAGGAAGACCATGGTAGTTTGATTGACGAGTAGTACATGGTGGACATGCCAAAACCTATTCTTTGACAAAGGATAGAGTTCATCATAATTTGAAGCCCTTGAAAGAGGAAGAGGAAAAGGTATGCAATAATGCAATAATTTATTCGGTTGAAGGAAGAAAGTTCATAGAAGGTATAAAGCATGAGCATATGTGTTTTACATTGATCCCTAGAGTTGATAAAGAAGATACTATTGAGGTACCTATGGAGGTTTCAAATTTGTTGAATGAGTTCCAAGCTATTATTTCAAATAACATACCTATAGGTTTTCCTCCCATAAGAAATATTAGTCATCAAATGGACTTGATTCCTGGAGCTAGTTTTCCAAATAAGGTAGCTCATCATATGACTCCAACAAAGAGTGACAAGTTAAACAGACAAGTGCAAGAGTTGTTGTGAAAGGGATTGATCAAAGAGAGTTTGATCCCATGTGCAATACCTATAGTACTAGCACCAAAGAAGGATGGGGAATAACGGATGTGTATAGATTCTAGAGCCATCAATAAGATCACCATCAAGTATAGATTTCCCTTGTTGAGAATGGATGACATTATGTAATGTTTGAGTGGAGCTGAGTACTTCACAAAGATGAATTTGAAGAGCAGATATCACCAAATCTGGATTAGAGAAAGAGATGAATGGAAGATATCCTTTAAAACCAAGAAGGGCTTGTACGAGTGGTTAGTCATTTCGTTTGGGCTAACCAATGCACTGAGCACATTTATACGGCTTATGAGTGAGGTATTGAAGGAGTTTTTAAGAAAATTTGTTATTGTTTATTTGGATGATATTTTTATTTTCAGTAAGACATTGGAGGATCACTTGATGCATATCCAAAAAAAAATTTACAAGCTAAGGGAGGAGAAACTATTGATTAATTTGAAGAAATGTAGTTTTTTGAAGAGAAAGTTGGTGTATCTAGGATTTGTTGTCTCAGTAGAGGGTCTTAAAATGGATCTAGAGAAGGTGCAACCTATCAATGAATGGGCTACCTCAAGGAATGCTATAGAGGTAAGATCATTTCATGACCTAGCAAGTTTTTATAGAAAGATTATTAAGAATTTCAGGAGTATTTTTGCACCTCTAACTAAAGCGATGAGAGGGGATAGAAAATATTTTAAGTGGACCATAGGAGCAGCCAAAAGTTTTGATATGTTAAAGAAAAAAGTTATAGAGCAACCTATTTTGGCACTTTCTAATTTCAATAAGGTCTTTTAGGTAGATAGTGATGCTAGTGGCACTGCCATAGGAGCTTTTTTGAGTCAAGAAGGTAAACTTTTTTTCTATTTTAGTGAGAAGTTGAATGATTCCAAGAAGAAATATTTTGTCTATGATCAAGAGTTTTATGTTATAGTTTAGGATTTGATGAAATGGAGGTACTATTTGTTGCCAAAAGAATTTTTTTATATATACTAATAATCAGGCTTTGTAGTATCTCAATAGTCAAGGAAAGTTGAAACAAAGGCTCTTAAAATGGGTTGATTTTTTGCAGAGTTATACCTTTGTTTTGAAGTATGGGAGTGGAAGGTCAAACAAAGTTGTAGATGCCTTAAGTAGAAGGAAAAAAAATTGATAGAGATGAATATAGTGGTTGTTGGGTTCAATGAACTCAAGAGTTTGTATCCAAAAAATCTAGACTTTGTAGAAGCTCAGAAGGCTTGTTTGGAACCTATTACATTCAATAGGATGAGATGGTTGGATTTCTTAATCTAAGATGGGATGATGTTTAGATGAAGCTAGTTGTGCATTCCAAGGAGTTCTATGAGAGAGAATCTAATCAAGGAGAAGCATAGTGGAGAATTGGTTGGAAATTTTGGTTGAGATAAGGCCATTTCTCTTGTCAATGAGAACTATTATTGGCCATAGTCACAACAAGATATGAATAATTTTGTACAAAGTAGCAAAGTATGTCAAATGGTGAAAGGAACAAGTCAAAATATTGGATTTTATCAGCCATTACCTATACCTGAGAGGCCATGGGAGGACATTAGTATGGATTTTTTCCTTATATTTTTGAGGACATAGAGAGGGCATGATTCCATATTTGTAGTGGTGGATATATTTTCAAAAATGGCACATTTCATTCTATGCCATAAGACCAGGATGTTGTTCATATTGTAGAGTAGTTTTTCAGAGAGGTGGTAAGACTACATGGTCTACCGAAGAGTATAGATTTAGATAGAGATACCAACTTTGTTGGTTATGTCTAGATAACATTATGGAAGAAGTTGAAGAAATATTTGAAGTTCAGTTCTACACACCATCCATAGACTAATGGACAAACAGAGGTGGTCAATAGTGGTGCAGGAGCACCTAGGACATGTAATGCCTTCAAAAGGCTAATATGTTAAATTTGTAATGTTCAAGATAAATTCATGTATCAAATCCATGTAAAGGTTAACTCTAATGTATTAAGTCATATAAATGGGTCTAAAGTGGTCAAAGTGGGAAAAAGTGTGTAGAACTTGCATTATTGCCATATTGTCACAAATTGTTAAGTTGACAAAAAGCAAGATTAAGAGTAAAAGATGGTTTCAACCAATGGAAATTTGGAATATAGTTGTTATGAAGGAGAAAAATCTTTAAAATAAATTGTATGGTGTGGGGGGGATAGAGGTTTGTATTCTTGTGAACAAAATTGTGAAATAAAGAACTATGTTTTGTCAAATTCTAAGTTTTCTCCTTTTATCAATCCCTATACAAACTGTATTGAGATCTAGGGATTACTATTTTTTTTTCCTTATAAGGTAATGAATCACCTCTTATTTTGAAGTGCTTTAAGATGTTTCTTTTAGTTCAAAGAGTTCTAGATAGTAGGATTCATCAAACCCTCAAAATAGGGTTTTGAGAGTCTTTTAAAGACCAAAGACTCCATCACATCAATGTAAGAGTATTTGGTCAATGGGATGGAATGAAAATAGGGGTTTTCTTTTATTTTTTAATTTTTCTTGTGGTGGCAAGATAGTAGGATATGAAAATACAAGAGTATGATGTTGGTTTCAATACTATTTCTAAGTTTTCCTCTTGAACAATGAAGGTTTCAAAAAGGGTTTTAAAGAAATAATGCATGCATGGGCTAGGAGATTATTCTAAAAGCATAAGAAGATATAATTAATCATTTTCCAGGTGGTGGCCGAAGTAATAGAGGTTTGCAAGTGTCTTGATAATAAAACCCTCACTATTTTGGGTGTTTTCAGCCTATAAATAAGCGTTTTTTAATATGTTATCTAAATGGATCTTCCAATCCTTGAAAGTAGATAAATATGGATTTTTGTGACCTATTATTTTCCTATTCGAGGTTTTTTAGATATTTTAAGTTGTTTAAAAGGTGGCTCCTTTGCAAAATAAGCCTATTTTAGTAGCCTTTTGACAACGTACAATGTGAGAAACTGGTAATTTATTTAAGGTAGGTTATTGAAAGCTTATGTTATATTGATGATGATAATAAAAGGTCTCTAAATATGTATTTTTCTCTTGGAATTTGAATTTTATTAGTGGAATTTACCTGATTTAGGGTATGGAGTCCTAATTGACAAATGGTGCTTTATTTGCATAGAATGTGGAACCCTGATGTAACAGTGATAATTATGTTTAGATCTTTGATGAAATTATTTCTACAATGGTATTAGAGATGTAACAATTCTTGGATTGATTTAAGAAGGCAGGGTTTGGAAGAAATGGTGTTTTGGTCATGTGTGTTCAATATGTGAAAATGGTGTCTTGACTGCAGAGTAGTCAAATCTGAAGTTTCCATACTAATGTATTGAATTGTTTCAATCAAAATACGATGAGATTTGTGTCTTGAAGCAATAGTAACTGGTTGTAACAAGAAGGTATGGATTTTTTTTCATATGCCTTGTAAAGTAAGTTGCTAGAGTGAATGCCTTGGTGGATAAATGAAAGGATGAACTGTTCAAGTGACAATAATCAGGTTTAATGTTCTTTTGATGCTATCTGAGTTGTGTTGGATCTGGTATAGGTGTGAAGAATGATATGGTGAGTGACTTGTTGATAGCCTTAAAAGGTTAATGGATTTTTTTCACTGAAAGAATTTTGTAAAGTTGATAGATGATTTGGTAGGATTTTTTATGAAAGTTAAGTGAAAAATTGATGTTTATATATTTGATCTTCTCCTGATTCTATTTGGGATTGAAATCCCTTGAGGAAATGATGGTGTTGATGGTTTGGTATGATTCCCTACATCAAATAGTATTTTGGGTAACCTAATAAGATACTTAGTAGGAGATAAACCAAAGGGATGGGATTCTATTTTACCATAGACAAAATTTTCTTATAACAATTCTATCAACAAGAGCACTGAAAAATCACCATTCCAATTTGTATAAGTCTGAGGAATAATTTTGAACTGAGAAAGATGGATAAAGGAGAGAAGATTAGTGCTGAGGCTAAAGATTTTGCTGAGCACCTGAATAATTTGTAGGATGAGGTGAATAAGCATATCAATAAGATGTACTCTCAGTATAAGGCTAAGGCAGATTAGAAAAGGAGGTATAAGGAGTTCCAAGTAGGAGATGAAGTCATGGTTCATTTGTGAAAGGAATTTTTTTCTAGTTGGTACATACAACAAGTTGAAGATGAAGAAGTTTGGACCATGCAAGATCCTGAAGAAGCATGATTCTAGAAATGCATATGAGGTAGAGTTGCTTGATGGAATTCATATTTCACCTATGTTTAACATCTCAGATTTAACAGAATATCATGAGGGAGGAATTGATGGAGAAATAATAGAGGTATAGTGGAATATTCTAGCACCTACTTCAGAAAAGGAGGAGATAGAAGACATTTTGGATAGCCATGTGGGAAGAAGCACAAGAAATAGGCAATATGCAAAGTACTTGGTGAAATGGAGAGGAAGGCATGTTGAAGATTCATCATGGTTATCTGAGTCTAAGGTTAAATATCTTGGTTTCCCTCTAACTTCTGAGAAGTGATAGGGTCATATTTCTAATTACCTCGGGTGTCTGACATAAGAGCATCCAGGGTGTAAGAGCAATCTTGCATCACCTAAAAAAAATGTTGTTTCTTTTCAATAAGTGCTAAATTTGGCAAGGTTTATATTTTAGTAAGTTTTCATTTATGCCTAGTTGGAAATGAAATCTTATAGAGACCTCCAAAATGGTAAATTGAAGCCAATGGTGAGGAAATCACTTCAATACCATTTGTCATTTGAGAGGTATTAAAATTTTAATTTTTGAAAATCCTAGTAAAATCTTCGGAGTCAATTTTGAGGCACTTATAGGCTCTGGATGGGCTGAAAATTGGTGGAAAATAAAATTAGTTGGCCTTTAGGCCCTACTTTTTGGTGGAAGATTCCTTGAGAACTTTTTGAAAATGTATTATAATAGAAAATCTGACAGTCGGATCAAAATTTATGACCTTGCCAAGTTGCACTACCAAAAATAATAAAATTTCAAAGTATTATGTTGAGGAAGTTACACTTTCTAGAAGATTCTAGGGTAGTTACACCTTCCAAATAAAGGATGTAAAGGGGGAATACAGAAAGCATACTAGAGCTACGTAGATGGTGGCTCTGATTTGAATATTTGCATATTTATGTAATCAGAAAGCCCATGTGATGGAAAATATAATGATGTAATTTCATTTTCCTTTCAATAATAATAGAAAATATTTTATTTCCTTCTTACATTTTGTTTGTACCATTATCTATTGTTTATGAGTTTTAGATTGTAAGGGGAGTGTCCTTCATCAAATCTTTGTAGTTGGTTTGTTAGTTCAGCCAAAAAAGACTATGTGATGTAGTGTTTAAGGGTGCATGCAGAACCTACTTGGTGTCCAAACTAAAATCCCTCTCTTTAAAAGCTTGCATCATTTTATATGTAGTTGTGAAGAAATATAGTGAAGTATAAAGTAGTTTTCTTTGAGTTTATTAACTCTTTGGGCCATGCGTGGAGAATAGCTTGGAGAAATTTTAATTTTTTAGTATTTCTTATGCTTTATTTTAGAATAGATGTTTAAATTCTTGAAAATGTTCCAAAAAATAGATAAATGGATGCAAATTTATTGAAAATATTTTTTTTCTATGAAATTGTTGAATTCTTAAAGCTAAATCTACTTAAGTTATAGAAAAATTCATGGATATTCATGAAATATTATTGCAAATATTTTGATTTCATGATGTTATTTTATGTAGAATTCTTATGATCCTTAATGAAACTAAAAAGAACCATATTCCCTTTGAGATTAACAACAATATCACATCATACCCTTAAGTGAACCTAGTATGGTAAAGAACTGACTACCAGAGACTTGGGATTAAACTGAGCCAACCTTTTCCTCTTAGAATGGATCCCCTTTTTTTCAAGTTGTCTTTGTTTCATATCTTTCAAGAAGGATAGGATCTTCACGATTTACCTATGAGCAATTTTTTTGTATTATTGATGTGAGTGACATCGTCATCAATAGTACTAAAATTGATGGAGATCAAGACTTGGTATTGGTTGTGGCATTCCCATTGGCTCCAAAATATATCTCATGTAATTCAAAGTTCACTATATTTTGGTAATTATGCTATGTGATGAACTTATCTTATGTATGAACTATTTATGGGTCTAATGGTAACATGGTAAGAAGATCTTTACGTGTGACCTATCCTTTGAGTCTGGTGGTAGTGTGCCAAGCCTTATTAAATATTTCAATGTTGTTCATCAAGTCGACATGTTTTGCTAGGCCGACTCATTTTGTTCTACAACTATATATATATAGCATCTCTTTAGTTTTGGAAAAGTAGAGTGGTGTGTGTGAAGAGAAAAAATGGTGTGAAGGATTATGTGACAAGAAATAGAAAAGGAAGCAAAAGGCACTTGTTAAGAAGAAGTAATTAGTATTGTAGAGGTTGTGCAAGGAGGGAGGGCAGAAGATTCTTGACTAGATCTGTTGCAGATAGATATTTTTCTCTTAACTAGAATTGGCTTCATGCATATGTAGATGCAAGTTCATTAGCTCATGTTTTGTTAGTAAGACTATTTTGTAATTAGATTTTTTTGTATTAGTCAGGTAGTGAGCCTTTGTAAAAATCACCTTAACTAGTTTCACCTTAACTGGTGTTCTATAATTGATAATTAGAATTCTCTATGGTTTTTCCCATCTTGGGTTTCCACATAAATTATGGTGTTCATTGCACATGGTGTAGTTGTGTGTTTTCATGCATATATGTTTTAATTATCTCATTAATTTAAGGTTGCTTTGGATCAATTAAATTCAAGAGAAAAAAATTAGGCTAATTGATTCACTCCCCCTTCTTATTTATCTGGATTGTTCAACAATTGGTATCAAAGCTTGGTCCATTGCAGATAGAGCTTAACCACCTGAGGGAGACCTTGGCAGTTTAAACAGATGGCTAGAGATTATTACTTTGATGAAGAATTGAAGACAATGTTAGATGATATGGAAAGAATGAAATCTGAAAATGAAGAATTGAAAGAAAACATTAGGGAGGAAAATGCTTGTATCTCAAAGGTAAGGGAGAAAATCTAGAAATTCAAGGGAAGACACAGAGAGTTCAACCAAGAATTAAAAGAGTCAAAGGAAAGTGTTGTGAATCTAAAGCTATGGTTGGATGAATGCAAGAAGACTAGAGAAAATCTCAAAGATACCATCAAACAGAAAATGGAAGAATGGGAGAAGACTGAAGAAAATCTCAAGGATACCATCAAATAGAAATTAGAAGAAAATGAGAAGTTAGATCAAGAGTTAAGAAGGCTGAAATCAAAAGAAAGAGTATGTGAAAGTAGAATAATTTTGGATCAACTCTTGTCCCTACAAAAATGTCACAGGGATAAGGAAGGACTTGGCTTCTCAGGTGAAAGCTCAAATCAGAATACTAAGGGTAAAGGCAAAGTAGTTGAAGTTGAAGCGAGATCTATTGTAACAAGCAAGGTCTAGAACTCTAGAACCCCTACAAAAACACCTTTGGTCAGGCAATCAAATGCTCAAAGGTACTGATTGTTTAATGATCATTGTTTTCTATCCAAAAAATTTGGACGTAAGGCTATAGAGTGTAGAAGCAAGAGGAAACTGAGTATTCAATGCTTTAACTGTCACAAGTTTGGTCACAAAGCAAGTCATTGAAGAAGAAAATTATCTAATCCAATTAGAAGGAATGGAATGAATAATATCTTTCATGGTTATTTCTATTTATGCCATGATTATGGTAACAAAGCTAAACAGTGTAGATCTAGGGTTCACTCAATTAAATCAGGAAAAATATGTTACAAGTGTAGTCAATCCAGACATTATGCTAACACATGTAGATATGTTGCTTTGAAAAAGTATGAAAATAAAAAGAAGGTTGTAGAATCAAATGAATCTAAGAAGAATACATTCATGGTTTGGAAGAAAAAGGAAATGAGTGTGGGTAGCTCTTCCATGGCACCAGATCTTAGTGCGGGCATGTGCAAGATCATCATGAAAAAAATAGTCCCTTAAGTGGCAAAAAATTCAGAAAAATTAGATTTAGGAAACTTGATGTAAAAAATTTGAATAAGTTATCTATATTATTTCAAAAATGTGTAACAATAGAATTTGTATAAAATTGAATTTAGTTTCTAAACTACTAGATTTATTTTAGAAAAAATAAAATCTATTTGGTGAAAATTTGAAATTTCAATGTAGTAGTAACTAAATTTTAGGGAAAAAATAAGAAGTAGGTGTCTGTTTAACCACCCTAACCACAATAAAATGATAATATTTTTTTATAAGATTTTAT
This sequence comes from Sequoia sempervirens, assembly GCA_007258455.2. Taxonomy (NCBI): domain Eukaryota; kingdom Viridiplantae; phylum Streptophyta; class Pinopsida; order Cupressales; family Cupressaceae; genus Sequoia; species Sequoia sempervirens. The sequence continues at coordinate 96,674,844 of VDFB02072274.1, read as the reverse complement.
ATATAGGTAGAGGACTCATGTCTCGATGTGATGCATATTTTTTTGTAATTTTTTTCGACTAAATAATTAATTATGAATTTTTTTTACAACTTTTAAAAAATATAAAAATGCGTATGTCTGACCACCTTAACTTGGTCAAAAATAAATGAAATTCAATTTTTCTTTTTTAATCCTATAGTATGTGAAGCATAGAATGTGACACATGTTTTGGATTAAAAATGTGATATTGTTTGAAACCTATAGATGTTTTTCAATCAGGACTTTAGTTGTAATTCAAATAGAAAATAAATAATAAATTATTTATTAAATTCAAAATAAAGCATAATTTATATTGGTGGAAAGTTGATAATCTCCTTTAAAAACCCTTTTCGTTTCATCAATTTTGGGTAAAAAAAATTCATTAGCCACATAACCTATATATACCCATCATATTGCCACTTTTTGGCCCATCATGATCCTGCACATACCCAAGCATTTCTAAAACTAAGCTGGTTTATGAAACCTCCAAGATGTGCTTGCACCAACCAATTAGAAGACCTTTCTCTTTGTCTTCACTCATGAACCTGATGGCTTCAGGGTTCTAAACTGACTTAGATCATTAACTAAGTCGTTCTCTAACTCTGTCACAAGAGTTACTCTCCTTGTGCTTCACCTTGGAGGATTCAACACTCATTGAAACTGATTATTCTTCCTTGGACTTAGAAAGATCTAAGTGCCAACTTCTTCAACTTGTTAGAACTACTTGCAGGGGAATTGAAGACACTGTCTCCTTTCATTTCAACTTCATTTGAATTCATCTTGGAGGTTCTTGGACTCTCACTTTACCCGATTTCAAAATTTTGCTTTCAAGAGGCCTAGTTTCTACTAGCCCTTACCAGTCCCTTTTTAGCTTCCCTTGTTCAAATTTGACAAACAACATAGAAAATAAATTACACTTTCTGATACCCTTTTTAGAGTTTTAAATTTTTCACAGGATTCTAGATCCCTACCTATTCCGTACAGTGGCCTCCGATAAACAAGGTCTATTAGGGCTAATTGACCTAATTCTTAGGGTTTTGTTGATCTCTCACCAAATTTCCCACTCAAAAGGATTGATAAACCTTTAATCTCACTGGAATATTTATACTTGGTCATATCCCACCTGTAGGTGTACTTCTTCTGTACGGTGGAACCTTCCCCTGCCTGTTCTATTCACTTTTCCACTCCCAAACTCCTAACCGGGTTACAATAGCTCGCCTAGGGTTTGGAATTAAAAATCATTGCTTATCCCTTTTGATTTCCTATCACTAAATATGTACAATGCACTGGCTTCCCTCCCATATTCAACCAATCTTAGGAGTATCCCGTGGTTGGTGTCTATAGGGAAGCCATCTCAAATCTTGCTGCTCAAAACAGAGAAATCTAACACACTACAACCTAATCTATGAATTAGAAACAACAAAACTACACTAAACAAACTGTATATAAGATGAAGATTACTCAAGATTATCCAATGGACACTAATCACAGTGTGAAATCAATATATACAATGCTTTCAATATCTCTGTTTGAAAACACACGAGAATTTTAGAAAGAGCACAAAAAATCTGGTAAAATTGTCTTCTATTTCTTCACACCAAAAACTTGTTATCATACAACTACTTGTTCTTACGAGCCACACATTTACATGGATGTCTTTTCCACCATTCAAGGAGATTAGATTGATCCCACACCCCTGATTTCAAGGGAATCCAAGACAAAAAGTTTGCATGCAACTCCACAATTGCTATCATGCAACTTTTGCAATATTCTTGCAACTCCTTCCATCCTCCTACATTTTAGGATCTTTATCTCCTTGATCTCAAGCCAACAACATCTCTAACTATCCATTAGCATCTTCTAACAATGAAGATGTGTTTAACACACACTTAATGCATTATATCCTAACTCATGTTGTCCAAAGCTAAATATAACAACATTTAACAACATAATAACTAAGATGATATTAATCCTAATGATTAACTCATCACACTCCACCAAGACCTTCTAAGGTCCAAATCAAACACACAAACACATTAACATCCTAATTTGGCCAAAATTAGGTACAAGCCAAAATTGTTGTCAAACCAAAATGGAGGTCAACCTAGGTGCTCCTGCACCATCCTCCCCAAAACAGAAAATTCAATCCACCCTTGGATTGAGCAAGTTGGGATCAATACCCAACTTCTTGAACTCTGCCTCCTTGATCCATACGGCATCAACTTCAGGTTGTCCTTGTGTTTGGATCAGATGTTCCTTGTACTCTTTGGTCCTAGTCTTCTTGTAGACCCTGGTATCCAAGATCTTATCAGCTTGTTTGACTGTGACAGTAGGTAGTTTAAGTTCTCCTACATCTTGACTAACTTCATGGAAGGTTTGATCCAAGTTTAATGGTGGTCCTTTGTAGTGTACAAGATCTGCAACATTAAAAATAGGGGACAGTCCACTGTCATCTAGAAATTTCACCTTGAAAGCATTGTTGCCATACTTCTCCAAGATAGGACAGGGACCTATCCTCTTCATTTACAGCTAATTAGAAACTCCTTTCTGCAGTCTAGACTTATTCAAATGTACCATCACCAAATCACCAACATTGAATTGAAACTCTTTGTTCATCCACCTTAGTCTTATGTTTCATAGTGTTTTCTGCCAAGGTTCTTCTAACTGTCTCATGAATCTCCTGCATTGCACAAGCAAAGTCATCTACATATCCACTTCCCTTGACTCCATCCTTCAACTCTCTCAGCTCATAAACACCTCTAGGATGTAGACCATACACAATTTCAAAGGGACTCTTCCCTGTGGATCTATTTACTATGTCATTATAGGCATATTCAGCTTGCCCAATAATTTGATCCCATTGTTGACCGTATTCCTTGGTCAAGCATCTCAAGAGGTTTCCAAGTGTCCTATTCACAACTTCGGTCTGACCATCAGTTTGGGGATGGTATGCAAATCCAAAGGACAAATTGGTGCCCATTCTTTTCCAAAGAGTCTTCCAAAAATGACTCATGAACTTAGTATCCCTGTCTGATACAATGTTGATTAGTAAGCCATGAATCCTGACTATCTCCTTAAAGAAAAGAGAGGCTATTTGACTGGCATCATTGGTTGTTTTGTAGGGTACAAAGTGAGCCATCTTACTGAATCTGTCTACAACAACATAAACACTGTCCATACCTTGCTTTGTCTTGGGTAAACCAACTACAAAATCCATGCTCAAGCATTCCCATGGCCTAGAAGGGATAGGTAGTGGCTGGTATAGTCCTGCATTTGAAGAAGTTCCCTTGGCCTTTTGACATACCACACAACTCTCCACATACCTTATGATATCTAAGTTCATCTTTGGCCAATAATAAACTCTTTGAACTAGTTCCTGAGTTTTGGTGATCCCAAAATGACCACTCAATGCACCATTATGTTTCTCTTGTATCAAGTTTTCTCTAATTGAACCTCTAGGAACACAAAGCTGATTTCCTTTAAACAAAAGATCACTTTGCAAGGTATATTCAGCATATTTGCTATGGAAATGGTTCTTGTACTCAAGACATACCTTATAAATATCTACAATGTCTTCATCATCTGCATATAGATCTTTGAAATGATCTATCCCCATGCTCTTCAACTAAATTTCTTGAATTGTGAGGACTCTTTTTCACCAGCTATGCCCAGTTTAGAACCTGCTATTTGCACCTCTGTATCTTCTAACAAGGATTGAATCTTGAAGGTTACATTGTCTTTCTTGAAGGTATATGAGTTCTTTACTCCATCATGCATAGCTTGGCAATCAAATTGCCATGGTCTACCTAGAAGCAAGTGGCATGCATCCATAGGTAACACATCACACAAAACTTTGTCTTTGTATTTTCCAATTGAAAAGTCCACCCATGCTTGTTCATGCACCAAGACATGCTGACATTTATTGAGCCATGTGACCTTGTAAGGATTAATTGTGAGGTATCCTTGTCAATTTCAGCTTGCTGACTTCCTCCTCTGACACAATATTGTCAGTTGAACCTGAGTCTATAATGACCTTACACACTTTCCCCATCATCTTGCACCTTATCCTAAACAAGGACCTCCTTTGTCTTGGCTCTTCTTTAATTGGTTCCTTGATCAAAGTCCTCCTCATCATAAGATTCTCACCTTCCTCTGAGTTCAATGGTACCTTAGGTTGTTTATTTGTTGTAGTTGTCTCATCTTGAATCAAATTAGTTCTCTTATCTAGTCCATGAGAAGTATTTCCTTTCTCTGGACATCTATAGGCTGGGTGTCCCAATTGGTTGCAATGATAACACTTCATGTTGGTGAAGTAGCTGCCTCTTCCTTGTCCACCACTTCTTCCTCTGGAGCTAAAACCTCTTCCTCTACCACCTCTACTAGAGCTTCCTTCTTGTTGTTCATAAAATCTGACTTCTCCTTGGGCTCTTGGTTTTGAGCTTCTTCCACTATAACTTCCTCTTTGTCCTCTGCTGTTTTTCCCTTTACCTCTTCTTTTGGGATTTTGCTCTTGTTTCTTTTTGCCTTTCTCCTCTATCTTTAAAGCCATTTGATAGCATTGTCAGACTGTTTTGAAGTTTACCAAACTCATATCTTGTTGGATAGACCACTTGAGCCCATTCAAGTACCTTACTAACTTGATGCTCTCATCTTCAACCACTTTTGATCTAAGGCACAATTTTTGAAACTCCTCTATATATGTTTGAACATCCATATCTTTTTGCCTCAGATTGTGTCTTCTCCTATGCAACTGAACTTTATAATCATCAGGAAGATAGGTCTGCCTTATCTTGGTTACCATCCCTTTCCATGAAACTATGGGACCTTTGCCTTCTTTCTCTCTTTCAGATTGTACAAACTTCCACCATGTGAGAGCTGCTCCTCTCAACCTTGACTTGGCCACCTTTACCTTTTGGGCCTCTGTTATACCATCACACTCAAAGTGATTTTCAATGCTCTCGATCTAGTCTACAATTGAATCAGGGTCCATTTGTCCACTGAAAAGTGGCACACCCTCCAATGCTTTACCACTCAAAGCTTGCAACGCCTTCAAGAATGGTTCCTCTGCAAGAACAGGATCAGGCTTTGGAGTTTCCTCCTCCAACTCCTCTTCTTTTTCCTTGGCTTCCTGCTCTTCCTTTTGCTTTATCTTGTCTTTCACAGTATCTGCTGTCTCATGGACTTCATCCAAGAGTTTCTCCATTTGAGATATCCTTTCTCTAAGCAACCGGTTGTCTTCCTCTTGCTCTTCTACCTTTTTGGCCAACTCTGCATTAGTCACCATGGTTCCTTCCTCTGGTTTTTTCTCTCCTACTGACTCAGTGGGCTGAAAAATCAATCTCAAGCCTTGAATCTAACTTGGCCTTGATACCAATATGGTGTATGAAACCTCCAAGATGTGCTTGCACCAACCAATTAGAAGACCTTTCTCTCTATCTTCACTCATGAACTTGATGGCTTCAGGGTTCTAAATTGACTTAGATCATTAACTAATCCATTCTCTAACTCTGTCACAAGAGTTACTCTCCTTGTGCTTCACCTTGGAGGATTCAACACTCTTTGAAACTGATTATTCTTCCTTGGACTTAGAAAGATCTAAGTGCCAACTTCTTCAACTTGTTAGAACTGCTTGCAGGGGAATTGAAGACAATGTCTCCTTTCATTTCAACTTCATTTGAATTCATCTTGGAGGTTCTTGGACTCTCACTTTACCTGATTTCAAATTTTTGCTTTCAAGAAGCCTAGTTTCTACTAGCCCTTACCAATCCCTTTTTAGCTTCCCTTGTTCAAATTTGACAAACAACATAGAAAATAAATTACACTTTCTAATACCATTTTTAGAGTTTTAAATCTTTCACAGGATTCCAGATCCCTACCTATTCTGTATAGTGGCCTCCTATAAACAAGGTCTATTAGGGCTAATAGACCTAATTCTTAGGGTTTTGTTGATCTCTCACCAAATTTCCCACTCAAAAGGATTGATAAACCTTTAATATCACTGGCATCTTTGTACTTGGTCATATCCCACCTGTAGGTGTACTTCTTCTGTATGATGGAACCTTCCCCTACCTGTTCTATTCACTTTTCCACTCCCAAACTCCTAACCGGGTTACAATAGCTCGCCTAGGGTTTAGAATTAAAAATCATTGTTTGGCCCTTTTGATTTCCCATCACTAAATATGTACAATTCACTGGCTTCCCTCTCATATTCAACCAATCTCAGGAGTATCCCGTGGTTGGTGTCTATAGGGAAGCCATCTCAAATCTTGTTGCTCAAAACAGAGAAATCTAACACAACCTAATCTATGAATTAGAAACAGTAAAACTACACTAAACAAATTGTATATAAGATGAAGATTACTCAAGATTATCCAATGGACACTAATCACAGTGTGAAATCAATATATACAATGCTTTCAATATCTCTGTTTGAAAACACATGGGAATTTCATAAAGAGCACAGAAAATCTGGTAAAACTGTCTTCTATTTCTTCACACCAAAAACTTGTTATCATACAACTACTTGTTCTCTATGAGCCACACATTTACATGGATGTATTTTCCACCATTCAAGGAGATTATTTTGATCCCACACCCTTGATTTTAAGGGAATCCAAGACAACAAGTTTGCATGCAACTCCACAATTGCGATCATGCAACTTTTGCAATATTCTTGCAACTCCTTCCATCCTCCTGCATTTTAGGATCTTTATCTCCTTGATCTCAAGCCAATAACATCTCTAACTGTCCATTAGCATCTTCTAACAACGAAGATGTGTTTAACACACACTTAATGCATTATATCCTAACTCATGTTGTCCAAAGCTAAATATAACAACATTTAACAACATAATAACTAAGATGATATTAATCCTAATGATTAACTCATCACACTCCACCAAGACCTTCTAAGCTCCAAATCAAACACACAAACACATTAACATCCTAATTTGGCCAAAATTAGGTACAAGCCAAAATTGTTGTCAAACCAAAATGGAGGTCAGCCTAGGTGTTCCTGCACCATGAGCCAACTGCCTTGGCTTAGGGGGATTTTTACCAATATATGTCCTATCAATTCCCCCTCTCTGAAGTAATATCGATGTGTTTTTGGTATGAATAATTTTGATTCGATTGGTGATGTATGATGAAGCTTAATCTGGATGATTGAAAAGTGAAGTATAGTTCCTGGCATCATCGATGTATATTTTTTGCAATGAAATCATCACAAGAAATTAAGGTTAAAAGGTGGAGTTTTCGAATCATTTCTCATAGTTTTCAAAGAAGGAGAAGAGGTTTCACTGAGTGATAAAAGGATTGAAGAAACTAAGTGCAACAATGGAATCTGTGTTGGTCAATAGTGAATCCAATGGAGGTATTCTACTAAGGCTGAAGGGAGTAGATTTGGATGCATTTGATCATCAAAAGATGAAGGAAATGGAACTAGGGTTGAAGACTAATGAATTGCAGAATCTAAGTGCCTTGGGTATGGATCTATGTGGAGAATTCCCCTAGATTTTCAACAAAGAGTCTATCTTGTTCCTATTGAATTGATTCAAGGATGGAAACATCATCTTCGACAAACCCTATCCAATCACTAAGGAAGCCATTGAAGTTATTACTAGATTGTACAAAGTTGGTGACCTCCTTGGGAAGAAAATGGTGCAATACAGACTTGGAGGAACTTACCAATATTGACAGAAGTCCCCACGCCCTACTGATAAATACCATTGTCAATCCTACAATAAGGTATATTTCTTACAATATCACTTACAAAATCTATTTCCAAAATCATGAAGGTTCTACATCGTTTATTATTGTCTATCTTGCACATAATATGGTGAAGGAAAATAAACAGTTTAACCTTTATAGCCTAATAATGGGAAACCTAATTGAGAATGTCAGAATGTCTTTGGTTGAGAGTTATCCCTTCTAATTTGGTTCTCTATTCATGTGTTTAGTATTCTACTTTCAGAATTCATTACCGTCAAAGGAGAATGTTAAGTGGAAGTTCAACATCCCTATAAGAAAGCAAGTTTACAAATATTTAGAATCTATGGAAGATAAAGAAAATGCATGAAAACTTTATTCCTCATCCTTGTAGATGAATCTATGCTTCAGTGTGATAGTGTCTATGTTATTCCTATCAGTCAGTTTGAAGAGGGTTCCTCCTCCAGTAAGAAGGAATTAGAGGTTGCCATTGGTGATTTCCCTTTGGAACCTAAAAGGAGGAAAATTAACACAAAATATGTCATCACTATCTCAAAAGAGAAGAAGAAGCGTCTTTTCCTAGATTTGACTCTTTTGTTCTAGATGAATTTCATTTGTTGTTGGATTATGGTGATATGAAAAAGATTGGTGAAATGTGGTATGCCTTCTCTCCAGTCAATAGGCCTAGAATTGAAGATGCTTTAGTTGATTATCTGCTCAAAAAGGGTATTACTATTTCAGTTGTTTATGACTTGTTACTACATGATCTAGTAGAATTTGTTGAATAAAGATTGTTGTGGGAAGGATTTGAAGGACATAAGATCCAAGCTATGATTGAGAGAAGGTGTTTCAAAGACAAAAAAAAATTATCCAAGCACATTGGTGAGACAAGAGAATACATTAAGGAGATGTCTGACATCTACGGGTATTGTCTCTGGTGGCCTACTACTATTGATAATTTTAGAAGCAAAATTGAAGCTATTGAATCTAAATTGAATGATATTGGGAAGTATTTTGACTTCTTCAAATATAAAGATGGAAAAAAAAGAATAAGATTTGGTGAGTTGCAAGCTGAGTTATTGTCTACTCAAAGATAGAGGAAAGATTTGATTAGAACTTTCTGGTTGGTCAAAGAAATTGTTGAGGTTTGGTTGGATCATCTCTTTGGGATAATTTCTAATCTAGAGGATTGTGAACAATAGTGCCTATCTTTGGACTGGTCATCTTCATTTAAGTTGTTGGCTCTATAGGATAGTATGTGTGCCAGAATGCTTTCTACAATGCAAGCTTGGAAGAAAATACTTCCAATTGTGAGAGAAAGGTACAAGAAAACTTTTCATGTGAAAAGTGTTTTTTTTACTTGATTTCCTAAATGTTCTTATTTGTCCCTTTTCCTTTGATGGAAAAAAGGGGGAGAAAGTTAAGGAAAAAACAAAAACAAAAAGAGGAATTGAATTTTTGCTTGACGAACAGGGAGTGCTTGGATTTTTTTGCAGTTTTTGTGTTTTTTGTGTTTTTGTTGTTTTACCATCAATGCAAAAGGGGGATATTGTTGAGAATATTTGGAATTATTTTCATTGATGTCAAAACATGGGATCTAGAAGGTTGTGCTCTAAATGATATATAGAAATGTTCTATCCTATCATGTGTTATGGTGTTGCATAGTATGGAAGCTATCCTTGATCCAAATATGGAAGTACTTCTTTTTGGGACATTCATTGAAGAAATTTAATGCAGAATAATGAAGACTAATCTTTTGATATTGGCTTATGTGCTCAAAGCTTATTTTGGGTATCCTTGCTATCTAGACATTCATGTAGCATGTTACAAGTTTTGGTATGTCTAGTTGTGTTCCTTTGTTTGTACTAAAATTTATGGAGATCAAGACTTGGTCTTGGTTGTGGCATTCCCATTGGCTCCGGAATATATCTCATGTAATTCAAAATTCACTATCTTTTCGTAATTATGCTATGTGATTAACCTATCGTCTGTATGACCTTATTATGGGTCCCATGGTAACATGGTAAGAAGATCCTTACATGCGACCTATCCTTTGGCTCTAGTGCTAGCATGCCAACCCTTAATGAGTATTTCAAGTTTGTTCTTCAAGATTAGATGTTTTGCTAGGTTGACTTATTTTGTTCTATGGGTATATATATATAGAAGATCTCTTTGGTTTTGGACAAGCAGAGTGGTGTGTGTGAACAAAGAAAAGGGTACAAAGGATTATGTGACAAGAAACAAAGAAGGAAATGGAAGGCAAGTGTAAGGAAGAAGTAATCAATATTGAAAAGGTTGTGCAAGGAAGGAGGGCAGAAGATTCTTGACCAGATCTTCTACAGATAGATATTGTGCTCTTAACTGAAACTAACTTCATGCATATGTAGATGCAGCTTCATCAATTCATGTTTTGTTAGTAAGACTATTTTGTAATTATATTTTTTTGTATTAGTTGAGTAGTGATCCCACCAGTAGTGATCCTTACCTACAGTGAGCATTTTGGTAGTGAACCTTTGTAAAAATCACCTTAACTAGTGTCACCTTAGCTAGTGTTCTATAATTGAGAATTAGCATTCTTTTTGGTTTTTCCCATCTTGGTTTTCCACATAAATTTTGGTGTTCCATGTGCATGGTGTACAGTTGTGTGTTTTCATGTTCATATTTGTTTTAATTATCTAAATAATTTAAGGTTGCTTTAAATCAATTAAAGTCAAGAAAATTGTTTTAGGATAATTGATTCACCCCCCTCTCAATTATCTAGACTGTTCAACATACTCTTAATGAAGAGCTTGGTGAAGATTTATGTATTTTGATATGATGTCAAATAGTACTTGAGATTAATGATTTTCTCATGAATTAACTCCCAAGGTAGTGCATGTGTATCTCAATGTGCTTGGTTCATTGATGATGGGCTAAAATGTGAGAGATTTGAATTGCACTCTAGTTGTCACAAAAGATGATTGTGGGCTTTTGAAAGGGATGCCAAACTCAATGAGAATTTTATAAATCTATATGCCCTTAGTAGAAGCACTAACCAATCGATACTCAACCTATATAATTAAATAATAATAAAAAACTAGTTCTTTCTTGACCAACAAGCTAAACCAAAACTAAGGGAGAAGCAATACCCTAAAGTAGACTTTTGATCCTAAAAATTACCTACCCAATTTGAAAATATCTTTCCCACCAAGTCAAAATCCATGCTCGCTACCAGCAAATCCTATAATTGTGAGTACCCTTGATGTAGTGAAGAACCTACTTAGTTTGTTTCCAATGCAGCTCATGTGGCTCTTGTATGAATCAAGAGACCATTCCTACAACATATGAAATGTTGAGGCTTGTGTGAGTTAGATAGACGAGCCTACCAAAAATTTGTTGAGACAAAGTTCCATCCACCAAGGGTGAAGAACACTTAGTCTCAAGTTTAACCCCTAAAAAAAAGGAATCAGTGTAGGCTTACAATCAGCCATGTGAAACCTATGGAGCATATCAAGTGCATAATTAGGCTATGCAAGAGAGATACTTGAAGAATACTGAGTGATCTCAATCCCCAAGAAGTAGTTCAATAAACCCATGTCTAACATCATAAACTAATCATGAAGGGAAGTTTTGACTACTCGAATGGTGGATGAGTGACTTCCTATGATCGACAAGTTATCAATGTAGAGAACCAAGAAGGTGTCAGTATCATAATACTATAAAATTTAGAAATTAGGATTAGAATATTTTGGCATTGAGTGAATCCAAATTTTAGATGGAAAGAGTTCATCTTCATATACTAAGCCTCAGGGGCCTAATTGGGGTCATAAAGAGATTTCCAAATACAAAAAACAAGTGAAGGATCATAAATGAACCCCTATGGTTGATACATGGGTAAACACACAAAACTATTTTACAATTCAGTGAAGAAGGAAAATTGTGAAAAACACCCCCATGCAAAAAAAATTGGTTTTTGGGGTTCGAACAAACATTTGGTTCGAGTGAACCCAAAGGGGGTTTGCCATAACCCTCCTTCGAGTGAACCCATTAAATGTTGGGTCCCACATTTCCTAGGAAAAAAAAGCAAAGGAAGGGTTGTGGAAAGGGGATTTGCTCCCCCTCTTTTCCCCCTTCTCCCCCTCTGGCACCAAAAAAACTCCAGAACTTTTCCCTCTCAAGCTCAAGTTGATGATGAAGATGGAGGAGACTTCATAGACCCAACTGGATAATTGTAGTCCTCAGAATGAGCTATCGAATGAATATAATTTTAATATGTTTTTTTATTATGTATTTATTTTTTAGTTTGATTAAACATAGGTTTTTCACCAAAAATAAAGCTCTTCATTCTTTACATGTGGAAAAATAGCAGATTATCAAAAAAAATTTGAAAAATACCAATGCACTAGATATTGATGTCTTTGACCAACAAAAAAAATTGAATTTTGATACATACAAAAAAATTATGCTGTATATGATTTTCCTATGTCTGAATTGTAATTGGTTTGAATTTGAAACCTGATTAAGGAAAAAAATCTATAAAAAAATATGAAACCAATTGGAAGCACTAGATATCATAGTTACAAATATAAATTCAAAAAAAAAGGAATTTTATCCTTCATGGAAAAAAAATTATGTTGTATACAGTGAGCATCGCTCCTTAAAAATGGTGTTTAAAATAAAAAAACTAGTTTTCAAAGGAAATGGAAAAAGAAGTGCAATCTAATTCCAAAACTTTTGAAAAAAATATATTTAGAATCTATAGATAAAATGTCACAAATCACTAGTTTTCATTATCTTCATATTCCTCATGGTTTAGCCACTATAGGTGCTCAAAAGTGAAGATTTAGTTAGAAAAATTAGTCTAGTGTCCAGTTTGGCCAAAAATTATAAACCAATATTGTGGTATCACCCCCATGTATATCTCCTCTTGAAGATCATTGTGAAGAAAAGCACTCTTCACATCCATCTAATGAACTTTGCATTCATGTGTTCTAGTGATAGCAAGGACAAGTCAGATGGAATTTTTTTTAGTGATTAGTGCAAAAGTCTCAGAGTAGTCAATCCTAGGAACCTAGGAGAATCCTTTGACAACCAAGAAAGCCTTATGCTTTTCAACCAACCCATATACTACAAATTTTGTTTGACATATCCACTTTCATCAAATAAGTTTCCTTCCCTTAGGAAGTGGGACAAGATCCCAATTGTGGTTCATCTCTAAGGAACTAAAATCTTCTTGCATCATTACATTGCACTCATTGACAATAGAAGCTTCTCAAAAGGAGTGTGGATCAAAAGCTATGGAAAGGAAAAGATGTGGAGCCTCCTAAAATTATGATTATTTTCTTCTATGATCTAGAGTATCCCCTACCCAATCCCCTACTGGTTGCAATTTTTTTCAAGCTCAAAGAGGCCCTACAACTAGAGAAGGAGGAGAGTTCAGAGGAGAATCCTCATCCTCTGAAGATGGAATATGTGCACCCTCATTTCCACTATCATCATCTGAAGTGGAGGAAGAAGACTCATCATCAATATCCTAAGGATTATCATCCTCTAAAGAACTATCATCATGATGGAAGGATTCCAAGAGTTGTTCTCAAAGAGAAGAAGTATGTCCTCAATAGTGTCATATAGACCTGAAATGAGGGACTCTACAAGAAACAAGAGATGTTGGGTAAAAATTGGTCCCAATATAATGAATCTAGAAGGCATAAGTGACCCTACTACAATGATCATTGGAGGCTCTCAAAGAAGAACCTTTAGAATATGAACCTACAATAGTTGATTGAGATGCGGTATCATTGTGAGGATAAGAAGCAAGAAGAGAAGGCTATATGTCATCTAAACACTCAAGAACTACAAAATAATCAAGCTCCTCTAAAGTAGCATCATCAAAGGGTATATTATCTACATCAAGTGGAATGAGGAAATCTAAATTAGGATAATCTAGGAATGGAGAAGCATAAGGGTCTCCAAACATCTCCCAAATATTGTTCCAAAGTACGCAGGGACATTCAATGTCCTCTATAGCCCACATAGTGTCATTATCAACACGATAACCAATCAATCCTGATACACAATCAATTTTATTACCCCATACTAATTTCCTTCCAAGTGTGTCTAGTTAAGGCATGAACCCATAAAGGTGAGGAAAATTATAAGCCATCTGAGATGCTTAAGAATTCCTTTTTTCCAAGACTCATAATTGGCCTTATCCTAAGAAAACATACTAAAAGTGTACAAAAAATTATGACTAAGAGAGAATAAATTAACCCACCATGAAATAAAAACCTACACCAACAAATATCACCTAGCTTGACTTAGATGACCATATATATTGTGTGTGAGAAAATAATATGTGAATTAGAATAATAAAAAACACACAACAGATGCAATGTATTAATTAAGGAAATCTAAATTAACAAAAAAAGTGATAAAATGATTCCTTAAATAAATTCTATCTTCCTCTATTCCTAAGGATCCAGTATTGGTGCTTTTAGATTTTAAGTATGCACTAAATTACTAGGATGACACCTAAGAAATGAGAAGCCATTAAACTAGAATGCAGAAACTATTCCTACACCTATATGATTTGATGAATTTGTTGGATGATGAACTAAATGATATGTTGTTGTATACAAAATGATATGAAATGATGCAATGGTAAAGTCCTAAGATAATGTAGATGCAATGAAAATGATGTAATTCTAATGCAACAATTAAGCTCCTAGAAATGAAATTGCCATTATAACACTACTTGGAAGCAAATGCTAAACTCTAAACTAAAATACCAATGTTAATCTCTCAAATGCTAAGATGATTTTTGTAGAGTAATTGTATGCTTTCACCAATGAATCAAGTTAGTTGGCAGCAATAGATGATCAGGATTCAGTTGGAGAGATTGACAGTGAGAAACAAGGAGGCTAGAGAGACACAAGGAAGTTGTCCCCTTTAATAGAAAAAGCTTGCCATGTGTAGAAGAGAATAAATGGAAAGGAGAAGCCATGTGTCTCTAAGTTTTTTGAGATTGTTGAGGATAAATACCCATTTTATAAATTAGGAATAATTATTTCATGTAACACATGGTGAGATGGAAGGTGAGGTGGAAGGACGTTAGAAAAATATGGAGAAATGTGACAAAATTTGAATTAAAAATTCAAATTTAATGAGGGAATTAATCAAATAAAACAAATTAGTTAAAAAAAATTATTTAATTAAATCATGAAGAAATTGGTTTAAATTGGAAGAATTAAGAAATACGAACTATATAAATAAACTTTGCAATTTATTTATAAGTAGAGGAAATAAAGATTTTTATTAATTAAATAACTAGTATTTAATTAATTTTCTCCAGACCAATTTTGGATGTCTACATTTCTCGCCTCTTTCAAGTGATGTGTTCACACATTACTTCAAAGCAAAAATGGTGATCTCCTACAAGACTCATTAATTTGAATGGGTGTAGTGACATAACCGGCCAACAACATATGGTCCTCTAGCACAAATTTTGAAAACTTTCCTTATGAATTTTGAATCATTTTTCTCACATTTTAATTTCAAAATTTAATTTTTCATAGTTTCAACACATGCAAAATATTTTGTGGCACATAGACTAGATATTTTAGCACATTGACCTAGAGTTTCAGCGCATATGATAGATGTTTCAGTGCATAGATGGTCTGTAATGGCACATTCATGTTTTGGTGTGTAGATTAAAAGTTTTAGCATGTTAAAGTTTTAGATAGCGCGTCCAAAAAAAATGGTGCATAGGATTGTAGTTTTAGCGCACCCATCCAAAATAGTGGTGCATTGAATTTTGTGGCATAGTAAAGAGATTATCTAGCGCATCAGAGAGATTCTCTGGCACATAGAGTAAAGTGGCACAATGAAAGACTGTTATGGCACATCAAGCCAATTTGGTGGCACATCTACCTTTTTGGCACAATAAAGCACTATTATGGTGCATCTAGAACAAAATTGAAGATTGTTTATTTTTCTCCTTGATTTGGATGATTTTTAATTGCGTCAACTAATGATTTGTTGTTGTTGATAGATTAGATGATTTATTGATCTCATGATAGGCAAGATTCATTAATGATGATGTTGTTTTGACCTCATAAAAGGCAAGGATAAAAAATAGATGTGTGCGAGATTTGATGAAAATCTCACTTGAACTGATAGGATAAGTGATTGTGTGATGTTTGATTGTTTGTTGATTTAATTGATTGATTGATGTACTAATTGTGATGTGTTATAATGATAGGAGAGTGATTTAGAGAATCTTCAGTCCCAAGAGTTATTCCCATGGACTTCGGAGCTGATTCCATAGCTATCACAGGCTAATAGGGATATCATTGAGAGATGTGGATTATCTTTGCTAATTGATATTCCTCAGAATAGGATTAATCAAGGATTGCTTACTGCACTGGAAAAGAGGTGGCATAGCTACCACAACACTTTTCATCTAGCCATCAGAAAGATGACTACGACACTAGAGGATGTCTATAGGATCCTGTGGATTCCTGTGATGGGTGACATTGTGACATATGATCACACCAAGTAGGGAGGTATAGATGCCTTATGCTGGATATTCCATGATGATCATATTTGTAAGTATGAGATGCTTGGTAGATGTTTGAGAGGTATTCCCCTTTTCCTTCCATGCTTGTAGGATTTTTCGGTGGCTTCCTATGTCCCGACAAGAAGGAAAAGGGATTGTCTATCAGTTGGGGTCAAACATTAGAGCAGATGATTTAGTTTGGGACCTGATTCTCCTAGAGTTCATGAATGCTTGCATAGTTGTATGATGATTTGCATCAGGTAGTTTACCTTGGAGGAGGCAGTCTATCCATAAGAGTGACCTTATTACAAACATGGGCTTGGGAGCATATAGTGGTCACACATCTAGAGATAGACAGATTCCAGCCAATTGGTAAACCTTATGTTTATGGTTATGCAAGTCCAATTGTCCAACATAAGCTAGGAAAATGTATTGGACAACCGGGATTCTATTACGTGGCGGCCATATGTATATTGTGAGTAGTGAGCCGAGGATCACTTGGAGATGCCCTATGTTTGCACAGCTAGATATATTATTGGATGAACATGCTTCATTATTGAGAGATTCCTATTGATGAGGGTGCTCAGACAATATGGCAGATTGGAGGGGATGCCCTAGGGATTGGCTATGTATGCACGAAGAAAGCAGGATGCTACTAAGTGGGGACCCACCTTATCTTACAATGTTGCGTACGATGAGTATCACAAATTACAACCAGTCATTTGGGACTACCATCCGAAGATTATGGAGGGATACATGACCAAGACTCATAGTATTTTAGTGGGAATCAATTTATGAGGATCGTGAGTCCTAATGAGCTAGTGTCGGCACTAGAGGATTATGAGGACAAACCATCTAGACAAAGGAGGGCTAGAGGTGGTGGAGATGAGGAGGAGGGAGATGGTGGTGATGATGGAGGAGGCAATGATGATGGTGGTGATGATGGTGGTCGAGATGGTGGAGGGGGTTCCCATCTAGTGCTAGATGTCAGAGTGCCTCATAGGAGGTGATCCTTAGTAGCAGCAGCGCAACAATGCGTGCAGATATGGTTGCCTTCTCAGCAGTAGTAGTCACAGATTGCAACCTTATAGGCTCAAGTCCAAACATTTCAGGGCTAGCTTACATAGGTTCAGTGGCAGTTACAAGTGTTGATATAGGTGTTGACACAAGCACAGGCACAACTCTTCCAAGCCTAGGGACAAGTACAAGGTCAAGTTAACGTGTTGACTACAAAGAGAGATACCCGAAGACAATGGGTGGAGCAGGCGAAGTCCATCACCAAGAGACTACAACAAGCTGCAATCGCTGTCAGGACATTGGATTATTTCAGAGAGATTCACTACACTACCTAAGAGGCCAAGTTCTATAGAGGCTGGTATCATGAGGTGGTCCCTCCAGATCGTGGTAGGAGAGATTTTCCCAGTCTCGATCTAGCAGGTCTCAATCTCATATGATTAGTGTGGGTGTTATGCAGCCATTTCCTAGAGGTTGAAGACATCTTGGTCAAGGTCTATTGGGTGCAGGGGGAGGTACTGGTCCAGGGATGCTAGGACCATCTGGGGGGAGCACTAAATAGCTCTGATAGTTGATTTTTATGTGATTTGGACATGTATACATTGATACTTGATGAGTTACCACCATTTTTTATGATGTACCTCTTAATATTCAAATGTCCTTGTACATTTGACATTATTTTGAGATATATATGTAGCGATGATGATGGTTGACCTATGTGGTTATGTGTTGATCATGATGGATGCATTTAATTTCTTATCATGTATGTTATGCGATGTTTTATATGATGGTGATATGATATATTATAGATGCAACATGTGTTGATTTCTATGATGCTTTTATGAATGATGTCTATATGCCCTATATGATGAATCTTATTATATGAATGGAATGTGCTAAATGCTATGTTTTTGTACTTTTTTTATGCAAATATTTAATGCAAAAGATGAAATGGATGAATGGCTGATATTATTAATGTAAAAATGGATGAATGGAATGATGAAATAATAATGCATAATTCAATGTGTTCTATTATGATGTATGATATGCATGGTACTCTATATTTTTGTATTTTTCCAATGCAAATGTATGAATGCATGCATGAAATGGATAAATGGAAATGTTTCATTGTGGATGTTTTTGTGATGAAAATGCAAGTATATGACCTAATGGAAAATGAATGCTTAGAAAATTGACATGTAATGCTTTATTTTTGGATTTTTCATAACCTAATGACTAGATGAATGACGAAATGATATGATAATGTAAGAATGATGTCCCAATGCCTATGCATCTAAATGTAAATGATCTTTTTGGTAATGTCAAATGTACTCAATCTGTTAATGATAGAAATAAAATCACTTGAAATAATATACCAACCTTGGAGAAATCTATAAATACCACAACAACACCTAGTATGAATGCAACCTAAACATGCAAACCTAACAATCAAATGTTGTCATCCCAGTAACTAATTTATTGTGCTTGGTATCATCATTAAGCTTTTGAAATGTTGAAAGTGAGTACAAACATCAATGGTATAATTAGACCACAATGACCTGAGTACTATTTTCATGATGTTTACTAGTGCAAGTTAACACAAGCATCTAGGTATAATTGGACCGAGATGACCTGAGTATTTCTTGCATAAACAGATAAGAGTTAACCATTTTCCTATGCAAATCCAAAATGTCATCAATGATACTTTGTAAAGCATGTCCCATGAATATTCACGTAGTATTAATGATCAAATCACACACAACAGACAAAGAAAAATATCATTCTCAATCATAGCTTCTCTAGTCTTTGACATCCTTGAGTTGATCCCGAGAAATGATAACAACAATCATGATGCAAATAATTTGAAAATTTTTGTTAAAATGATAAAACTGTAATTCAAAGGATTGTCACCAAATGAGATTTGTTTTTTATTGTTGTTGGTTCAGATGGTTGGTTTTGTGATTATGATTGATGTTCAATGTTGTATCTCACTTGATTGTTGTGTTTCTACCATTTTGTCATACTATTGTGTGTCTATTTTTTTTAAGCTCAAAGATGGATTGCCCCCAGTGAGTTCAGGATTTTTCCCCTAGTGGAAACAAACCAATTTATTATGGATATGTTTAATGATCGACAAGACAAAGTGAGACACGACCATCACACCAAAATATGTACATGAGGCCCAAATGGAGGATGCGGATAGTGATAGCAAAGATCCAATGATAGACACACATTCCAATAGAGCAAGCCCTTCACAAATAGCGCTTGTTACCAGGTTTTCACTACTTGTTTTTATTGCACTTTTATTAGATTTTATGATTTTTTTTATTTTCTCTTTTTTGATTTTTTTGTATTTTTCTCTTTTTTCTCTTTTTTTGTATTTTTCTATATTTTGATTTTTTTGTATTTTTCTCTTTTTTTTTTTAATCTTTTTGCTCTCACCAAAATGCCTATTTGCCAAGTTTTCACCAAGGTGACCATTTTTGTAGGACATTTTCTAATTTTTTTGGACTTTTTCAGGACTTTTACCAATGCAGTGGATGAATCATATGTAAAATTTCTTGAGATGGAGGTTGTTCATGGGATTTTCAAATAGGTCCTTATGGCGTGCATAGTTGGTATGCTCCTGATCCATAGACTGGCACAATGACAAAGGGGCCTAACCAATTCAGTTCAAACTTTCCTTTCTTCTCCCTATCCTACTGGTTGTGCAGTTTTTCCTTCAATACCAATTCACTGACTTGAAATGTTCTAGGTTTGACCTTATGATAATAACTTTTGGGCATTCGTTGTTGGTAGGCTTTCAGGTGGTTCACTACATGTTGGCATCATTCATCCAATAGTTCTACTTCCTACAATCTAGATACCTAGTAGTCCTCATAAGAGATGATACCATTCAGTAAAACTTGAATGGTAATTCAACCTCAATGGGTACAATGGCCTCATATCCATACACAAGAGCATATGGTGTGGCTCATGTTGGTGTCTGAATATTGGTGTGGTACGCCCACAAAGTAGGGTTTAATTGGATGTGCCAATCATGTCCAACATCATTGACCATTTTCTTCAAGATTTTTAGAATATTTTTGTTGGAGGCCTCTGCTTGAACATTTCCCTATGGGTAATATGGTGTAGAGAAGTGATGTTGGATATTGAACTTCTCACACAATTCTTGCATGTCTTGATTTTTGAACAGTCTTCCATTGTCAATGAAAATGGATTGAGGGATATCAAACTGACAGATGGTGTAATTGAGGATGTCAAAATCATCAATCATTCTTTTTAAGGGATTAGTTTATTGTCCTTTGTTTGATAATCATCATTTACTTGGTTAATGACCAAATGAGAATCTTTGTAGACTTGCAACTCTATAACTTTCCATTCTACAATTGTTTTGATGCCGATGATTAATGCTTCATATTTTTTGATGTTATTGGTACAAGGGAACATTAATTTGTATGATTTTGGTATGGTATGTCCTTGTGTAGTGAGAAATAGGATTCTGGCCCCTGATCCATGTTGGGTGTGTGATCCATCAAAGTATAATATCCATTGTTTTGTAGTCAAGGTGAGGACATCAACATCTAGAAATTCAATGTGTAAAGGACGATCATCTGGTAGAGGTGCCTCAACTAACTGGTCACTGATAGCTTGTCCTTTTATTGCTTTCCTATCCACATATTTGATGTCAAATTCACTTAGTATCATAACCCACTTTTCCAGTCTTCCAGTTAGGTTAGCTTTGTTGAGGAGGTATTTTTAGTGGATCTATTTTGGCTATTAACTTGATGGCATGAGTTAGCATGTAGTGTCAAAGTTGTTGGGTGGAAAACACTACTACCAAGCAAGACTTTTCAATTGATGTATAGTTGATCTCATAGCCATTTAGTGTCCTACTCATGTAGTAAATTTCCCTCTCTTCTCCTATTGAATCCTCTTGTGGTAACAGGGCTCCCAATGATATCTCAGTTGTTACAATGTATAACAAGAGTGGTCTTCCTTCTGCTGGTGGTACTAAGATAGGTGGACTCATTAGATATTGTTTTAATTGGTTGAAGGCTCCTTCACATTTCTCATCCCATCGAAAAGAAATATTTTTGTGCAGCAAGTGAATAAAAGGATGGGTCTTTTCTGCCAATTATGATATAAATCTTTGGAGTGATTGGAACCTCCCTTGTAGAGATTGTAGTTGATTGATGTTTTTGGGTGGCGGAATCTCCATGATAGCTTTAAATTTTTTTGGGTCTACCTCAATTCAATTTTATAAAACTATGTATCCCAAAAGTTTGGTTGAAGTCACCCCAAACACACATTTCATTGGATTCAATTGTACATTGAATTTCTCTAGTCTAGTGAAGATTTTTTCTAAGATCTCTAAGTGTCCTTCTCTGGTATATGATTTAGCTAATAGATCATCCACATAGTCTTCCATGAAGGTATGCATCATATCATGAAAAATGGTTGTCATGGCATGTTGATAAGTAGCTCATGCATTCTTCAATTTGAATGGCATGAAATTCCAATAGAATGTTCCCCACGGACATGTAAAGGTTGTCTTATCTTGATCCTCTGGAGCTATTTTGATTTGATTATAACCAGAAAATCCACCCATAAGTGATAACATGCCATGTCTTGTCATTAAGTCCACTATGATGTCTATGTTAGGTAGAGGAAAATTATCTTTGGGACAAGCCCTATTAAGATCTTGTAAATTCATGCAACTATGAATGTTGTTATCAGGCTTTGAGATAGGTACAATATTGGAGATCCACTCGGCATAGTCAATGGGTCTGATGAATCCTTCATCTAACAACTTCTTCAGCTCTAGTTTTACCAATAGGGCAATATGTGGATGCATTTTCCTTAGCATTTGCTTGACTAGCTTTACTCCTAGTGGTAAGGATAGGTGATGCATGATGAGTTCTGGATCAACCCCTGGCATTTCAACATATGACCAAGCAAAGTTGATTTGGTTTTTTGTGAAAAATTTGAGGAAGCTTGGTTTTTCTTGATCTATCAAAGATGTCGCTAGATGAATAGTCTTTACTATCTCTGCACTGTTGATATTGAAAAAATGTGTGGGTTCAATCAATACTTTTGATCTTTCCTAAAAGTGTTCTAGGAGAGTATCAAATCTTCCATCCTTTGATGCCTTAGAGAGGTTTTCATTGTTGGATGCACTCTTTGTTTTTACCTTTTCTGGATCTAATACTACCATTGAATGGTTTTCACCATCAGATCTATTTCCTATATTATTCATTTTTTAGTTAGAAGATTTGATACTCCCCTTTTTGGAAGCTTTGTTATGACATTCGATGGTGGAATTTGTTCCAGGATTGTTGGCATAGAGGAAATTGATGATGGCATCATCGTTTGAAAATGTAGGGATATCAATTGGCTCAGTTTGGTCCTAGTCTATGAGTTTAGGATGTACTAGGGGTAAGAAATCACTAGACTATTTAAGGTCAGAGATGGTAAGAGTCCTGATGGTGGTGTATTAAATTTTTCCAATAAAAAAATTGAGGTCTATAAGGTAACTTTCCTCTGAATTATTTGTTTCACTCTGAGTCAAATCATCTTCACTGGAATCATCAATGTGTTGTGATCCTAGTTCAAGCGGTCTAGAACCTGAACCTTGTCCCTTCTCAAGTAGGGGTGCATACTTTTGTACCACATCAATATCCTTGTCATGACAAGACTCTTCTGATAATGAATCCCACTCATATTCATTGGAATTAGTTTCATGATCATTACTAGCTTGTAATTGCAAGATTATTTCAACCACCCTCTGAGTTATCTTTTCTTTTGTCTCCTTTTTATAACCCATCCCAATCTTGTCATTTAAATTGATTAGGAGGGGTTGAGTTGGTTCTAAAATTCCTTCTTTTCTTTTTCTTATAGGTCCTTTTCCCTCGTATCCCATCTTTTCCAAAATAGTGAAGCCTTTTCCATATTGTGTTGTTTGTACATTTGAAATTGTTGTTAGAGACTCTTCTTCATCCTTATAAAGCCAATTTAGAACATCCTTATCTTTTGCTCCATCAACTATGGTGCCCACTTTTACAAATAGACCATCAAAGAGGGTAATTGGTTGTGATGTTTGTTGTGTTGATATTGAAGGATTCCCATATGACTTTGGGGAAGAGAGTTGTGAAAAACATAGAGATCGTTCAATGAAATATTCACCCACACCTTTATCTTTGACTTGAAATTTTTTCTCAAATTGTTTCAACAAAGCATTTAATTAGACTTCATGATTTGAGGATGTGGAAGGAGTAAATTCTTCCCTTTTCTCAGACTGTTTATACATGGAACTAGATTGACCTTCATGATTTGAGGAAATGACCAACAGTTTGGATGAGGAACTTGATTGGCTTTGATCATTGGAAGGGATGGAAGTGGAAGCTTCATTATGAGGTACAAAGATATCTTGGATAGATTTTAGGGTGTTGAAATAATGAGGACTATTTGACTCAGCCAAGATGGTGATTTCTTGGCCACCACAAGGGAATTTCAAACATTGGTGGTATGTTGATGGGGATGCTTGCATTTCATGGATCCATGGGTGACCCAATAGTATGTTGTAGGTCAAATCCTTGTCCAAGACTTGGTAGATTACCTCTTTCTGAATCGGTCCCACTTGAATAGGTAAGATGATCAATCCCTGTGAAGATCTTTCCTCATCATCATATGCTTTTATTGTAATCTTTTTCTTTGAATCAATTGCATTCTCAGAAAATCCTAAGGAACGAACAAGCTTTAAAGTACAAATATTCAGGTCGGCTCCTCCATCTATTAGGACATGTTTGAAATGATGTTTATGAATGAGGACTTCAATATGGAGTGCAACCTTGTAGGGATGAGAGATAGATGTGTCATCATTTTCTAAAACTGATAGGCAATGCGATGTAGTCAATTGTCCCACCATGGCTTGGAATTTACAAACTTCCAGATTTGTTGGTACTATTGTGTCCACTAGGGATTTTTCCAAAATCTCTTTGTGGACGGGTGAAATCTTGAGCAATTCCAATAGCGATATTTGTGTAGGGATCTTTTGTAACTAATCCACTATGTTATATTGATTGGATGAGGCAATAGGTGTTTTAGATGAACTTCCTTTTAGGAAATATTTGGCCTATGCTCTCGTGGTTGCATTTATTGATAGGCTATCTTGTTTCCCATTAATTTTAATGACATTGACTTGAGTATCAATTGCAACTATATCTAGTTTGGTGTCATTAATTTTATTTTCAATTGTAACAATGTCTTGTTCTTGTTCAATTGGAATGTCATAGATTGGATTGTTGGCTACAATAATGTCTTGATTTTCATTGGTTTCAACGTTATTCATTTGATCCTCCCCTACTAAGATATCAAGGATGATAGTTTCATGGACATAGTTTACGTTCTTTCCCTCACTGTTTGTTGTAGAGGAATCCCCTTTTTCATAATTTAGTGAAGGATTTTTAAATGCTTTATGATCGACATTTGTTTGGGGTCCTTCTATTCATATGACTTTTTCATCTATTAAATCTTGTATCTTGTGTTTCAATTGAATGCAACTATTTGTTTGATGACTTTTGCACTAATGAAATTCACAATAATAAGCATCATTCCATCATGACGATTTTACTTTCAGTTCAAATCCTCAAGTGTCAGGTAGTGTTATGAGGTTATTTGCATGAAGTTTCCTCAATGCAAATTCGTGTGATTGACCCAAATGTGTGAATTTTATGTGGTTTGATTATGTTTGATAAGGTGGAGGTTTGGATGTGGTATTACTTTGATTGTGGCCATTTTGATTGTTGGGTTGGTTGACATTTTGATTAGTGCCTTGATTGATGTTCTCATTGATCTTGGTTGTGGTTCCTAATAGATTAAAGATCGGTTCAGCATTATGTGTTTTGGTAGCACCATCATTGGCATTCTTGTTCCTTGTCCAAAATTTGGATTTCTCATTGTTATTGTGATGGTTAGAAGAGCTAGCATTGTTTGATCCTTCATTATGAAATTTCAATATCCCTCTTTTGACTAAATCTTCTTCAATTTTGACACCATTTTCTACCATCTTCTCAAAGCTAGTGGGACATTGTAACTGCAATCTATAGCTCATTTCACTGTTAAGGTTATCAATAAAGATCTCCATCTTTTTCTTGTTTAGATATGGGATGAGCGTATCAAGAAAATAGCCTTCTCCACCTTTGTAGGAATATGAGAAAGGATTCTCCCTATTTTTTTTTGGTGTTACAAAGATCCTTCATGGTTATCTCATGTGAAATGTTATATGAATATTGAGTTATAAATTTGTTGACAAGTTCTTCAAAGGATCTTATGCCTGGTTGTAGTTTCGAGAACCATTCCATACAATGGCCTCCCAAGCTACGAGGAAAAAGTCTCATCAAGTATGTGTCTTCATGAGAAAACTCAAGACTCATGGTTCAAAATTATCACACATGGTCTATGGGGTCAGATTTTCCATTGTATTTGTCATATTTTGGTAGGTCGCAATTTAGGGGAAATGGTATCATGTTTAAATTCCTATCAAAAGGGTAGGGACAAATATATTGTAACAAGTATCTTTTGGTAGTCCCTCTTTGCATGTCTTGCAATTATTGTTGTTCAAGGTTCTTCATTTGATGTGTTAGAGCAACCATTTGATCTGTATTTGGTGTTTCAATTTCAATTTTCTTGGGAATTTCCTTCAATTTGTTAACATCAAAATCACTTGGTAATTTGACCCCTTGATTTGTTAAGATCAAGGAATTTGTGAAATTTGGGATCTTAGTTTGATTGTTCTATTTCCTCTATTATTTCTTTTGTTTCATTTTGAGGAATTTTGTGAAAGGGATTTTCATCTGGTTCACCCATGGTATTTTGAGGTTCAAATTCCTTATCCTTAAGTTTTTTCTTTTGGGACCTTGTTAAAATGGGCATGCAAGTGATGAAGGTTTGCTAAATTTTGATTGTTGTTTAGAGGTTTCAAAATGTACCTAGGTTGAATAGAATAATGAATCCTATTGATGGGACTAAGGTAATAAAATTTGATGTAAAGTGTGTTGTTTCTGGATGAAGGATGGTGAATCCTAATGGGGAAACTCAACTTGATGATCAAATTTGAATTTTGATGATGGTTGGGCACTTTTAGATGTTTGATCAAGGTTTAGGTAAAGGATTTCACTTGTAAATGCTAGTTTTTTCAAGTTTATAGCAATGTTGGGATGAGGAAAAAAATGCTCTATGGAAAAGATCCATGAATCTGGTTTCAAAATGTCGGATAAGAGTCAAATTTAGCTCTCTAGTTATAAATTTGGTGAATGCATTGTAACAATCAGTATATGCACTATAGCATGGCTTGGATGCACCACAAAAAGGTTTGTATGCATTGCAAAATCAGGTATATGCACTACAAAATAGCTTAGATGCACCAAAGTTTCAAGTGGATGCGCTAAAAAAATTGGTATATGTACCACAAAATGCAAGGTATGCGCTTGTAAAAGTGGTGAATGCATTATAAAAAAAGGTGGATGCACTGATAAAAGTGGTGAATGTGTTGTAACAACAGGTGGATGTGCTGGAAAAAGTGGTGAATGCACTGGAATAAGTAGTGGATGCACTGAACTGGAGAATATAGTAATTTCTTGCTAGTTTATTTGATTTTTCTAATTTTCAGTCAAAGAATGGTTTGTTTCAAATGATATTTTTTGAATCATGGTTTTGCACTTCCAGTGTATAAGGTTTTGTTTGAAGGTTTTTCAAAAACACTTTGGTAAACACATCAAGCATGTACAATCCTCAGTCTATGTAAGACTATATTTGTTGGATTCCCACTTGGATTTTACTCCAGCTACACCTACTTTTAGCGGATGATTAGATGCTTGACCCCACTGGCTCCCCTCGATGACACTCACTTCTACGAGGAATCCAAGCATCAGTACCCATGAATCTCCCATGGCATACTTCTCGTCTCTACTAAAAGCCACAAAACCATGGGATGACTTCAAAGGTTAGACCTTCTACGCTAGCAAATAGATTAGGGATTTTGGCCTTTCTACAACAAGGGTTCTAGTATAGGCATTTCATTCATGGGGGATCATCCATGTGGCAAGAGACCATTGCTACCCTTTTTGTCAAAATAATCCTCGTGATACTTGAACTTTCCTCAAGTACCCACATTTATATCCTAGTTGGAAGCCGTTTGGCTTTAGCGTGTTATCAATTGGGTCATTCCCTTGGGTAATTACTTTTTCCCACAAGGCAAGCCCTCTATGGATAAAAAATGGAAAATGAATGGGTCTGGCTTTTTGGTCACCTAGTTAAGGGGAGAGCATATGCCTACCATTCATAAAACACAACAAACATGGTGTTCTTTCCCTCCTAATTAGTCTAGATTCCAAAATTAAGCCAAAAGAAAATAAATCACTCCAACCCCTACATCAAATTTATCAGAGTAAATGCAAGAAGATGAGTCCATGAAATGTGAAATTTTTTGCCTTAGGCGAAAAAATGAAATCGGCTTGCAAAAAATGGGATCCCATTTTTAATAAATAGGATCCCATTTTTAAAATGTGGGATCCTACTTTTTCAAAATGGGATCCCATTTAGCTTTGAGATCCCAACCCTAAAAAACAGGATCCCATTTTTCAAAATGGGGTCCCGCTTTGAAAACTTGTCATTTTTGGAAACTTTTAATTTTTGAAAAAAATCCATTTTCAGAAAGTTTTCAAAATGAGAACCCATTTTGAAAACTTTCCAAAAATAGAAACTTTCCATTTTTAGCAATTTTCAAAACAAGATCGCATTTTAGAAAATGGGATCCCGTTTTGTAGAACCATAAAAAAAATTGTTATTTTATGAAACGAGATCTCGTTTTAAAACGGGATCCCATTTTTTAAAATATGAATTTTTGGTCGGGTTTTTGGCTTGTTTTTTGGTTTGGGAAAAGGCTTGGGGACCTGAACCTAAGCTTTGGACCTGGTTTGACCTACAACTTGAAGGTCATGATAATGTCACAAGAAAATAGTGACTTTGGACATATGTTTGAAGACCTATTTTGCCACATCTTTTAACGAAATTAAAACCCATTATAGATGAGACAATGCATATTCAAAATATGTAATTTTTTTTACAATTTGATTATTTTTCTATTTTTCAATTAATTTTTAATGAAATTGGCTCATAAACTTGAATTATCAAGGTTTTTTAGTATTTTAATAAATATTTTTTTTTTAAATGAGTGGCACCAAAATGTACCTCAAACAATTCTTTTCAATTTTAAAAAAACAAAAAATGAAAAGCTTAGGTCATCTTATACATGTCGTATACTGATTTTTCAAAATGACAAATATGGCTAATAAAAATTTAACAAAAAAAATAAATAAAAAATTACAAAAAATATCGAAAAACGTGCTTCAGTGAGTCACAAATATTTTCCCAAAATGATTTAGAAAAATACAATTTAGGTCAAAATATCGATGTTGTACACATGCATGGTATGGTAAAAAAAGTGACTTTTAAATAGTGGTTTTTAGAAATTCCTATTGAAACCCAATTTGTATCATTTGGGTATTGAAATAAATTACATATTTGGAAACTAGACTCCGAGTACTACATTTTATGATTAGTGACCTTTTTTAAGATCCCATCTCTAAGTGCTTCAAATTTAAGGTCAAATGTGACAAATTCTGAAAATCAGATAAAAACTCACTTTTTGGCCAAAAAGTGGACTCAACTTCTTGCACACACCCATTAGTAGTTTGCAATAAATGTTTCTTTGACAGCATTCAAGAGTTTCAATAGAGTCTCTAATAGCGTTTATGAAACCTGCACAACAAAATAACATTTGTTAGTTTTCAGACTCGAGAAATTTGCAATGAAAATTAAATGTGCCATTACAGTAAGATAATGCACTAAAAAGGTATATGTGTTGTAGAAAGCAATGAATGCACCACAAAAAGTAGTAGATACGCTATAGAAAGTAGTATATGCATTATAGAAACCCCCTGATGCACCACAAAATGGCTTGTATGTGCTAGAGAAACTCGTTGTTGCAACAGAACAATCAATAAATGTGTCGTAGAATGTTTCGAATGCACCAAAAGAATTAGCAATTACGCCAAAGGAATTCATGTTCGAACTTGTAGAACATACTTTCCAGAAAAATATTAAAATAACAGGGACTAGGCCCCACAATTGGTGCCAATTTATGTGTGAGAAAATAATATGTGAATTAGAATAATAAAAAACACACAATAGATGCAATGTATTATATTAAGGAAATCTAAATTAGCAACACAATTGATAAAATGATTCCTTAAATACATTCCATCTTCCTATATTCTTAAGGATCTTGTATTAGTGCTCTCAAATTTTAAGTATGCTTTGAATTATTGGGATGACACCTAAGAAATGAGAAGCCATTAAACTAGAATGTAGAAACTATGCTTACACCTACATGATTTGATGAATTTGCTAGATGATGAACTAAATGATATGTTGTTGTATACAAAATGATATGAAATGATGCAATGGTAAAGTGCTAAGCTAATGTAGGTGTTATGAAAATGATGTAATGCTAATGCAACAATTAAGCTCCTAGAAATGAAATTGCCATTATAACACTACTTGGAAGCAAATGCCAAACTCTAAACTAAAATGCCAATTCTAATCTCTCAAATGCTAAGATGATTTTTGTAGAGTAATTGTATGCTATGCTCTCTATATCAAAAGTTGTAAATGAGCCTCTATTTATAGATTTCACCAAGGCATCAAGTGAGTTGGCAGTAATAGACGATCAAGATTCAATCTAGAGAGATCGACAGTGAGAAACAAGAAGGTTAGAGTGAAACAAGGAAGTTGTCCCCTTTAATAGAACAAGTTTTCCATGTGTAGAAGAGAATAAATGGAAACGAGAAGCCATGTGTCTCTAATTTTGTTGAGATTGTTGAGGATAAATGCCCATTTTAGAAATTAGGAATAATTATTTCATGTGACACATGGTGAGATGGAAGGTGAGTGGAAGGAGGTTAGAAAAATATGGAGAAATGTGACAAAATTTGAATTAAAAATTCAAATTTAATGAGAGGGAATTAATCAAATAAAAAAAATTATTAAATTTGTTTATTTAATTAAATCATGAAGAAAGTGATTTAAATTGGAAGAATTAAGAAATACGAACTATATAAATAAACTTTGCAATTTATTTATAAGTAGAGGAAATAAAGATTTTTATTAATTAAATAACCAGTATTTAATTAATTTTCTCAAGACCAATTTTGGATGTATACATATACAATGTAGGATGACCTAATTAACTAACTAAAAACATAATAATGATAAGATGACTTAATTAGGAGATATTATAACCACAAGCCAACTATTCATAACCCTATGCATTCTAAGATTAAGGGTCTAGCAAGTTCTATCTAAAGGGCTTTATTTTAATGGGGTTAGGTCAAAAAAAATTCTAGAGAACCTCCCAAAGCTTAAATCAAGTCCTTAATGAAATCTCCTCTCACCTATCAAGATACTGACCAGAAGCTATTTTTTCTTCACATTTTTGGGTTCCTAATGGCGTTATTTGGACATGTCATTTCATATGTAGGTAGCCCTTAATACTAGTTTTATAAAAAAAACAATATTTATTATGTTTTATTTAATATTTTATAGTTTTTCTTAATTTTATAATGAATTGAGGTTTATTACAAGAAAGCAATAGCCTCTATTAAGGATACTAGGAAAAATAATAGGTATTGTTAATATATCTCAAAAAATACATTGCACTACACATAGATGCCCTTATTTCAATTAAAAAAAGAAAAAAAAAGAAATTAAAAAATATGTTAAAAGAAATATGTTGTGGAATAATATAGGTCTAATTTTTTTTATAATAATGAAAAAAATTAAAAAATTAAATGTTCAATAAAAATTACCAAAAATAATCTACACACTAAATATCAGAACTAATGATCTAATTCCAATAATAATAGATTTTTTTAATTTATTTTTGGTAAAATTTATGTGCTACCAAATAATGTCATTGAATAAAAATAATGGAAAAATAAAATTAACTAAAAATAAAAATAAAAAATTGATAGAAATAATTCTTTAAAATTATATATTGAATAGATGTCACAACTCTTTTCTTTGCATCATCTTTAAATTTGTAACCATTTATTATCTACAATTGACACAAATTAAAAATATCGATAAGTGTGAAATTCAAGCCTCTCAATTAGACCAAAAAGTTAGAAACACTATTCTAGGGTCACCCTACAATACATTAAGCCATAATGTTTCCTTGTATCTTAAATGTTGAGCTTTGATGATAATGCATGGAAGGTATTCACGTAGCTTTCTTTCTAACACAAAACTTCTATTACATATGTTTCTATGTTTCTAATTGTGTGAATATTCAAGAAAGTAATTATCCTTGATATAATCCACAAAGTCTCCCCATGTGGTATTTGCATCCATCAGTGCATTAAATTCTTAGCTATTATGGTTTCCTTTGTACTTCTTCTTGGATAACAACTTAGTCTCCCATAATCATTGCATTTTACACTCAATATTAAGGAGGGCGAATGATCTTGATTCTATTGAAGAAACTAACTGAATTATTTCATCACCTCCTCACATTGTCTTTTCAAAGCATAGTCAATGAACACCTTCAAGGGGTCTGATGATTCACTGTCTTCTTCAACCATTTGAAGTCATGTGTGTCTCAAAGGAAGCTAATCTAATAGATATCTTGCCTTCAATCCAAGCTTTTGAAAGGAAGCTAATCTAATAGATATCTTGCCTTCAATCCAAGCTTTTGAAACCCGAACTATGTGTGATATGACATAGGAGAAAATAAATATTGATACCATTTATCTAAAATGCTTTCAGAATTTTGAAGGAAATACCAAGTGAGGACATATGGTATCATAATTATGCAACAAATAATATGAAATAGCTCTTATTTATAATAGAATGTTCATACAAGTCATAAACTCGATGGAAGAGATGCATATCAACAACTCTATCTCAATAATTTAAAAACAACCAACATATGTATTTTTCAACTAAATGAACCAAAAACTTAGTAAGACTTCTAAAATATGGTTCCCCTTAGAAATTGAAGGATCAATACACCTAATTTCCCATTAGAAGATGAAATAAATAGCCAAACAAGGATATATTAGCTACACAATTTATTAAAACATATAAAAATATTTACTTTTGGTACCCCAAGTTTGTGGAATCATAACTTGTAGTCTACTAGGAAAAAATAAAAATGATTGTCTATAGGTTTGAAAGATCTCTGTAAGACCTCCAAAAATATAAATTATGAAGATGTAGAAATACCAAATAATTAGATTTTTGATGTTTTCTAGACTCCACCATGCATATGCCACCCAAATGCTCTAAGATATGTAAATTCATGTGTTAGGTAATGCCATAATCATCACCCACAGAAAATTTAGTATTTACATGGTACATGTCATTATAAATGACTTTAAAGAAGTCAATAATTTATTGAATAAGGTCTAGATTGAGGAGAATGACTAAAATTTTGTAATTCCTATTTGTTAATCAAAAGCGATACTTATTACAACTTGCATGTGTTTGACCATTAAAAGGTATACTTATCAAAGCGATACTAGTAGCATTTAAAAGGCAATAATCTTGTAAACTTACAGGTGCTCCTAGGAGTAGTTGTAGCTGTCCATTGGGAATTTAATATATACAAATCCATTCTGTGTGTGGATTTGTCTAATATATTCTTTTTTCTGCGCTCTTTAGTTTTTATTCAGTTCAAATATGAATACAGAAACTGTTAATGCCATTGAGGAGGAGAACCTGTCTATGTTTATGTCCATGCCCGGTCAAAATGTAAATGCGAATCAAGTTGCACCAGGAATCCCTCCCGATGCCAATTTGTTTAGGGTGATTGGTATTGTTCCTGACAAGCAAGACTTCAGTTTTGTGGAAAAGGTGCAACTCCCTGAAGATGGAATTTTAAGTCTCTGTAACAAGCTTGTTCCAGCTTCTGCTTCGGCTTTCTTGGGAAACCCACCTCAAAATCGTATCAACTTCAAAGAATTAAATGGGTTGTACTTATCAACTGTTGGGTTCTATGGAGATAAGAAGATGATGATTGCCATCTTCGGCAAGCAACGCCTGCTTGGTGACTCTGCTCTCTCTCAGATGGAGGGTAACGAATTTGAACCTGGGCTCTATGTTATTGTTCCAGAAGAGGCAACCGGCTCTCTAATTGCTTTCTATTGGCACGAAGGAGACCAATTCAAGGAGGCCTCAAGAAAAGATGTCTCCTGCAATTTCATCAGATATCTCGTGGAACTTTGTGATTGTGTATATATTTGTGTGAAGGAGGGCTATGATTTTGACGCCTTGGCAGCTTCTGCTACCAGAGAACCCTCAAAATCTGGGCGTCATATGAAAATAGAAGTAAAGAAGGTGAAGAGCTCTGAGAATGACATGGAGCTTTTGCCTGGATTTACTGTGAGAATGGCTGGACAAGCGAAGGTTGAGAAGTCCTTCCCTCTATTCTGTGAGGGATATTATCACTGTTGTTTCCTGACAGAAGAGCATAGAACCCCAAGAACTTTTAGAAGAACAGAGGAAGGGTATGTGAAAGCTTCTCAATTTGGCAACATGCTTGATAGATGGTCGCGGGAGTCCTGTGTTGATTACTCTAAAATGAGTGATAAGCATTTCGTCAATCTCCTCCAATATTGTCATCCAAGAGAATACCAGGAGATCCAGAACTACTGCAAGTGGATGGACTCTTTCAAGATCATTGGCGAGTCAGGCTTCAAGGAAAAGGAGGAGAAGCAACGCAAAGAAGCTCAAGAACAGTTTGTCCGGGAATTGAAGAGAAAGATGTCGAAGGGCACAAAAGACACTTCAGTGACGAGGTATATTGAAGAAGTTGCCATTAAACATCAATCAACAAAGCGAATCCTGTGGTCTTACACCGATCTGGTAGAGCTGAAGTTTAAGGTTTTAATTGTGGAGGAGCAGAAGGAGGCCACTGTGTGGAAAGCATGTGAGTTAACACCGATGAGAAAGCAAATCGGTAAGTTGAGCAATAATTCAGAGCATTCCATCGTTCCAAGATGCAGCAAGCCAGTTGAACTAGTAACCATTAATCCTGAACATGAAAAGTTATTTAAAGTAGTTGTCCTCAGGTCGGGAGAAATGATGATTTTTATTCACAATTTCAAGCATTCTTCCTTGTATCTGTACCATTGTCCCAAGATTGGTTTCAACATAAATAACAAGAATTGTCATATTCATACTTTTAGGAGGGGATTCGATTTGTTAGATATAGACGAATCTACCCGTTGTATGGCTCTTTATGAAAAACACAAGTCCAAGATTGTAATATATAAGTTTGATAAAAATTTTAGGAAGGTCTACTGGAGTGGAGTTGATGTCCATCTAGAAACATTTAATGGGAGCAGCACTATTACATGGATGCATTTCATTCCAGGGAAAATGGAGTTGCTTTTAGTTGATGAAACAAACAAGGTGAGGGTTGTGGAAATCCATGAGAAACCAACAATGAGGGCAAAGCACATTTCACTTCCTTGGTCCCAGCCTCTTTCAAAAGCATGCATTTCTGCTGATGGCTTTTTCCTTGTTGCTTTTAGAGAGTTCCAATCTTCAGTTGAAGGTGAAGGTGATGTTGATGTTGGTGATGGCACTAAAAGAAGGCTTCCAAGCCTTGGAGTCCAGTTGGAAATTTTTGTTTTAGGTGATACAATGAAATACTTGAAGACCATCTCTTTGAATGCAAATCCAAGCAGTAACAAGTGTGATTTGAAACAGATGGGGATGAAAATCACAAACTTTGGATTACAAAGTCACCTTGTACTATATAGCCATGTGGATGCTCCTGGTTTTCTCTCTTCGCACATTCTTAAAAGCGTCATAGCTGGGGAAGTGTTAATGTCGCAACAAGTACAGAGTAGAGCCATGGAAGAGGAAGAAACAGAAATCGATGGGTCGTGCTCTTATTTGGGATATATATACCACATTTTTGACAAGTTTGGAACTATTCCTGCCTTGTTTCCAGAAGCTAAGAAGAGGGTAACATTCAAAGTTTTACTACAAAGCAGCACACACCCATGTAATGGAGATGCATGCATTAAATACTTACAAGCACTATTGAAGAAACTGAGGAAGGCAAAAGAAAAAAACTTTTCAAATATCACGATTGACTTTCAAGTGGAGAGTTTGAGGA
Organism: Sequoia sempervirens; assembly: GCA_007258455.2. Classification (NCBI taxonomy): domain Eukaryota; kingdom Viridiplantae; phylum Streptophyta; class Pinopsida; order Cupressales; family Cupressaceae; genus Sequoia; species Sequoia sempervirens. The sequence goes on along the minus strand of VDFB02072274.1, from coordinate 96,639,319 downwards.
AATGGACAACAGAATTTGGTTGCTTGGATTCAACTCCAGCAAATGATAGGATGAAGTTGAATATGGGAAAGTGGGTTCGTATGCTTATTTGCCTTGTACCCCTTCAAATAGCTCGTGCAGAAAAAAATGGAGTAGTGGCCCTCAAGGATGGACTTCAAATACCCCCTTACATTAACTATATGGACACCGTATCACTTGCCAGTTCTATACGATTTGGGTTCTATGATGCTGTTCTAAACAGTTGGGAGGGTAAAATTAAGGTTATATCGTCTATGGGGAAACAAAGCAGTGGCAAGTCTTATTTGTTGAACCATCTATCGGGGTCTCTTTTTGATGTTTTCAGGTGGTAGGTGCACCGATGGTGTGTGGATGACTATCACCATAAGCGAAGATTCAGGACGTGATCACACCCACACGTATGGAGACAAAGACTGTAGATGCTTGTATGTGCTCTTAGACTTTGAGGGCCTCGGCAGTTTGGAACGAACTGAACAAGAGGACATGCTTCTTTCCGTTGTCAGTGCCGCTTTGAGCAACCTCACAATATTCAACAAAAAGGTATTTATGTCCGATCACCAAAATTCTCACCAATTTTGATTTGCATGCTGTACAGCACCATATACATCGCACTGTGTTTAGGGGAGGAGAAGATGCAATCCATATTTATGACAAAGATAAATTAGCATAATCCTGTTTCACTAAACCAAATTATTTTCCTTCTTATTATAACAGGATTTCCATTTAGACAGGGATACAGAATCTGCTTTCAACCGCTTCCAAGCTGGGATCAATCTAATAAAGCATGACCAAAAGTTATTCAAGGGTCTATTCTATATTGCAATTAAGGACGTAGATACATCTGATGTAGAAGACCTTATAAAAGAATTCAATGACAAAATTTCTCAAATATGTAGCAAATCTGAGGAAAGCTTTATCACAAAAATGTATGATGGAAAAGTTGAGATCGCTGCTATGGGTCCATACAATCGTTCTGATTACTATAAGGACAGTTTAAGTGAACTTGCAGGAACAGTGAAAGAAATGGATTCTTTCTATGATAATGGCTCCACCTTCTTGAGAGATCTCAAGCTTATAATATCGCAAATTGCTGCTAAAGACTGGAGTTCCATTGACAGTAAGCGTGTGGCTCTAATAGCTAGCATTATAAGGACAAATCTCATGCCCGCCATCAATATGGGATGTCTTTCTGCTGCAAATGCAGATGATGTGCAGGGGCTTGTTAATTTTGATACCCAGGAAGAAATTCCAGATGCACCTATTGTTGTTGGGGATTTCTTATGCAAAATTAGAGATCAGGGCCTGTGCTTGGCGACTTCAAGTGAATTGCCAATAGCTCGTAGTATTAGAGATGTCTTATCTCAGGTGAGGTCATCTCTGGAGACTGTTTTATCCAGAAAAGGAAACAATAGTGAATTGTGGCATTCTAAGTTTGAGAACATCCTTCAGGCACTGGGACAAAGAAGGCATGATAGAGTTCAACAATGGATAAGTTCAAACACTGCAGAATTTTGTGATAACGAAGAGGTGAAAAGGTTACAGTTAGAGGCTAGTTTAGCTCTGGCTGAAGTGAAACAAGGTGTCTCCGTTTGTGGACGCAAGTGTTCCGTTTGTTTTTGGAGATGTGTGCTCGAAAAAGGTCATGATCACTCTGATTCAGCCCATTCTTGCATGGGTAGTCATTCATGTACAGAAAGCTGCAGCTATTGTTTACGAAAAGGTGACAACTCAATCCTATGTGGGGATTTGGCAGGGCACGAAGGTGCTCATAACTGCAAGGAGAAAAATCACACTTGCGGAGACACCTGTCACTTGGTTGAAATATCCTTCAATTGCAATAAGGTATGTTCTCTTAGCCCTGAACACCCTGGCGCGCACAAGTGCAATTCCCCGCAACACGTTTGCAAGACAATTTGTTCTCTTCCAAGTTGTAACAATCCTTGTGCCGTGCCCATCGAGTCTAATCATAAAAAGCATCAATGCCATGAAAGATATTGCCAGATGAAGTGCACTATAAATGGTTGCAGCAGGACATGTGGAGTGCAAGATCACTTGCATGATTTGGACCCAAATACAGAGCATTTGTGTGGGAATGAACATGCCTGCCCCGAGGAATGCGAACTGCCTGGAATATGTGAAATCGTCACAAAGCTAGTAAGAGAAACCCGCACTTTTGAGGGGCAAAGGGGGACTTTCGAGTATGAACATGTGTCAGAGCAAAATGGATTGCGGAAACGTTGTTGTGTCGTAATTCCTCCTTTTGAAAGGAATCATCAAGGCCCACATGTTCACACCAAAAATGTTGATCCTGTGCACTATTGTGATACCAGATGTGAGGCTTGTGGTTACTATTGTCAGCTTCGCGAATCCCACTCCGGCTCTCACGATACTGTGCATGGAAATATGAAAAATGTAAGATTCGTTTCAGAGGTCGAAGATATCGAGATAAAGGATCGAAAGTACAAGTGGGGAGAGAAAGGCGAGGCTGAGATGTGTAATATGTATTGCAAGAAACAGGGGCGAGGCCATATCCATTTTGTGCCTTGTCCTGGCTCCATGACATGCAACGGCAATCTCTATGATGGTTCCAGGCATGAAACTGTCAAGTATGGCCCTGACGTGGATACTCCCAAAGACGAGATGACCCATGAGACGTATTGGCAACATGTAAGATTTGTTGATCCTTGCACAAAAGAAGAGCGGCGGGAATTCAACCTTTGCAACCAATACTGCAAACATGAGGAACATAAGGAAGAGACAGAGATTTCGGTTAAATCTTATTGCACAGAGGAGCTCTGGCACTCCCCCCTTACAAGATCTGCACAAAATGAAAGCTCTGCAGGTTATGTAACTGATGACGGCCATCATTTTGTCTGTAGCCATGCCCAGATTGCTCCTCAGCATGTCATATTTGTCATTGACAAATCAAGTTCAATGGGTAAGTCGGATATCACCCCGACTATGGCGATGTTTAATAAGCATAATTGTAGGTTGGGCTGCGTATACGAGGCCATTCTGAGATTTATTCAAATTCGCCTTAAAACAGTTTTCGGCGATTCTATATCAGTTGTTCTATTCGACAAATCAGCCACAGTAGCTATAGAGATAGAAGAAATGAAAGAAAATGTTGTTGATTCTCTTCTTCCGTATCGTCCAGCGGAATTTACTGATTTTCACTGGGGAGAGGCGTTTGCAGCTGGCTCTGAAATTGCAAAGATGTGCTTGGAATTAGGTACAGGATTGGGTACAGGGATAGGTAATGTTCCTCCCCTTCTCAAGTCTGCTGCTAAAATTCCTGGTTGGGGAACCCACTATTCTTCTGGCTTGGATGCTGCAAAGGAATTAATGATCAAAGCAGGCAGAGACCCATTGGTGAAAAAGAAAAAACCGGTGGTTATCTTCATGAGCGATGGGGAAAACAATGGTGGAAAGAATCCTCTCGACCGTGTGAAGCAAATGAAAGGAGAGGACCGGAGGATGACACTCGATACGATTTTGTATGGCAGCGACACCAAAACAAATATCCTGAAGGAAATGGCAACAACAGGTGATGGAAAGTTCCACCATACTCTTGATGAAATTCAGTTGGTTAGAAGCTTTGAGCATCTCGCAGAGAGTCTCAGAAGCCAAGTTGCAGGTTTCATTCAGGCCATGTAAGCATTCACACATATAGTTTTTATCTTTTCATTTCAGCTTTGTATTGAAGATGATGCATGGTCAATGCAGTCATCAACGGCATGCAATTGAGTTTTGCTTTTTGTTTTGCATTGTAATGCATAATTAAGTGTGCTATCTATACTTTAGCGTGATGCGCTATAGATACCTTTAGTTTTCTGCTGCAAGGTCGCTGCTCTAGTTTACTTGTATCTTCTAATAATAAGCTGCAACATGTTCAACGGCCCATGTAATGACTGTGCCAATGCGTTCGTGATCATGCAGCCTGTTTGCATGAAATTAAGTGGTTGTTGAAACTATTTTTTCTTTATAAGTTTTGCAGGGATCGCAGCTTCTAAGTGCTGCTAAATAAAATTTCTTAAAAGCTTGTTTTTGTAGTTCGCTGTTCTGGATGAATGAACAGAAAATTCAATTATTCAGGATGATATTCCTCCTTTTTCTGTTTATGCAGATTATTGAGATTTGAACAATGCATTTTTAATTGCTAATAACTTATTACAGTTCTGGAAAACCCCTCTTCAGTGTAGTGTAGACACGAGCTGTTCTGAATTTTATCTTTCATTTATTTCGTATGCCGTAGTATCCAGAGGAATGCCTTACAGGGATAGGCAATGTTTATTCCTTTCTTCGGTCTGCTGGTAAAATTCCTGGTTGGGGAACCCACTATTCCTATGGTTTGGATGCTTCAAAGAAAACAATGATCAAAGAAGCCAGAGACCCATTGGTTAAAAAGAAAAAACCGGTTGTCATCTTCTCGAGGGCTGGGGAAAACAATGGCGGAGAGGATCCTCTTGACAGTGAAGCAAATTAAGGGAGAGGAGCGGAGGATGACACTGGATACGATTTTTGTATAGCAACGACACCAAACAGATATCCTAAATTAAATGCCCACAGCAGGTGATGGAAGGTACCACCATGCTCACTACTACGTAGGGCCTCCATTTAAGACAACAAAAAAGCCTTTTTTTAAAACATATTTTTTATTTCCCTCCTGATTTTCCTTTTTCCCTCCCAATTTTTTTTTCCCTCCAACATTGGACATTACCTTCAATCGCGTTAATTTCATTTCCCTTTCAGAACGGAGAACATAACAGGGGAAGAGAACACGAAAGGGGAATAGAGGACTAGAGGCACAACACAATAGGCATGAAAAATAGCACAAAAAGCAGACAAAAAGCACCACAAATGGGGGTTTCTCAAAAATGATAAGGGCCTTTTCATCATAGACGGCAAGGGGTTTTCAGAAAATCAAAAGGGCACATAGCTCAGAGCAAAAGTGACAACCACATGGGTCCAAGTTCTTGGGAAAGCGATAGCAATTAAACTTCCACGAAGGGCCTTTAAGCAATAGACCAGGTGTGCCCCACCTTTGTCTTTTTTTTCTTCTGTTTCTTGTCTCTTTTCCCGGCAATGTATAGTTGCGTGTATGCTATTTTTTGTGGCACTAAACATTATTTGGCGGCCATAGCACTGTTGGTGGGAATACTAGCTCACAGGGAGCCCACCAGGGTTGTATTGATCGGAGGCACTTTTAAGAGATGAGACCATGTCATTTCACAGTTGAATTTGATAGGAGGATGTCTTTTACCAAATACCAGTGAATTGTCCGTTCACTCATAAAACAAATTCTTCTACCAAAAGGAAAAACTTGTTATTGTAAAGCTGTATAAATCGTTTATTGTAATAGAATGGATGGTCCTATCTTACTCTACACTTAATAAAATGAAATCGAAGAAACAAACCAATATTGTCATTCCATATTGCTACTGAGCCCAATGCTCTTCAATACAGAGTTGCTCCTCTCCTACTACCGGTTCAACAGCCTCCCTTTCCATTGTTTTTTTTTATCATCAATCGAGGAGGAAACCCTAAAATCCAAACCGGGAAGGTGGGAGTAACATGAGGGACTCCCTCCCACAATCCTCTACTACGTGAATCCAATCTAGGGTTCCCCGCACCTTCTCTTTATCTGCATAACACAGAACATAAATTGACACATGATTTTTCTAGTAGGGGTGTAGCATCAAGAATTTTTAGCATACGTTAGGCCACGGTGATTTGTAGGAGCCTTGAAGTATCTTTACTTGTTTATAGGATTGCTTCTTTGAGTATATAGGTTTAAAAAAAATTCTATAAATTTGGTTTGATTCTCTAGATTTAAGATTAATTAGAACAAGCTTTTGGATTCAACTACATATGTTTTTCAATCTACATTTGAATCATACTCAGTTAAGATACCATGATTGGGTTATGATTGCTAATATCAGTTCTTGTTATCAATATATTATATAATATGCATGCTAAAAGCAATAGTTGTTCATTTTGTACTTCAGTTGCATTGCGCACCTTAAAAGCCCTTTGTTCCCATGGTGATTTAGCTAGAGCCCACCTATCATGGATATCATGTTATAAATTTCAGACCAATGAATACTAGTCAGTCATATTCTGCTTATTGGCCTTCAATTTTTCAGTGTGTGCATCCAAACGTTCACATTTTCACTTTTACAGGCAAGTGAGATGTTGCATACCCACAAAGTTTGTTACTGAATGAATAGCACTACAAGGTATTGTATACATCTAAAAATGGTCACATCACAATAGTTTGGTAATTAATTAAATATTTTTAATATTTAATTAAATCTCTGAATTCAATCTACATATAAATGAATTTAAATAATTTATTTATATTGTTCATTCTTTCATTTAGACTAAATAAATAAGTTTATTTAATCACTTCTCTTATCCATTTCTTAATTAATTAAATAAAAAATACAATTTATTTATATTAATTATCATATAATCTTGGCTTGAATATTTTATTCAAATAAAGATTAAATATTCTTCTCTTTTAATATTCTTCTAAAAATCCATTCACAATTCCATATTCTCAATATTTAATTAATTCTTCTAAAGTTCATGCACAATTAAATATTCCAAAATATTTAATTAAATCTTCTATAGTCCTAAAATCAAAAATCAAACTCACATGAAATTAAATAAATTTATTTATTTAATATTGGATTATCTTCAACAACCGTGAAACAAACTTCTAAAACAGAAAATTAATTCATTTGTTCTTGTTGAAGCTTGTTCCCATGGGTTGAAGACAAGCCTCCATTCTTCTCTCCAACCTTCCAACATCTTCCATCTTCTTCTCAACCTCTCCATCTCTCACCATGCAAAATTACCAGACAATCTCACAGCCATTGATCTTTGCCAGCCAAGCTCTTGCTTGTGAAAATCTATAAAAGGACTGCCGGGTCTCTGAAAAATAGAGAAGCTTGTATATAGGAAAACTATAGCCAATTTGTAGTAGCATAGTCTTTTAGCATTCATAAGCATTCTAGCATCATAGCATAGCATATCAGTATTCCATATCATAGCATATCCACTTCATATCATAGCATCCATAATCTGCAGCCCCTGTGCATATTCGTATCAACATTTCACTTCATCAGCATATAGGATAGAAGTATTCTCCTTTTGCATACTCGTTCTGCAGGTTGCCATTTTGAGAAGCCTTGATTATACAATCTGAGAGCAACAGCTTCAAGAAAATCCCTGGAGATAGAGGACAATGGAACGGTTTTGAAGAAGCTATGTTTGTTTTATCTGAATTCAATTTATCTCGCTTTCTTTGGTTTAAGGTTTCATTTGTGTGTTTGTATAGCTCATTTTAATACTAACATTCCCACACACATTTTTAACACCCACCGTGGGGCTCTTGCCCCATATTTTAACATCTTTTTGCAGATTTTTCTGACAGGTTATGGCTAGAAGAGAGATTTAGTGCATTAAACACGTTTTAGCGCCCGTTCACTATTTTACAACGCTCTTTAACACTGTTATAGCACCCATTATCCATTTCGCAGTGCCTATTTTCCATTTCGTAGCTCCCGTTCTCCATTTTGCAGCGCCCGTTCTCCATTTTGCAGCACCCATTTTCCATTTGGTAGTGCCCGTTCTCCATTTCGTAGCACCCATTCTCCATTCCGTAGCGCCCATTCACCATTTTGCAGCACCTATTATCCATTTCATAGCACCGGTTATCCATTTCACAGCGCCCATCAGAAATTTCATGGCACTTTTTACTAATTTCATAGCACAATTTCTATAGCGCCCTTTAAGTCTGTTTTAGTGCATTTCTTTACAGAATCTGTAAATTGTAATTTGTAAAATAGGTAGAGATTTGACTGGATCTGACGCAACCACGGCTAGTAGGAACTTAATTGGAATGAACCAATCCTAGGATAAGAACTTAATCAAAATGAATCAATCCTAGGATAGACATGGATTTTAAAATGAATCAATTTAGGGTAGTCACTACACAATGATCTTGCAATTAAAATTGAACAATTTGCTTTTGTGAAGCAATATCTTCACTTAGAGTAGATCAATTGTGATTTGGGTTTTAAAAAGAACATTTGTTTGCTTTGTCTGTGGCAATAGGTCTATGCTCTCCCCTTAACTGGGTAATCAAAATATCAAACTTGCCTTTTCAATTTCATACAAATTTATTGTTTTGATTACATCCTTTAGAGAGCCTGCTCTTGTGGGAAAAAGTACTCACCCAAGAGGAATGACTCAAGTGGGTTCAAGCCAAAGCCAGGCTATTCCACCCCACTATAAAATTTAAAGCAAAACTGGGGAAACCCTCTTTTGATGGTAGTGTGCATTGATAACCATCCTCAAAGCCTTTGTTCTAAAGGTAGGGAGGTCTCTCGAGGGAGTATATCATTTGTTGCGCTGAACGGAAACCCTTACTACGAACTTAGTGTAGTGGCTAACTTGTCTGTTTCCAAACATCATAATAATCACAGAGCAATGGAGGGAAGAATTTACCCTCAAGATACTCACCATATAACTACCAAGGACTATTTGCTAAGGGGATCCGGTATCCACTTTCGTCACTCTAAGTACGCACCTAGAAAAGACAAAAACACGGGTGCCCTTTCAGGGGTGACACAACTGTGTGAGTCGATGCAGTTCTAAGATGTGGGTTGTTGATTAGTATGATGACCTACTTGAGTACTAAGAGTGAGTCTGTTTGAACTATATGTCATGTGTAAAACCTGTTAAAACAATTTTTGAAAAACATTTTAATCATACACTTGATGTTTAGTATAGGACTTAAACACAACTATTCTACAATTTTGCTTGATGTGTTTTCAATACATTAATTCAGTAAAGATCATCCAAAACTAACAATCACATTGATTACTCCCATGTAAATAGATTGGAAATCCACAACCTTTGTTAAGAAATCCATTCTCAAACGAATCAAAAAATGGAAGAAACCACTTAGCTATAAGAAACTATTGAAGAAAAGATGATTCTTTTACCAAAGCCAAAAGGTTTTACTTAAACATAGAACCTTTATACATCGATATCATGACTCTGTTAGGGGTTTCACTGATGATTATGTTGTAGAACCATTACACTCACAAGCTTTCTTTCAAAGAAGAGCCCTTTCTCAAAGGCACAACCATAGTCAGCGTATTCATTTTTGTTATATTCCCCAACCTACAATTGAATATTCTACTCGTCCAAATCAATTTCTACAATAGAGAAACTCAATCACATTAGGCATTTATCACAAATCCATTCTTTTACGAAGCTATGATCAAATTTTATAAAGTGCAAAATCATCGTTTTCTTGGTCTTTTGCTTAAAGTTCCTACCAACAAGATTTTCATCCTTTCAATTAGGGAACAACATAAGCTAAAGTCTAGAAATCTTCAAGTCATAGAATCTTCATTCTATCCTGACTTTCATATCTATCACAAATTGCACTATTCCATTCTTTTGATCAAAAGTTAGTAAAATTTGGAACAAAGCTTATGCCTATTGTCACAAGATCTCGAAAACATTTAGAAAAAGATGAAGGAGAAACTACCACAAGCAAAATGTGTGATAATAGTGAGAGAGAAGAGAATACATTTAATATTGAAGAGCTAACAGAAGAAAAGCTTCAAGAAGCAGAACAAGATCCTCGATTCCATACTCTTATGGAAAGGATTTTAGAACGAAACAAAGAAAGATATTTTCTTTCATTAGCTAATCAAGGAGCTAAGTTACCTTCTGATTTTGATATAGAAGGGATTAAATAGAATCCTGAAACTCCTCCTAATGATCTTAGTGCCCTTACTCAACAGATAAAAGAATTACAAGGGAAAATAAAGGAAATCCAAGGAGCTACAACAAAGAAGTATGTTTTGGATGACATCTCATTATCCATTTGATAGGAGTCTTCAAATGGTCCCTTTTCCAAAACATTGCGAAATCCCTAAATTTGATAGGTACAATGGAAAAACTAACCCCATTGAACATGTGAGGGATTTCCAAAATATGAGTCTTGAATTTTCTTATGAAGACACCTACTTAATGCGATTGTTTCCATGAAGTTTGGGTGGACAATCCATGGAGTGCCTTTCCAAGATCACTTCTCCCATCAAAACTTTTGAGGAGTTGATAAATCAGTTTATATCACAATACGCTTACAACATCCAACACCAGATAACCATGCTTGATCTTTGTAAAGTAAAACAAAAAGTAGCAGAATCTTTCACTACGTTTTTGCAAAGATGGAGAAGATTGTTTGCACGATATTCCCATCCTATTCCTGAAAAGGAAAAGATGGATATCTTCATCAATAGCCTAGATCAAGAATTAAGCTACAGGCTTAATCTTCATTGTCCTCCTAACTTTGAAAAATTGATTGAAAACACAATCACCATTGAAGGGGCCTTGGTTAAAAGAGGAGTGATAAAACTTGATAATCCAAGTATATCCAACCAAAACAACAATGATAAAACAAGGTTTTGGAACAGAAATAAAAATGTTGTCAATGATGGTATAGTGGATGCAAATAATTTACGAACAAGATCATCTATCTTCAACTTATCAAGTGCTCCACGAAACAACCAACAAGGAAATACTAACCAACAAGGAAATACCAACCAACAAAGAAATACCAACCAACAAGGACAAAACTCCAATCAAGAAAGCACCACCAATCAAAATACTAAGGATAATCGTGGTAATTTCAATAACAATCTTGGTACTACCCAAACATCAAATCCGTCCAGACCTCCATTCTTTTCAAATCGACAAAATTTTACCACGTTGGGTCAATCTCTTAAGTCTGCTCTCAAGGAGCTTCTCGATAATAAGGTTATCACCTTACTACCACAAAGAGATTATGAGCCACGAGTCAAACCACCATCATAGAATGATTCGTATTATTGCAATTATCATCAATGTAAAGGTCATAGAACAAATAACTGTCAAGCCTTGCGAAATCTAGTACAAGATTTAATTGACAATGGCACCATTACAATTGAAGGACATCATACCAATGACGATCATCAAGTATTCAAAGATCCTTTACCAAACTATCAAAAGGGGGAAGCATTAGATACCAAAGCGAAAGGCATAACTAATGTTGAAGACAATATAATCTACCACATCTATGCAGATGATCAATAGGTTAATGTTATAAAAATCAAGGAAAAACAAGAGTATCAACAGGTTAATGTGGATATGAGAGGACAAGCAAGAGTTGTTTTAAAAGGTAGTTTATCTAAGGCAGCTATTCCTTCTCCAAATCATTATAATCTAGTTGATCAATTGAGAAAAACATCAGCTCAAATCTCCATCCTTGAACTTTTCAAAATATCCCCCATACACAAAAATATTTCAGAAGAAGCTCTTCTAAACACAAATGTTGACACTGATTTGGATGTAAACAAATTTAAAGCCATGGTGGGACATTTGTCTTCCCCCACTTGTCTTTCATTTTCTGAAAAAGATGATGCCTCCATGACACATCCGCATAATTCATTGCTTTATCTTGAAGTCATGATCCATAAATACCGAATTATATGTGTCTTGATAGATGGAGGAGCCAGTTTAAACATTTGTACCTTAAAGCTTATACATGCCTTATGAATATCAGAAAATTCCATTGATCTAAGAAGGAAAATAACCATCAAGGCATATGATGATGAAGAGAGAGCTTCTAAAGGACTAATAATGCTACCTATCAAAGTGCGACCTGTTGTAAAGAATACATTTTGTTAGGTTCTAGATCGTGATCTTTCCTATAACATACTTTTGGGTCACCCATGGATTCATGATATGCAAGCAGTACCATCAACGTATCATCAATGCATCAAGTTTTTGTATTATGGACATGAAATAACTATACAAGCTGATTACAATAGCACTCAAATTTGTTCAAATCTTCGAGCAACTCAAGACACCTTTGTGCCACACAATAGGGAGGCTCTTACTACTTCTTCTTCCAATCTACAAGGCTAATTGCAAGAACTGACAAAGAATCTTGACACCAAGTTACATTTTAAAGACAAATGAGTAGGCAGATATTTGCTATCCCTTTCTACCTTACCTCCTTCTCCAAGGTCGCATGGTCAACCAACCCTATCAAATCAAAGGATCGCAATAGCCTCTACATTCCAAGCTTCTATGCCAATCACAAAGTTTGATGGGAAATTCATTAAAGCTAATACCACTGAGGAAGAAGCCGAAGATAGGGACATCTTCAGCTAGATATACAAAGATGAAGATGAATCTCTCTTGCACATCAAGTTACCTACCGAACAATATGGCAAAGGATATACTATCATGCAACGAATGGGCTATGAAGGAAGTGGTCTTATAGGGAAAAGAAAAGAAGGAATCATTGAGCCAATTCAACCTATTTCAATACATCCAAATGATAAAATAGGACTTGGATATGGTAAAAATACAGAAAGGTCAACTTCACAACAAACACAACAAACTCATGAAGGAGAATGAGTTTCAGATAAACCCCACGAAGATGTCACTCTACAAAAAATATATGGATCAGTTTTTCAATTGCAGAATAGTTCAAACAGTGATTCCAATGAATACAAATGGGATGATGTCTCTGATGATACATTCTTAACAAAGAAAAGGGTGGATGTCATACACAAATTTTCACCCACGTTTTTACAAGGAGAGGGCTCAAGGCCTCCACTTGATTATGTTTTACAACGTGATTATGACTCAAGTGAGGATGATTTAGATTTTAACGAGATTGATAATTGATAGGAGAATACCATCATAGATCTTGTCTATCATGAAAATGACAACCATATCATGACTTTGACAACTCAAGACCTTACCCAACCTAATGATTCCATGCCTTTAGTCTATCTAGAACTTATTGATTGGGATGATGATGCACCTATCCATATCCCTACATTCCATGATGATGAAGATATTGTAAATTCATCTAGTCAAGAAAACAATTGTTTCATCCAAGAATCTCATAGTCAAGATTTTGATAGGGAGGGTTTCAAGTCTCTTAGCTGCAAAATAAATGAAATAAAAGATGGATCTATCAGTGAAAACCAAAAAATGGCAGTGGTAGATTGAAATAAAAGAAAAATAAAGAGCAAAGCTGACAGTGAAAACCTTTTTGATGCACTGAAGGATGAGAAACTTGACACTCTTCCCAAACATTATCAAGAAAGATCTTCTATCTTGATTGAGCCTACAGAATCAATCAACATAAGTACAACAGAGCAGCCAAAAATCTTGCAACTTGCAACATCATTAACAATGGAAGAAGTACTGAAATTCATGAAGTTATTGAAGGAGAATCAAATCAATTTTGCTTGGTCATATGCTGATATGCCAGGATTGGATCCTAATCTAATAATGCATCATCTATCAATAAATGCAGGGGCAAAAACTCAGAAAAATGCATCCACATGTTGCATTATTGGTTAAAGAAGAATTAAAGAAGCTTTTAGATGTTGGATTCATTCAGTCTATTGACTATGCAGAATGGATTTCCAATATCGTACCTGTTTCAAAGCCAGATGGAAGGATTAGAATTTGTACAGATTTTAGGGATTTGAACAAAGCATGTCCCAAAGATGACTTTCCTTTGCCAAACATAGATATGATTGTTGATTTAACTGCTGGCCATGCAATGTATTCATTGATGGATGGATTTTCAAGATATAACCAGATAAAGATTGCACCAGAGGATCATGATAAAATAGAGTTCACATGTCCTTGGGGTACCTATTGTTGGAATTTAATGCCATTTGGGTTAAAGAATGCAGGAGCGACTTATCAAAGAGTAATGACAACTATTTTCCATGACATGATGCATACCTTCACGGAAGACTGTGGATGACTTATTCGCCAAATCTCACACAAGAGAAGGACATCTTGAAATCTTGTCAAAAATCTTTGTCAGAATGGAGAAGTTCAATGTTCGACTCAATCCAAAGAAATGTGTCTTCAGTGTTAAATCTAGAAAACTCCTGGGATACATTGTTTTAGAAAAGGGCATAGAGGTTGATCCAGAAAAAGTACAAGCTATAATGGACATGCTGCCACCTCAGAATATTAGTCAACTTCGATCTCTGCAAGGACGTCTACAATCCATCAGGAGATTTATAGCTCAACTGACAGACAAAAGCTTACCATTTACACATCTATTGCATAAAAATGTCCCATTCAAATGGGAGGAAAAGTGTGAAGCAACATTTAATCAAATCAAGCAATATCTTATGAATCCACCAGTCTTAACTCCACTAGTTCCAAGAGAGCCCCTCATACTTTATATTTCAGCAACAAAAGTATCTTTGGGAGCGCTACTAGCACAAGAAGATTCAACGGGTAAAGAAAGGGCTATATACTATATCAACAGAACTTTAACAAGTCATGAATTGAACTACACTTTCATTGAAAAAGCTTTCTTAGTAGTAGTGTTTTCTTCCCAAAAGTTGCGACACTATATGTTGGCTCATACAATTAAGTTGATCACTAAAATTGATCCACTAAAATACCTCTTAAGCAAAGCTACCTTAACAGGAAGACTAGCAAAATGGGTAATGATCTTAAGTGAGTTTGACATTCACTATGTAGATCAAAGAACTATAAAAGGACAGGTTATCGTAGATCAGCTGGCCAAAGCACCTTTACAAGAAGAAAACCCAATGCATATTCAATTTCCTGATGCAGATGTCTTCACAGCAACAATTAAGAAATCATGGACATTATATTTTGATGGATCCTACACGCAACAAGGCTTGGTGATAGGAATTCTTTTTGTCACACCTTAAGGATATACCATTCCAAAATCATATCGATTGATGTTTCCTTGCACGAATAACATGGCTGAATATGAAGCATTGCTCATAGGAATAAAGATAGCATTGGACTGGCGGATTACAAAATTGCAAGTCTATGGTGATTCACAACTTGTGATTAATCAAATCAATGATGATTATCAGACTAAAGATGATAAGCTGCTACCTTACAAGAACATGGTGGATGATTTTAAAAAGTATTTTGTAGCAATCCAATTTTCACAAATCCCACGAATTGATAATAAAGCTACAGATGCAATGGCTACAATTGCTTCCTTGTTACAATTATCAAAAAATAAAAAATAGTACGAATTCTTGGTGGAACAATTGTTTTCTCCCGCCTATGATAATCCTGAGACCCAAGTCATATGTAATTTAACCAGTTCGGATTCACCCTTATATGGCAAGATTTATACCTACCTTAAAGATAACATCTTACCTCTGGATTTATCCCAAAACCAAAAAAGGAATTTCATATGCCAATCATCTCGATATACCCTGATCGCCAATATTCTTTACTGAGGTGGTCTTGATGGTACACTCCTTCGATGTCTTGAACGTGATGAATTTGAAAAAGCCTTACAAGAAGTTCATGGTGGTATTTGTGGAACTCATTCAAGCGGTTTAACTTTAGCCAAGAAACTTATTAGAATGGGATATTATTGGCCTACCATGGAGAGAGAATCTTTTATTTTTGTCAAGAAGTGTTCTAAATGCCAGATCCATGGAAATCTTATTCATGCTCCTGCATAGGAACTACAACCTTTCACTCTAACATGGCCTTTTTCTCAATGGGGACTAGATCTTGTTGGTAAAATTCATCCTTCATCATCACAGCTACAGAGTATTTTACAAAATGGATCGAAGTTGTTCCTTTGATGACTGTGACCGGTAAAAAAATCTCTTCATTCATCCTGAATTACATCATTTGTAGATATGGAATTCCTAATTCTATCATTACTGATAATGGGAGGCCTTTTAAAAATAGGATGTTGATGAACTTTGTGAAAGGTTTCACATTCAACGTAGGTTCTCTACACCTTATTATCCACAAGGAAATGGTCAAGCAGAAGCTTTAAACAAAAAAATCTTGAAAATATTGAAGAAGACAGTAAATGATGTCGGTCGTGATTGGCATGTCTAGTTAAATCCAGCTTTGTGGGCATACATAACCAGCATTCACACACCAACAAGAGCTACCCCATATGCCTTGGTATATGGATCAAAAGTGATCTTACCATTAGAGGTTGAAATACATTTGCTTAGGGTCTCACTCAAAGGATTGATAAATGATGAAGACTACCGAGTATCTCATCTGCACGAGCTTGAATTGTTAGATGAAAGACGTCAACATGCAGCTGATCATTTGAATGGTTATCAACATATTATGTCCCGTAGCTACAATCATAGAGTTAAACAACGGACATTTCAAGTGGGTGACTTAGTCTTGAGAGAAAATTCATGCAATCAACAAGACAGAGAAAAGAAAGGAAAATTTGAACC
This sequence comes from Sequoia sempervirens, assembly GCA_007258455.2. Taxonomy (NCBI): domain Eukaryota; kingdom Viridiplantae; phylum Streptophyta; class Pinopsida; order Cupressales; family Cupressaceae; genus Sequoia; species Sequoia sempervirens. The sequence goes on along the minus strand of VDFB02072274.1, from coordinate 96,622,967 downwards.
AAATTGGCTTGGTCCATTTGTCATCATTGCAGCATACGGTTCTGAAGCATATCAGTTATCTACGTTAGAAGGGGACCTATTTGAAGAGCCGATCAATAGCATTCATTTGAAGAAGTTCTATGTCTGAATTATAAAAAGTCCTAAAAAAAATACAAAAAAATTATAAAAAGTCCTGAAAAAATACAAAAAAATCATAAAAAGTCTTGAAAAAATACAAAAAAATCAAAAAAGTCTTGAAAAAGTGCAATAAAAATAAGTGGTGAAAACCTAGGAAATAGGCGCTATATGTGATCAAAATGGGCTCCTTTATCTATTAGCTTATGTCTTCCATTCACATAATGACATCATCTATCCATATCTTTCATTTGTACATATCTATCATATCCATATCATGCAACAAGAATCCTTGTGTTTCATCATGGCTTGATGAAATTTGTACATATCCATTATATTCAAGTTGTGTTTAAACTGGGGGCAAAAACACAAACTGAGACAAGAGAAGGGCAATGAGCTTTTTAAACATCACAAACAGACAAATGATAGTTTGACAAAAATGCAACATACATTCACGCATCAAATCAACCATAACACCAAAACGATCACTCAATGCCAATGAAATCAAACAACGATAATCAAAACACAAATATCAATGTTGACAACCAACTTGGATGATCTTAATCTGAATAATGTTTGAAATGCTTTAGGCAAAATTTAAATTGTTGTTTGATTTTCTATCATATCTCTGGAGCAATTCGATGATGTACTGAACTAGAAAAGTAAGGAAGGAGTATGATTTTTCTTTGTCTATTGTTTGCGAGGAAATCATTAGTACTATGAAAATTGGTCATGAGACATGCTCTACTAAGTATCATTGATGACATTTCAGAATTTGCATAGGAAATGGGTTAACTCTTGTCTATTTATGCAAGCAATACTCAGGTCATCTCGGTTCAATTATACTTAGATGCTTGTATTAACTTGCTATATTAAAAATCATGAAAGCAATACTTAGGTCATCACTGGTGCTAACATACCCTTTGATGCTTGTATTAACTTTCAACATTTCAATGCTCTATGATGACATAAAAAGCACAAATAAGCTCTCAAAATGGCAATATTGTATGGATAACCTGCATGATCAGTATAGATTGCATTCATGTTAGAATCTACCTTTTGCATTTATAGATTTTCCCAAAAGCTGGCAAAGTATACAATGTCTCAATAAAAAAATCAAAGCTGATCACATGAAAACACTATGAGGTGCTACCCCCAGATGTTGTTGGTCTCACACCACCTGCTTCTACATCAGAAGATCATACCATCATTCAAATCAAAATGGATCATCAAATCAATCAAATCAATCCAATCGGAATACATGATTAGACTATTTGTTTTCAACAACTTTGAAAGCAAATTTATTAAACTATGATTTGTCTTTCAACAACCTTGAAAGAAAATTTATCAAATCTACTATTTGTTTTCAACAACTTTGGAAGCAAACTTATCAATTGAAACCTATCAAAACATATCAACAAATTATTTGTTTTTCATCATCATGAAAGCAAATATATCAAATCATGTTTTTTTTTAACAACCTTAAAAGAAAACTTATCAATTGCTATTTGTTTTCAACAACTTGGAAAACAAATATATCAAAATCCTGTTTGTTTTTAATAAATTTAGAAGCAAACTTATCAACAATTATTTATTTTTCATCATCATGGAAAGCAAATTTATCAAAATCTTGTTTGTTTTTAACAACCTTAGAAGCAAACTTATCCACAATTGTTTTTCTTTCAACAACCTTGAAAGAAAATTTATCGGACTACTATTTGTTTGCCAACAACCTTGGGAAAACATTTAACAAAACACATCATCATGATGGGAAATCTATCCTATCAATGTGGCTCATGCATCATAAGGTTGTTTTATCAATCTTATCAGTTATTATCAATCAATCATCACAAATGTTGAATCAATCAAAAAACCATCAACAAAAATTGGGGCATTTTATCACATTTTGTCACAGCAGGGGAAATTTAGGTCATCAATTCTTCATCTCACATCTTTCCATGTCAATTTATTCATATCATCATTGTTGAACGATGAATCGACATCTTCAAAAATCATAAAAATTGAAAAAAATAAAAAAAATCCAAATATTCATAGAAATCAAAAAACTTCAAAATCTTCTCGATTCATCGTCCGAGGGGGCATATACCTATCAACATTCAACAATCAACATCTAGGGAAAATTTTAAAATTCTTTGAAGCAATGCATAAAACACATCACTTCAAAGAGGGGCAAAATGCATACATCTAAAAATGGTCACATCACAATAGTCTGGTAATTAATTAAATATTTTTAATATTTAATTAAATCTCTGAATTCAATCTACATATAAATGAATTTAAATAGTTTATTTATATTGTTCATTCTTTCATTTAGATTAAATAAATAAGTTTATTTAATCACTTCTCTCATCCATTTCTTAATTAATTAAATAAACAATACGATTTATTTATATTAATTATCATATAATCTTGGCTTGAATATTTTATTCAAATAAAGATTAAATATTCTTCTCTTCTAATATTCTTCTAAAAATCCATTCACAATTCCATATTCTCAATATTTAATTAATTCTTATAAAGTTCATGCACAATTAAATATTCCAAAATATTTAATTAAATCTTCTATAGTCCTAAAATCAAAAATCAAACTCACATGAAATTAAATAAATTTATTTATTTAATATTGGATTATCTTTAACAACCGTGAAACAAACTTCCAAAACATAAAATTAATTCCTCTATTCCTATGCAAGCTTGTTCCCGTGGGTTGAAGACAAGCCTCCATTCTTCTCTCCAACCTCCCAACATCTTCCATCTTCTTCTCAACCTCTCCATCTCTCACCATCCAAAATTACCAGACAATCTCCTAGCCATTGATCTTTGTCAGCCAAGCTCTTGCCTATGAAAATCTATAAAAGGACTGCCGGGTCTCTGAAAAACAGAGAAGCTTGCATACTAGAAAACTATAGCCAATTTGTAGTAGCATAGTCTTTTAGCATTCATAAGCATTCTAGCATCATGGCATAGCATAGCAGTATTCCATATCATGGCATATCGACTTCATATCATAGCATCCATAATCTGCAGCCCCTGTGCATAATCTACAGCCCCTGTGCATATCCGTATCAACATTTCACTTCATCAGCATATAGGATAGAAGTATTCTCCTTTTGCATACTCATTCTGTAGGTTGCCATTCTGAGAAGCCTTGCTTATACAATCTAAGAGCAACAACTTCAAGAAAATCCCTGGAGATAGAGGACAATGGAACGGTTCTGATGAAGCTCTGTTTGTTTTCTCTAAATTCAATTGATCTCACTTTCTTTGGTTTAAGGTTTCATTTGTGTGTTTGTATAGCTCATTTTAATACTAACATTCCCACACACAGGTATATTTATATAGTTTCCATAACTTGTTTTGAGATCTTTACTGGTAAGTAGTCATTTGAAAGTTTTCCTAACAAACAAATTTTTCTAGTTTGTAATTTTTTTATTGACCCTTTCATGGTGTTTGTTGAGGATGATGGATCATGGAATATGATCTAAAACATTGATATAAATTTTTGTTACATAATTTCAATTAAAAAATAACTAGCACTTGGTTTGTTGACGATGTTAATGGAAGGTACATTATTTCTTTGTTTTGTCTCTCTTTTCCCTACCTCCATGGTCTGCTCTCAACATGAGGCTTTCTTTCCATCGGCTCTAATATAAAAGGACTTTCCATATAATAGTTTCTTAAGGGTTTCTCCCCCATGTCAATAGTTTATTTTTTTAGATTTGGTAAGCATAATTTCTACACTGTTTGAGTTCCATTGAGCTGTAACTTTGGTTATTTGTGAAAATTAATATAATTTTTTTCTTTTAATTAAGTGTACAGTGTAAAGAAGAAACTATTTTTACCTTCCTCTTGTCTTGTACTGCTAGCTAATTACATAAATATTAAATATTTCATTCTGATATATGCAAAAGTTGTTCCTAATGAGAGTAAATGAGTCAAATGGTTGTGTTTCAGCATTTCAAATTGTAAAACCATTTATAAACATGATAAGTATCATGAAAGATTAGATTAGACTATAAATAAGGAAGGAAGACTTGTAATCATAACTCCTAATGGAAGCTTTCTAAATTATGTTCAGTCATAGCTCTTAAGGAAAAAAAAATTGCATAGATTTCAAGTCTGCAAATGAAATGTCTTGTTAGCTTTCCTAATTATACTCAAAAGTATCCTAACAATGAAGTTTAAAAATTATGACAAATGCATTTTTAGAAAATTCTGAAGGAAAACACCTAGGGAGAACAATATAAAAAAATTGTCAAATGGGGTATGTATGTTGTCTCGGCAATATAGTTACTTTTCAAAGTCCTAAAAGGGAATGTTTGTAACTTGGTATATGTTGGTGTCACTTAATAGGTTTCTTACTTAGAAAGTAGGCATATATGAGGGAACATTAGAACTATAATTCTAGGCAGATATGGAGAATTAAGTAGCCACTCAATTAAGACTTCATATTGCAGTAATGGATATTAACTATGTTCAACAAAACATATATACAATAGCATTAGATTTTATTCTAGGTGTTCATGATGCTATTCAATTTGTGTCTCATGAATGTGGGACCTTTTAGGAAAAACAGAAATTGTAGGAGCGGTTCAATTCATACCCCTTGGTGTTGTCCCACTTAATTTGGTGAATAATGTTGGAGAGGCCCTTTTGTTTGGGATCTAGTTTTCCCTTGCCCTGCAACGGCATAAGTTTGTAAACCAATAATTAAGAAAAGATTTAGCAATTTATAGTATTTTAAATATTTGTTAATTTTTTTGTTGGCAATATGAATCAATTGATATCTTTTCCTTTCAATTGAATCAGTGTTGTAGAAAAATATTTTTTTATGATTGTATTTGGTAGTAAATGCATGCTAAATGGTTTCATTAGAGTGCATAAAGTACTTGTGTATTCATATTTTCAGCAATATAGCCCTTGATTTCACTACTAGCAAATCAGTGTCAAGACATGACACTTATTTTATAGAATAACCCATAAACATTACCCAAGAAGTTTGAGTGATATTTGAAACACTTGCACCAACATTTGCAAAAATAAAATAAAGTCACAAACTCCATCTATTAGAGACTAGTATGGACTAATATGTTCCATTTTGCAAGGCATGATTTTGTTTGGGGTTTACTTTTCTTGGGTAATTCTAGATTTTTATATTTTGTATGACAACTTGCACTATTTTTCTTTGTAAAGATATTTTCCAGACATGCCATCAATAGCTGTATCTGAACGGGTTGTACTTTGCAGTCCAATTTACTGACTTACTGACTTTGGTCATTCATCTAGCTTAAAAGATACCATAATATATGAATAGCTGAAAATGAAGTAAAAGAACTTGATATATTAAAATCAAGATACTATGTTTCAAAGGATGGATGTCTACTTATTGCTATTTGATCATGTGACTATAGGAAATGAAATGAAACACCAAAATTCGAAATGATTTCTATATTCAGTGGCATCTAATAAATGACTTTCATCACTCCCTACCTTAGAAGCAAACATTAGGTTTCATTTTTTATTTCCATGGTCTCACATTATAACTGAAAGAATGAAAGTGCATTACTTACAATTATTCTAATTATTATTGAACAAAATTCAAGTTATTATTATAGAAAAGTAGCATCATTAGTATAAGCAACCAAGTTTAGAGTTTTAAGGAGCCAATAATTATTGTAGAGAATAGAAGAGTTAAAATTGTTGGTATGTTGTAGTTAGTAACCGTTCTTTTATATGGAAAATAGGTTCCACATAAACAGTTGGAACATTGATCACAATGTATCAGTTATTTATGCTAGGCAATGGGAACAAGCCTAAGCCTAAATTGATTTATGTTTGTTTTGTTTTGTAGGATGAGATTACTTCTATGAATGGAAATGAAGAGGTAACATTAATCAGTTCTTGTTTCATATTTCCTAATTATTTCATTATATGGTGGTGTGATTGTGAATACACAAGCAATTCAATTATGATAATGATGAATTTAAATAAGAACCTTCAAATTTTTCATGTTTGTTTTCATGTCTGTTTCTGATATCACAATAGACAAGATGAAAAAGATTTGAAATTTTACATAGAACATAGGTGAATGTACACGTGAACCTAGTTTGAACTGCACCCTGTAGGCTAGGTTACAAATTAATAAATACTTTTGTAGGAGCCTATTAGTCTAGCTTGCAGGCCATTTAGGATGATTTTATGACAATAGATAAGTTGAATTTTGGTATTTTACCCAATTTTAATGCTTTATAATTATTATATCTACCTCAGGTATGAACTTGGTATTCTCTATAAAATATCTGAGTGAAATTCTAATTTTATTTCTCTCTTCAATCTACTTTCATTGTTTTCTACTAAGGAGGTGGAGTTACTTAAAATTATGATCTGAGTGAAATTCTAGTTTTATGTGTTAATGTATAATCCTAAAATTTTGTCTAGGGTCCATGTTCAATAGAACCAACAACATCCGTTTTCATATCTATTGTCATTTACTTTGGCCAATGTCTTCCATATGCTTTGATTTCCTTGTTTGTATGGAAGTTTGTAGTCATTTATTATTGTTTTCAAAATTATAAAAAATTTAAAAAGGTGAATGTAAATGTGGGCACATCTGTACTCAATTCGTATTTCTCTCTATAAGTTTTCTTAGGGTTATTGTTTTTTAATTGATACATTTTTTTGTAGCTTTGCTTCAACATGCATGTTGGGCTATCTATTCATTTTGTTTTTCTTACACTTTCATTTTGTGCTATGTTTTTTCTTCCTTGTATTTTGTTGTGATCTTGTTCATGGTGGCAGCAAAAAAAGATGTAGAGAAGAGGAGATGACAACCGAGGAATAAGAAAGGAAGAATACTTCTTCTTTTGGTAAGTTTGGTGTAAAAAATAGTTGATGATTAGAAAATATTCTTAGATGGTTTATGTTTATTTTCATATCTTTTCCATTTTGTGGTAAACAAGGCATAGGGTTTTGAGGTTCTTTTCTCCCTCTGAATTTTTTATTTTTAAGCAGTCGTGGACTCTTGATATTTTTTCCCACTTTTCTTGAGTTTGATATGTTTTGAAGTTCCCAAGATCATTTTTACTATGGATTGTCAATAATAGGTGGAAAAAATTTGCCTTTGTAGATAGGATTCCTCTTAAAAATCCTTTTTTGTTACCTACTCAACCTTGGAATTTGTAATTTTCACAATCCCTGGAGATTTGTGGATCATCTATTTCCTCCGACCCCCATCTTCTAAATCCTCAAATTCCATTGTTGCATCCTAATTTTATTCATCTAAAATTTTGGATTTTGGATCTAGAATCTTAACACATTCATCTTTTTCCTCAAGCTTCTTGTCATTAAGATCAAGGACTATGTTTGGACTTTGGTAGAGTTACTAGAAAGAAAATTAGCTATATATTTTTCTTCTTAATGTATTAGAATCTTGGGTGTCTTCATGGTGATTGTATCAGTTACATGATGGGTGAAAGCTTGCTAATCATTAGATTACCAACCATTTTCCATTCCTGCGGGACAAATGGTCCCACAACATGTTTGGTTGAATGGATATGATCCTCATAAAATCTATGGACATGAAATAAACTATGTTGACTTTATTAATTCCAAATAAAATTGCCACTTGGTCAAGCCTTAACTCTATCCAACTCATCCTTCTTTATAGTTTAATCTTCATTACAAGATTGATAATGACTAATAGAAAATGGTATTTTACTCAGTACTCCTTGTTTTATAGATTTTCTTACATTATATTGATTGTAAGATAAACAAATATATATGAGTTAGAAAATAGATAAATTTGTTCTATTAGTTAAGACAAACTTTGGAATTTGGCTACCTGTTAATGGGTTGGGAAAAATGTTTTTGAAAATGAAGTATTACAACCAGTTAAGTTGTAAAGCAATTGATTTCAATTCACAATTAAAACAAACCATCAGGATTATACCAAAAAAAAAAATCCAAAATCAAACATAAATCAATATCACAAATTACTTTTTGATGTGTCCATGATATTTGCTTGCATGATGTAAAATTGTCAGAGTATTCAAATGGGTGCATGTTCTTGCATTCAATTCATCAATCTCTTTTAAAATGGCTCTTGTAAATGTTGGAATGTAATTACAACTCCCAGATTTATTCCTTCTCTGTTGACTATTTTATGTCCATCATTGCTATATCTTCGTTGATAGTTCAAACGTGTAAGATTCCACTTCTTTAACTCCTCCCATCCCACCTTGATCAAGGACTCTTCTTAATCAAATTTATTACAAAACATTAGAATAATGGCAGGCTCTTTTCCTAATATAAAAAACTTTGAACTTTTGAAATAAATAATCAATAATGGTAGGCCCCTTGTTTAGCTCAACTTGATTGGATCATATCTTCAATCACATCAACACAATGAGCTTCCTTAAGTAAGGAACTTCAAAAATCTAGGGAACTTTCCTCTTCCTTAGATGTTGCTGTGTAACCATGTCCTCCATCCTTTATCCTACACTGAACTTCAACTAAGCCTTTTTATCCTTACTTGAAGTCAAAGACAATGAAAATACTCCAGTATATCCATTATCCAAAAACTGATGAAATGTTATCCAGTGGAGGTAAGGATGGATCATCATGATGAGAAATAGTTGTGATTTTTTGTTCAATTTGCATATCTACTCCATCAAAAATTACTTAACACTTGTGCTCAGCCTTGTTTGAGGTTGCTTTCTTGTTTGTTGTTTTAGCAACATTAATACAAAGGGCATGCTCAAAAGGGTTGCCTCGCCTCTAGTTCATAGACTATTGGACATGGTTAATTGTGTTTATGTTTGGCAGCAGCTTGCTCTTGTCTTCTCTTTGCTCTATTAGTATTTGAAATGGAATTTCTCATTGTGAAAGGCTCTACAGAAAGGCTAGAAAACAAATATAACATCTATAGGCCCTAGAAGAAGACAAATTGATCAATCAAATCATAAAACACCACCCAACTCAAACATAAGCCTAAATCACCATTGGGCCAACATAGACCTTTTTTATCCCATTTTTTGCCTCCATTTTCACCAATAAGTTAATAATATGATATCAATATTTCATGGAAACTCTCCTTTCACATATTCTGCTTGATTCTTCTTCTAGAAGAACCATTGGGATTAAAATAAGATTTGTGTATGACTTACATAAACAAAAATTGGTCATATAATGGCTCACTTTGGGAACCATTTTTCTTCAAGTGTTGTCATTTCCCCATATTAATATACTATGCTCCAATCCTCATTACTTTAACCATTTGGATAAAGATTAAGATCTATTTCCGACTTGCACCTAAAAAGATTGATCTTCTAATGGCTTGCTTTGGGAAGTATTTTTATTATTTTTTCTTAACCTAAAAGAGCAGCTCCTTGCCCCTAAAGGCGTAATTTCCCTATTTATGGTATTTTTCATCATTTATTATCTTTCTTTAATATATTGTTGCATCTATGAGAAATTGGGTTGGTACAATTACATGTAAGGTCTGTTAGGATAGTTCCTATAAGGGTTGATCCAGTACACAATCTAAAAGTCAGAAACCTAAGGAATGATTATTATGGTTTGTTTCATTGAACAATTATTTTATGTATCATATAAAAACTCCATTCCCTATCTTTCCCAAATAATGGACATATGTTGTACTATTCTAAGACAAATTATATTATAGTTGTGTGATGGAGAATGACTAATGAGGATGATGAAGACGAAGCTTAGAGCCTTTCCTAAGGAATAGTTAGAAGTGTTCCATTACTGTGATCAATAATAGAAAAATAGCAGAGCAAATAGAATAAATAATAGATTATGCTTCAAAGGCTCCAATACTAATAGTGGATGTATCTAGGGTAGTAGACTACTTTCTTTATATTGAGGGTTTTGGTATTTGATAGTTTCTGTAGACACCTAAATTTGACCACTTCCATATGGTCAAAGGTGTCTCTTTAACTATCCTTTTGCTCGTCTAATTCGTCCTCTTTGCCGGTATTAATTAAATCACTCATTTAATTAATATTTTGTGTCTTGCATAAGGTTTCCAAAGTATTTAATTTAATAAATATTTTCCCCTCTTTCCTCTCTAAATTAAATAAATGTATCACTTTATTTAATTTAGTCATATTATCTTTTGGAATTTTAAATTTATTTTTAAATTCCTTACTTTCTCTCTCATTGTCACATCCTCTAACTTTTGCAAGTGGGTCTCTAACCCTCTTTCTTAATCTTTAATTAATTTATGATTAAGATGTGCACACCCCTAATCATCATTAGGGTCCCATCCTCCATAATTTCCCAGTTGCCTCTAATCTTCATTAATTTGTCTGATCAAGTACTTGTACAACCTTAATAACTTAATTAGGTCAACCTAATCCCTATGTCATTTATGTAATATGTCCTAAGTCAACTTCATTAAAGGCTTTCTCCTTTTGAAGAAGGCACTGCATTCCCCATGTGAATTTTTAATTCACATTTAATCCCCCAATGCATTCTTTGGAATTTAAAATTCTTTTTCTCATCCCCATGTGGATATTTGAGGAATTTTAATTATTCACATGTCCTCTCACCCACATGGGGACAAGGACCTCCTTTATGAGGAGATCTTGTCCAATCCCAAGTTACTATATAGTACCTCCATTTCATGTACTCTCTTTCCACCTCATGTACACATCATCATTTTTCAAGCCACTTCACATGCCACATGTCAAGATGTGAGGGCTTGTGAATTCTCAACTCACCATAGCCCTACATCTTGATCTTGGTGGCTCAATCTTGACCATCCATTTCCCTAGAGAATTCCAAATTCTCTATAAATACCCCCTTTTTTCTCTCATTTTAGGAGGGATCATTCATTCTAGCCAAACTCTTGCAAAAAAAATCCTTGAGCCATACTTAGCCAATTTTTCATACTTGCATCAATTTTCACTCATCTCTCCATCCTCATCCCATCTTATAGCTTGTATCTCTTTCCATCCAAGGAGTATACAACATCGAAGATCGAAGGGCCAAGCAAGGGACAAATCAACAACATGAAATCTTCCATTTTCCTTTGCTAAGTTAATCTTTAGGCTAATCTTGAGGTGTAGGGTGTTCTTAGTTGTTGTTTTGTACTCTCTTTTGTTTGTTGTTTGTATTTTAACACTCATTTTTTCCCTATCACAGTTTCTATGATGTCTCTATTAGAACTATAAAAATCTAATGATTTTTACATATCTTTCATCCCCCTGAGTCTCCATGTGGGTCTTGCCTTAGGCACATTTCCTCATTTCTTGATATATCTACCCATATTTTGACCGTGTGACCCTATTGAATCCATCGTGTCATGTATTTTCATGTTGTGGCCCTTATCAGCATAGGTTTATCTAGGTCTCCCCGACCCTTGTTGCTTGTGTGTTAACATTCATTTGTTGCAAGTTTTTCGGCAAGACTTTTTCTTTGTTACTGCGACCGGCATTTACCTATGGGTGGCTATCGGCAAGACATTCATATCGTTCCAGCGACCGAGGATGAACTTATCAGTAGGAATTTTTTCATCGTGGTAGTGTCTCATCAAACTTGAAATGTCTCCCTGACTTGAGCATATGGAGGTTCATCGGTAGGAGCTAGGCAGTATCGGCATTATGTCTTGGTGAATATCTTTTGTCTTACCGACCGGTGGCAGGAGGATGCATATCGGTATAAGTTGGAGCTATTGATATGAGGTCTTGGCGAGTGACCTTCAGTCTCGCTAACACTTCGTATGAGTCTTCGCTTCGGAAAAACATAAAGTCTTTGGTGAAGGGTCATGGCGAAGTGTATATGTCTCACCGACAGAGCATAAAGGTTCTTTTCAAATGGCTTTCGGTGTGAGAATTGTATTCTCTTGGTGACCTAAGGTAATCTCGGGGTGACTTTCGATGAAACATTGAGCATTCTACATGAGGTCTCCCCGATGCTGGCACATTATAGTGACCCACATGTGATGGAACAATGCATTGGAAAGAAAGCCATTGTGTCACAGCGACTCAAAATGAATGAGGATTTTCGGAGAAACAAGGTCTAATCTGTGAGATGTCTCTCTGATATCTCAAGGCTATAGCAATAGTGAATGAAATAAAGGGGCTCTTGGTGAAAGATAAATTGGTCTATGTGACATCTCCTCGACTCGGATAAGTCATGGCGAAAGAAAAATACATAAGGGGACGTCTAACGATTGAATTTCCTTCAGCATAGCTAATAGGATGTCTCAACGATTGTTTCATTGATGAATAACAAAAATTCAATTACTATGGCCGACATGTATATGTTTGAAAAGCGTTGCATGCCGACATAATTTGAGCCTGAATTCTGTGGAGGGATGACATGGGATCTCAGTATGATATGTTTTTCTCATGTTGGTGTATAAATAGGCATTTTGTAATTGTAAAATATCACCAGTTATTAGATATTTGATACACATCAAGTAGATACAGTAGAATAAAATTATCAGATCAAAGACTATTGTTGCATGATTTTAGATTGGAGGTATTTATGAAAATCAATTGATGTTGTATATCTCTGGTGCCAATTATTTGTTGAATCTAATGAAATTATTGCTAAGTTGTCTCCAAGATGGATTCTTTCTAATTGTTTAAATTGATATAACAAGTTTGTACTTGATTTATCAGTGCACATTTGCTATACTTGTGTGGTTGATTAATTGGTTCTTTCAAGTAAAGACTAAATCCTTTTAGTTAATCACAGTAATCAGAGAGATTCATTTGGATTATTAAAGTAGAGCTTAGTAGTTACAAAATTGCATGTTTATACAAGTTGTAAACATAATATATGCCAGATAATTTGAGTTTTCTCCAGAGAAGTGTTTCTCATCTTGATCTCATTTGACTCCGCATACCCAACAAGGCACTAGTCTCTGCAATTCATCATTTGGATTCATTTAGTCTCTTTACATCTATTTGTTAAGTATTCATTTTAGGATTTAGATCAAAATATTGCTACTGCTTTCAAGTTTGATTTGTTCACCTCTAGTTGCCATTGTGAACAAATTGTTGTAAGAGGATAATCACAAGTTAAGTCTGCTTCATTTAAAGAGGTACACCCGCCCAAGTTTAGCAGCACCTAAAGAGTAGAAGGTTGAGTTCTCTTGACCTTGTTTGTTACCCTGAAGCCTATCAAGAGATTGGCAGCCTCTTGAGGCATCTTTCCTGTGTTTTTGAGAGCTAATAGTCTCTATGGACATATAAATAGAACCACAAGAAATTGAAAGAAAAACAAAAGGTGTTTTAGCCAAGCAAATGAAACACACAAATTACTTGGAATGTTCATCTCTATTGATCTAAAATTTTATCTATCTCATATCAATTCTCCTCTAGCTGCATGGAAGAACTGTTCTTGGGTGATCCCACAATAGTGGTTTACAATTTTTGGCCAAACTAGACACTAAAATTATTATTTTTAACTAAATCTTCATATTCGGGAACCCATAGTGGCTAAACCGTGAAGAATTTGAAGATGATACAAACTAGAGTCTCATCACATTTTCTATGTAGATTCTAAAAATATTTTTTTCAAAATTTTTGGAATCATATTGCACTTCTTTTTCCATCTCCCATGAAAAATTATTTTTTTCAAAAAACAACATTTTTAAAAAGTGACGCACACCATATAACACATAAATTTTTTTCCATGAAGGATAAAATTCTAATTCTTTTGAATTTAGATTCATAACTCTGATATCTAGTGCTTCCAATTGGTTAGACATTTTTTTATTGAATATTTTTTCTTTAATCAGGTTTTGAAGTCAAACCAATTACAATTCAGACATAGCGTTACTGTATAACGCATAACCTTTTTTGTATATATCAAAATTCTATTTTTTTGTCAGATCAAGGACTTCAATATCTGGTGCACTCATATTTTTCAATTTTTTTTTTATAATCTACTATTTTTCCATATGTGTAGAACAAAGACCTTCATTTTTGATGAAAAACCTATGTTTAATAAAACTAAAAAAAAACATAATAAAGCCAAAACATATTAAAATTATATTCATTAGATAGCTCATTCCGAGGACTACTTGATTCCAATTGGGTTTGTGAAGATTCATCCATTTTCATCCTCAACCCGAGCTCCAAAGTGCCAAAGATTCATCCATTTTTATAAGGGGTTTTGTTGGCATTTTCGACGGGAAAGCATTAAAAGGGTTCAGCCGAACCCAAGTTCTAGTGAACCCCTAATGGGTTCGATTGAACCAATAGGTTCGTACGAACCCCTAAAATCAAGTTTTTTGCCATGCATTCATTTTTTGTGAGTTTTCCTTCTTCACTTCAATTGTACACCACTATTGTGGCTTCACCCTCTTATATATTTGGGAATTGTAATGTATTTATGTTTGCATAGCATTTGGGGGTAGATTTTCATTTACTTTTAATGAATATCATGTTTTCACTAGTGCTCACTATTCATGATTTTAATTGTATTCAGACATATTTGAGGTTTTTTTTGCACTAGTATATTGGTGTCTATTTTTGTTTGTACATGCTTCATTGATATATAGATAATGTGTTGTATATTTGTAACAGTGTTATTGATCTATGTACATTTAACATCTGAATCCACATTTAAGAGATGCATTACATTTTTGCTTAAATTATTATATTTTCAGTGTATTTGCATATTTTCTTCAACAGGTTTGTATTATATTTTTAATTCTATGTGCTAAGCTGATTTCATTTGTAGTAAGATGATTTATATAGTTTGATGACTTTCAGCCAAATACTATGTTTTCGTAAGATTCATTTGATATTGAAGTAATGTTTCATTTCATATTTATGACAATAGTCTAAAGGTTTAAAAATATGAGAACTATTCATGGGCTTTTATCACATTATTCATATTTTCAAAGGAATTATTTTTTTCTCATGGGCTTCATTTTTATACTTGGTGTCATAAAATTTACATAGATATTATTGTAGATATTGTTGTGATAGTGCTTACATCAAGAAGATTTTATTTTTTTGGGGATTGAGAGATTTGTGACATATGTCATTTGTTATGACCATCCTACTTAGGACTGAGTACAACCATTGTGGAATATAGAATAATTTCATGATAGTTATTTAGAATATTGTTTATGCTTTATATGAATCAATGTGATAGTGGAAATATAGTCATTTGAAGTAGTATGGAGTTGAGTTAAGTGACTATGGTTAAGTTTGATTCTCCAAGTGCATTAATTTTCTTGAATTTCATGAGTTTATTTTGAGTAGGTGAAATATGATCTCAATGATGTGAATGTAGTTGTATAAATTATTAATATATATTTTCTTTTGATTTGTTGATTTCATTTTCTAATATTTATTAGGTTATTCATTGTACTAATGTATTTCGATGCTTTCTAATATGCATATTTTATTTGCCCCCTTTCATAAATAATTATATTAAGTATCTTTGTTTCTTGTTATTTCATCATCCATGTTTAAAACAAGAAATTTACAATAACACATTTTTCATTTGCATGCAAATATATGCCCATTTTGAAAAAAATAGATTACAAAGTGTTTTTTTGAGCTCACTCTCAAAATAACCAAGGCATGTAGTAAATCAGGGTACTAAGGCCCTCAGCCATCTCTATTGCTCGCACAATCCTCTTTGGGGAGAGCAGATCCCCATTCTTACCAAAATAGTAAAGAAAAGATTCCATATTTTTTATATCCATCCCCTCCCATAATAGATGAAGTGCCTTAGCTTCATCCTTGCTGATTTTGCAATGAAAATACCAACGATGAGTCCTTCCTTTTTGCAAAATGGCTATCTAGGAAATTGTGGTCATTGCCCTCAGCCTAAGCTCTAGGGAAAAAAGATGCTTCGATATTACCTCAGCTCGAGTCTTCCACCTAGTGGCCTGGACTAGATTTGTGAAAAATAGTTCAACAAACAGGTCTCCAACTCAACCAATTTACCTTTTCTAGTGTATTCCTAGCCTGTGCCAAAATGGGATCTTTGGACCAGGGTTTATGTGTCCATAAAAGCATAAATGATAGGTAAATTTTCTCAGCTATAGTTGGAAATGTCTGGTAGACATGCTTCCAAAATTTGGAAGCTTGGACAAGGCACATCAAATGTTTGACCAAATGCCTCAAAGAAATGTGGTTTAATGGAATGCCATGATTGCAACATATTCTCAAAATGGATTTGTTAAAAAGGCTTTAGAAACTTTCAAGCAAATGCAATTGGCAGGTGTGAAGCCAGTCTATGCATCTTTCACTAGCACCCTTCCTTCCTAGGATAAAATGGGAGCTTTGCAACATGGTATGGATATACAACAAAGGATAATGGATAGAGGAATTTTGATTGTAGTTGCATCTTCCTTTGTAGAAATGTATGCAAAATATGGAAGTATAGACAAGGCACATGAACTGTTTGAAAAAATGCCTCTAAGAGATGCCACCTCATGGAATGCTATGATTGCAGGATATTCACAAAAGTTGTTGAAGATGGAGGGTCTTCCAAAGAAAATTTCTAGGCATTCACAACTAAAATGCACAAGCTACTGAAGATGAAACAAGAATGATAAACTTTGTGTTACTATATCATTTGTGTGATTTAGCTCTCTAATAAGCTACTTTTGACATGTTTTGTTTATTGCACAGAACAAGGAAAGGAAGAAAGTATGAGAGGTTGGGATCCTGAAGAAGGATCCTAATACTATAAAGGAGTAGATTGATAAGCAAGAAATGATGAGTGCTTCCTAATGTGGGTTTCTGGAAAATGGCTTCTTCTATTTATCTTATCTTCTTAATCTTTTTTACTTGACTTATTTTGCTAAACTTGTGGCATTTACAAGGCATCTAAAGAGGACTTTTGTTTGACTTGAAAACTTGAAGTTAAGTTATGTACTCACTTTACTTTGTAGAATGAAGTATACTATTTACATTCTTTTTATTGAAATTTTGCAGAGGTGGATGGGGTATTGGACAAAGCAAGAAAACATAAAAAATGTCAACTTGAAGATACACTAAACCTTGTTCTGAAGAAGAGGAAGGTAATATGTTGTAACATGTTAGAGAAATATTTAAGTTGTTGCAATTTCTTTATCTTAAAGTTATCTTTGATAGTAATTAACTTATTACCTCTTTATTTATTCGATAGGAGTTGCAAATATTTTTTTGGCTTTGCATTTCTTTAATTTTTTTTGGTATGATTACCATTGATTCTTTTACACAAATTTTTTGTAGGAATATGAAGAAAATATGTGTGAGAAAGGTGAAGAGCCAGTAATGTGTAGGTAAGCTCTAAATTGCACAAGGAATGAAAGATTTTGAAAATTTTCTAAACAAATATGTGGTTTAGTGTGTTAATATATCATCATTCATATAAAGGGTGAAAATATTTGCAGCTTGTCCATTCATTACATGTTGACTTTGCTCATTTTAATTACTATTTAGTCATCTGGCTCCACCAAGATAGAGGTCAATAGCAGAAGAAGAATAGAGGGTAAAACATCCAAAGCCAAAGGTAATGTTTAATTCGCACTTTGATTTGTGGTTTTCAAAGGCTAATTCATGATACATCTTACCCACATAACAAGGAAAACTTGGCTTGCCATCTTTTCATAATGAAGTGAAAATCATTGGTCCTTTTGTTGCAAGATTCTGTTCATTGTCACCCCACTCTCAATCCTAGTGGAGCAACTCCTCGAGGAAAACTCCCCATGTACAAGTCATCAATTGGTATGGTTCCATTAGTTTGAAGCTAAACTAAGGATATATTGCAAACCTTGCACTAGTTGTTTTTAAATTCATTTGTTTTCATTTGATTTTTTCTATCTTTTCATTAATACATAAACTGAGAAGAAAAGGGCTTTAGTCTTCAAGGTCCTCCATTTTATGTATATTACAGTTTTGGTTGACACACATGTACCACTTGGTGCATTGTGCATAGTGTGATTTCACATGTCAATTGTGTACTATTTACAGGTCTAAGAATTGCATTGACAGGTGCATCGAGTAGTCATGCTTCAACATCGAAGTCTAATTCTAAGGAAAAACCATCATTGCTAGTGCCCCCACCACCACCACTTCCATCACTGTCAGTTTCTGGTGAAGTCATCTGGACCTACAAAACCATCATATGTAAAGTAAGCAACAACCATTGTTGTTAAATGACCTTTGGCTCAACATACACTCAAGCTAACTACAATGGTAATTAATATTTCTCCAAACATGGCTCATTTGTTTCTATATTTTTATGAGATTTTTAACTCACAAGTTGTCCTTAAATGTTTTTTTTTTTTTTTATTTAAAAAAAAATCTCTTATCTTTTTGATGTTCCAAAGTTCCATGACATTGAATTTATACTCATTGTTTACTTGAAAATAAAACTTTGTAAGCAACTTGTCTGACTTTTAAGTTAATTGTACTTTTTATCTACTAGCACTTGAAAGGTGAAACTTAAGCCATTATTGCAGCCAGTTCTTTGAGCCTTGTATTTATAGTGAAGCCAGATCTTGTTCAATTGATAGCTAAACCACAAAGCATTGATGACTCTTCTATGGCCTTCTTAGAGGACATGAAATCCCTTGGTGCAGTTGATGATGAAAAATGATATAGTTTCTATGTTCTCTAGGCCTTGGTGAAGGTCGTTTAACAACAATGATTCTTATTGCTCCTGTTTTCACTGTGTGGAGTGACACATAACCACAACCTGCTTGATGTCACTGGACTAGTCCTTTAAAGGTTGTCTTACCCAAAGAATAACTAGATTCTTCTTTTTGGTTTATTGGGTGATCAAATTATGGCCTATCATGCATGCCTTAGCTCCCTATTATGATAGTTTTTGGAAGGGTCTAAGGCCTTAGGTTTTAGCATTGGGAAGACTCGTTTGTTCAACTGATGTGCTTCTGCAGAAACTAAATGGATTGAAAAAAAATAAATTCTCAAAATGAATAAATCAAGCAAAATTTTGTGGGTATTCAGATGCTTGATTAATTTTCAAGCACAAGGCTTCCATACATTCAATGTGACTTGCAATGGCTCAGTTAGAATTTTGTAAATTTATCTAACAGAATAATGTAAATGATAGCCCCTATAGAAATTCCTAAGGGGAATCAAATGGTTCTATTTAAGGGAGTTCAACTGATACTATTTTTTTGTCTTGCTTAGCCAACATTCAGCTACAAATGCAACCATTGTACATACACATTTTATTACAACCAAATGAATTATTGCTCGTGGAAAGTGTATGCTTGATTTCTTGGGAGCTTTTATCTTTTCAAACACTTCCTCACTTCATCTTTTGATTCTCATGTACTTATATTTTGCACATTTTCATAGCAATAGTATGTTGACTTTTCACTCCAAATTTCTACTTTTTTTATACTAAGATTGCTCGAAAATGATTGCATCAACAAAATGATCTAATGTGTAATTCAAATATTTCATCACCTTCAAAATATGACACACTAGTTTCCCTTCTATTTAATCTTTTAAAAGTGTACTTTCTCTAAAATTTCGTGTACAAAACTTATGTCTAAGTAATTTGTCCAATAATAGATATGCTAATACTTTGGAGGTTATGACTCCATTAACTTCATCAATAAATAGACAGTCACTTCACAAATGTAATAGTATAAATGAGAAAAAGAGATTATAATACATCAATTGAAAATTGCACTAAAAAAATATTTAAAATAAATTGTTTATTTTTTTAATACATTTTTTCATATTGTCTTTAGAGAGACAATAGTTGGGATTAAAGACATATTGTCTTTAGAGAGGCAATAGTTGGGATTAAAGACATTGTCTTTAGAAAGACAAAAGTGAAATTGTCTCTAAAGAGACAAAAATACTTATATTTTATATTATCTTTAGAGAGACAATTTTTAAGACAATAACTTGAGACACTTGCTTAAAGACATTATTTAAGACAATAAGCAAGTTTTTTTTTGGTCTCAAGTTAAGAAAAATTACTCAACAATTGTCTTAAAAATTGTCTTAAACCCCCCCTCTATGTAATAGTGACTCTTGATGAAATTTGGTTTGTTAGAAGATTTGAGCACCTCGCAAAGAGTCTCAGAACCCAAGTTGCTGGTGTCATTCATAACATGTGAATCATTCACACGTCTTATTTTTATCTATCCATTTCAGCTTTGTATTACATATGTTGTACTATCCAGAAGAACATGCTTGGAGAAGAAACTATGAAAACAATATATCCAACACCAATCGATATTTCCATTTTTTTTTAAAAAAGCTTAAAATAATTAGGGGAGAGGGATCAATAGTTAGAAGGATCTTTCTTCCGCATTTTAAATATATTTGGAAATGTTCAAAATATAATATTTTATTTTATTCACATTGTATTGTTAAATTTGAGGAGTTGTTTGAATTAGTTATTTTACTTTATTTTATTGATTTAAGAGTTATTATATAATTATTTTATTTAATTAAGAAGGTTAAAGGTATTTTTCTTTTTTTTTCCATGGCTTGAAGGATTGAGATGGGCTAATGATGCAGAGAAGGATCTTCCCCTTCACCCTCCTCCTCGTGATGGTCTATAGGATCCCTCACGCTAGAGGAATAGTGAGAATCGTAGGGTCATGAAGCATTGGAAGCGAAATTCAGGGGAAGCTAAAAACCTTAGGTGGAAATTTGACTCAAGGGAAAATTCATGGTGATTGGACTCAATTAGAGTCAAGGATGGAGGGAAGCCAACTGGCAGCCCTCAAGAAAGCACTAGGAGTAGTTGAGGCAAAGGAAATTGACATGGAGGCACAATCAAGCGAGTTGGTTGAAATCAACACAGTTGGAAAATTAGAATTTATGCAATCAAAAGGGAAGGTATGGTCATTTTGGGAAAAATCATCAATCAAAGAGGGAGGAAGGTGGCGTATCAACAGAATTAGAGGATCTAGGAGAAATAATGTCTTTGTTTGCCATAGGGGGGAATGTGATTCATCTGAATCAGAAGGGGCATTGTCATCTATAAAAGAGCAAGGCAGTAAATAGCAAGATGGTGTTTGTGTCAAACAAGGTCCTTCAACTGTCAAAGGAGCATTTGCAAGAGAAGACACTCTTCACTATTAATTTATGTAGCTTGGACAGGTGTCTCCAAACCCAAGAATATTTAATTAATTAATTGATTTTTCTAGAGACTTCTAGAAAGGAGTTAGAGTTCAGATAATTAATTAATTAATTGATTGGTTCCTTTAGAGACTTCTAGAAACTAGTTAGTTAGGTTATGTTAAATTCTAATTAATCTTAGCCATTGATTGAGATTAAATCATGGTCATTGGTTTTTTAATGAGAAGAGTATAAAAGGGGATCAATGGGCATTTGAAGAACACACACTTGAGAAAGATTTGTAGTGATAGAAAATAGTTTTGTAGTGATGGCATTGGAGATAGTAGCAGTAGAATTTTAGTAGAAGAAATTGAGGGAAGAATTTTTAGAGAAGAATATTGTCAGATCTCTACCAATAAGAGGCAAGCAATTTATATATCTCTTGATTTTTGAAGTTTAATAAAACTCCTCACCTATAGAATTGGTTTTCCCTTTAGGGTTTTTCTAGGGACAATTTGTCCAAAAATAATGTGTTCATTATTTTGCATGTTTTATTCTATATTCCTATGGTTTTATTTGTGAATTTGTGTTATTTTTCAACATTTTCTATGAATTAATTTTCAGCAGTCGGATAATCTGTATAAGATAGGAGATTAATAATTAGTAAAATCAATAGAACTTTCACATGGTATGAAAGTGCAGATCTAAGGGAAGAAAAAGCTTAGTGCGAGAGTGGAAAAATTGAGAGTTTATAAAACCTAGTTCGATCTTTTCAAAATTATTATTATTATTTATCTTTTAGGATGGCCTCAACAAGTTTAAGAGATCATGATAGATTGGATCGAGCCTCAAATTTTTGTGTCTAGAAAGCCATAATTTTTTTTATTGTTGAAGAGAATGGTATCAAGGAATATGTGACCAGTGTTGTAGCTATACCTACAAATCAAACACAACTCTTACCATATAAGAAGTAAGATACCAAGCGAGGAGGTTGATTCTTGACGGTGTTAAGGACCGTATTGTTCCACATATTGCGGAGTTAGATACAACAAAAAAGATATGGGATGCAATTTTGAATCTATACCAAAATGCTATCATGAACTGGAAGTTGATTCTTAGAGAAAATTTAAGGAATACTCAAATGAACAAGGGAGAAGATGTTACAAGTTACCTCACCAAGTTTAGACTTGTCAAGGATGAGTTGGTAGTTGTTGGAGATAAACCAAATAATGACAAGCTAGTATGAATAGCCCTAAATGGGTTTACTAAGAAGTGGGATGTCTTTGTTCAAGTTATTAATGGGCGAGACACCTTACCGAGTTGGGATCAACTATGGAGTGACTTCACTTAGGAGGAGCTTAGACTAAGTCTTGTCAGTGGAACCCATAGTAAGAGTCAAAAAAGTGAGGCAAAACAGGAAAAGGGAAAGTGAAGAAGGGGTCTAGGAAAGGATCAAATCCTAAAAGTGACAAGGACTTGTCTAAGATCAAATGTTATGTCTATCATGAGTTTGGCCATTATGTTAGCGATTTCCCACAAAGGAAGAACAATGAAAAGAAAGGCAAGAAGCAAATGGCAGCTTCAACAAGTGCAAATGAGCTTTCTAGTAGAATGGAGGATGAGTTTACACTCATAGCTTGTATGGTTAGCTCAACCTCACAGGGTGTTTGGTATATAGATAGTGGGGCGTCATTTCATATGATAGGAGTTAGAGAGTACTTCTCCAATTATAAGAAGGAGGACATCATAATCTAGATTTCTATGGGGAACATGTCCAAACTTAATCCAGTTGGGAAAGGGACTGTTCTATTTTAGAGGGAGAATGGAAAGATGATTCTCATTTATGATGTGTTGCATGTGCAGGCTTGGGTATGAACCTGATTTATGTATCTATCCTTCAGGATAAAGGATACAATGTACTCTTTAGAGGGGTGCATGTGTTAATCAAGCATAAGGATTGGAAATCACCCATAGCTATTGGACTTCGGAGCGGTTGGCTTTATAGGTTGCAGTTTGATACTCATAAGGCACTTGTGAGTAGCATTAATTATAGAGATCAAGTAGAGCTATGGCATAGGAAGATGGGCCATACACATCATGGAGCACTTAAATTGCTTTGCGAGATAGTGACAGGTGTTTGAAAGGTGAGCACAGAGCATAATGATGTATGTAAGGGATGTGTGGGGGAAGTTTGTGAAAGTAGCTTTTCCAAGGAGTGACACCAAATCCAAGGGTGTTCTTGATCTAGTACATTGAGATATATGTGGACCAATGTTGAAAAAGTCTCTCAGAGGATACAAGTACTTTGTTGCTTTTATTAATGATTTCTCTAGGAAGACCTAAATATACTTCTTGAAGATAAGGGATGAGGTTTTTAGTCAATTCCAAGAGTTAAAATCTCTTGTGGAGAATTCGATAGGTAGGAAGATAAATGTTCTCCCAGTTATACAATGGAGGTGAGTACAAAGTGAAAGAGTCCAAGAGTTTTGTACTAGGGAAGGAATCAAGAGAAAGTGGATTGTTCCTTAAAACCCACAGCAGAATGGAATTGATGAGAGGAAGAATTGTTCTATAGTGGAGGCAGTAAGGGCTATGTTGTATGACTAGGATATGCCACGTTACTTATGGGTAGAGGCATGCAATATGGAAGTATACATATAGAACAAGGTTCCACATAAGGTATTGGGCAAGATGACACTAGAGTAGACATTCTGAGGAAAGAAGCCAGATGTTATCCACTTAAGGATATTTTGTAGTTTGGCATTTTGTCACATTTTAGGGCCTACGTGCTCCAAGTTAGATCAGACTATAGAAAGAGGTTACTTTGTGAGGTAGGGTGAAACCTCAAAGGTATATCAAATATTTATTCTATGGGTCAAGATAATTATAGTTAGGTGTCATGTCAAGTTAATGGAGGACAAGGCATTTAGGAGGTCCAAATATTTTCTAGTAGATGATTCAAGTGAGCAACTAGTAGAAGCTCCAAGGAACATGCAATCAAATCAGGGGTAGTGAAGCTTGAGTACAGTTACAAGTACAAGCACAAGCTCATGTGTTGATATTTTGCAAAGTATGGAGCAACAGATGCAGTAGATCCCAGAGATGCATCAAGAAGACATGGAGGTTGATATTTCATCCTCCATAGTTGGCAATAGGAACCAATAGACACACAGGGATACTCAAGACTTTGTGGGAGCTCCTAGGATGAGTAATAGACAACAAAGACAACCAGCTAGGTATAGTGACTATATGGCATTAGTCATTCAGTTAGTAGATAGCGAGCCTTTCAACTATTAGGAGGCTGCACAATAGTAGGTGTGGTGAGATGCAAAATGATGTGTGGGAGGTTACAATGCCTAGACTGACAAATAGGGCAGTGGTTGGATCACATTGGATCTATAAGATTAAGCATTCAATGCAAATGGTAGCATCGATAAATGCAAGGAAAGGTTCATGGCCATGGGGTTCTCTCAGAAGGAGGGAATATACTATGAGGAGACATTTGCTCTAGTGGCTAGGTATACTTCTATATGAGTCATGATCTCACTTACAACTTAGATGGGATGGCAGATCCAGCAAATGGATGTCAAGATGGTGTTTCTTAATGGTGAATTGGTAAAGGAGGTATACATAGAACAACCAGAGGGATTTGTAGCACACAACAACAAAATCCACATGTGCAGATTGAAGAGATATTTGTATGGACTCAAGCAAGCTCCTAGGGCATGCTATGAGTGCATTGATAGATACTTGTAGGGAATGGGCTTAGTGAAGAGTGAGGCGGATGCTAACCTCTACTACTTGGTGGTTGGGGGTGAGGTTCTTATTCTTGTTTTGTATGTGGATGACTTGTTTTTAATAGGTTCACTGGGGCTCATAGAGGAGTGCAAGAGGGACCTTGTAGTAGACTTCGAGATGAAGGATTTAGGGCTTATGCACTACTTCCTAGACATGGAGGTATGGGAGACAAATGAAGATATTTTCCTTAGACAAGGGAAATGCTGCATTGAAATCTTAAGGAGGTTCAAGATGGAGGATTGCAGATCCGTGTCTACTCCTATGATCACAAATTGGAAGAAGGTAGACTCATCCAGGAGAATGATGTAGAACCCACCTTATACAGATAGTTGAACGGGTCTCTCATGTATTTGGTCAACACTAGGCTAGATATATCCTTTGCAGTAAAATCTCTTAGTCAATTCATGGTTTAGTCGAAGAGAGTGCATTGGAAAGTGAAAAATCATGTGTTGCGGTATTTGTGTGGTACAATCGAGTATGGGATCGGATATGCTTGAGGTGATGGTATCAAGTTGATAGGCTATACTGACATAGATTGGGCGGGTAGTATAGCGGACAAGAAAAGAACTTTAGAGTGTTGATTTAGCTTGGGATTAGGAGTTGTCTCTTGGTACAACAAGAAGAAAAATTTTGTGGCTCTGAGTTCTGTAGAGGTCGAATACATAGCAGCTAGTATGGAAACATGTGAGGATATATGGATTTCAAAGTTGTTGGTAGCCTTGTTTGGTTAGAGGGTTGAGACTATGGTGATACACTACGACAATCAGAGTTTCATCAGGTTGTTTGAGAATCTAATGTTTCATGATAGGTCTATGCATATAGGCATCAGGTATCACTTCATCAGGGATTGTGTATAGTGGAGGATTGTTCAGCTACAGTATATACCTATAGATCAACAAGTAGCAAACATTCTGATAAAGGCATTAGGGAAGGAAAAATTCATCTTCTTCAAAAATATGTTGGGTGTAATGCAAAACATCTTCCTCGCTAAGAGGGAGTGTTAATTTATGTAGCTTGGATAGGTGTATCCAAACCAAAAAATATTTAATTAATTTTATTTTTTTTGGTGTAAATAAAGTCTTGTACCTAGTTAATTCATTACTAGGGGATTTATTTACAAATGTTAAGTTTACTTAGGTGATAGAAGGAATCTTTCTAGAAGGTGTTAGTTGTCATTAGTTGTTATCTTATCTTTTGACTTGTAACACATGTGAACCTAGGTAAGTCTAATTAGTTGTCTTATGTCATATGATTAAGACACTTTTCATAAACCTATGACATATTGTATCTCACCTTGGTTATATAACCAAGGGGTTTCTACTACATTGTACATCACAATCATATCATTGAATCATATTGATGAGAATACAATTTATTCTTGTCACATTCCATTTTCTCTCTCTATGCTTTCCATTTGGTCTCAAGATCTTGGCAGCCATATTCAATTCTAACATGGTATTTGAGTGGGTTGGGTGCCATTGGAGAGTCTTTTTCAGAAGAGAGATACCAGATTTGGGGTTTCCATTCATGGCTCTTTATTGCAAGTTCAAATCAAAGCTCAAATCAAAGCTTATTGGTGCAAATCTAAGCTCACCATTGCATCTGAAAGGTTCGACAAAGTTGATTTTTCCTCTTGTTTCAACCAAATCAAACATACAAGGAAAAATCTATGAAAGTTTGAAACTTGAGAGTGGTTGCTAGATCCAAAAGGTAGCTACATTTTTGGAGTCTTTTAGGTCAAATCTGACCCTACTAATGCATCTAGAAGGCCTAAAATCCTAAGATCAACTGTCAATTCATCCAAATCAAAGCAGTTGTTCAGTGAGGAAAAAATTTTTTACACAAGGAGCTGTGTGGCCCCCAGTGCATCATCATTACTAGTCAGGTACGATTATTAAAAAAAATTATATTTTCTACGAAAAAAATTCAAATATTTTGTAAAAAGTTTTGCAATTTTTAAAAAAGGTTTTCAAATAAAATTTGTTTGGAATTTTTATTGAAAAATCAAAAAAAAAAATCAAGGGACTCTATAGTACCTACTACACAAGTATCGCAAACCTCAGGGTATAGTGGTACCTGCAAGCGCCCAATGGATAGGCACGTGGCCACCGCGGGCCCCCACCTCATAAGTCAGTGGTCATATTCAAAAAACTGGCCATCTTCTCTTATACCGACGACTGAGAAAAGTTTCCCAGCAACCGGTGGTCAAAAGGTAAAATCCCGGCCATTAAATATTCCAAGCATCTTCTCTAGATTCTACCGATCAGAGTGACATTCCTAGAGACGTCAATTTTAAGCTAAGGAAATCAAATATTCTTCACAGGGAGAATATTCCCTTTTGATGGGCCAGAAGATAGGTCAAATTTAATTGTTTAAATTATTGATGTCATCCTTGTGTTAGCATTTTCAAAAAAAAATTTCCCCTCTCTCCATTGAAGTTTTCAGTTTTGCAGTATGATTTTGAAGCTTCCTAACTTGCTCATTTTGACTGCAGCAATTTTTTTTTATTTGGGCTAATTTTTTGTGCTCTTCACAATGGCGCAATCAGATTTTAGTATTGGTGCATGGTTTTTCTAGAATTTATAGATTCTCATAGGTGTTGCTGCTTCGTCCTCATTTTGGGAACTTTGGGAGTGCATATCTTCTACGATAACATTTTTGGGTGCAATTTTTTTGAAAGCACATTTTTTTTTGTGTAATTTTTAGTGGTATGATAATATTGATCTCATTTTTGTACCAAAAATTGTACTTGAACCTATGACCTATTTTTGCATCTGTAAGCACTAAAATCAAGTCTAGCTTGCTATTTTTGGCATCTAGCAACTGTAAATGCACTAAATATAAAGTGCCACAAATCAGATATTGTTGGGGGGTTTCTTGATTGAGTGATTTTGGGGGGGTTTCTCTTGGTGCATTGCTTTGATCTATTTTCTTTTTCTCTCTTATTTTCATGGATCTTTCTAAGGTTCCTTTTCTCACATCATATAATTATTCAACATGGCATCAAAATGCATGGAGTATTCTAATGACAAAAGGTCACACTCTATATGTTAAAAATAAGGTACCTAAACCTACTAATGATGAGAAAAATTTAAAATGAATGATCAAACATACCAAAGCTCTTGGATGTCTTCATAGACTTATTTCTCAAGATCTTTTGTTCCTAATTGAATCATATAAAAATTCTCAGGAAGCTTGGGAAAAATTGAAAACATTGTATGGTACAACAAATGAAGTAAGAGGCTATCAAATTGATAATGAATTGATGAACCTTGATCCTAAGAGCTTTGAAAACATCCATGACTACATCACTAAGGTTAATGATCTAAGAGAGAAATGTAAAGCATGTGGAATTGATAAGAAGTACATCCAGTTGGTCTACAACATAATGAACAAACTTGGTCCCGATTATGATTCTTTTATTTCTAGCTTTCACACTCATAGATTTACTATGGGGTCTACATATACTATACCTTCATTTAAATCATTTCTGAGATGTTGATACATGAGCAACAAAATCTTATCTCAATGGGTCTCATCAAAATTTCTAAATCTCAGGCATTGTTGGTTAGTTAGGTGAAAGAATCAAAATTATATAAGAAATAGAAGAAAGCAAAGAATAATCCACATTCAGATCAAGCAAAGAAAAAATCCTCTTCTAAAGGGGAATCATCTAAGAAGGACAGGCCTTTTTCTGCATATTGCAAAAAGGATGGACATGAAGAACACTATTGTTACAAGAAGGATATTGATGAGTTGAAAAATCTTCTAAAAAAGAATCAAATTGATTTTCCTTCTAGAATGTCTAAATCTCCTCCTTCAAAATAGTCTAAAAAGGAAAAAGGTCAAGCTCTTTGTGCTTTTTTAGGTACAAGATCAGGGAGATGGCTTCTAGATTTGGGAGCATCTCATCATATGGAATCTTCATAGTCTATATTCTCTTCATTTCAGCCTTGTACTATGTCTCCAATCTTGATGGGAAACAATACATACATGAGTTATTTGGAAGGGATCTATTAGTTTTGGGGACAACACTTTTTAGGATGTTTTTTGTCTTCCTCATTTGACGACCAACATTCTTTCCATATATCAAATTACACATGGTGGAGATGGGAGAACTGTGGAGTTCACACCTGATTCTATCATCATTTGAGACTTGGAGAGTTGAGAGATCATTTCTACTGGGGTGGTTGATAATTCATCTTAGTTGAATACCTTTGAAAAAAATTCTTCTGATGATGACATTTTTCATTCAGTTTTTTATCGTATGAACCATGATTCAAAGGAGACATTTGGCTTCTTGAACTTGGGAGTTCTCACATCAGATCCAGTTCTTGAGCCATGCACTTCATCTCCTCCATCTACTATTGTACTTGAGGATGCTTTTGTTTCCATAGTTTGGGTTCCTTGTGATTTAGTGCAATAGGATCTTGATTGTCTTTCAAATTTGGCTACTTTTGATGGCTTCTTGACAGGTATTTCATACTTTTTTGTGGAGTCTCATCTTGCAGATTTGGGAAACATCATTGATGACATTCATCTTCTCTTTGATAAAGAAGATCCTTCTTCAATTGTTGTGAGGGAACACTTTGACCCTCTTTTTCAATCTCTACATGATCATTCTTTGTAGTTTGATGTGATTGTGGATACTTTTGGACATCATTTGGAGGAGGCTTCTTTGTCTTTAGAGGGGATATCCTTGTTTCTAGATCATGCTATACATTCATCTCTACTAGATTCTAGATTTTCCTCTTTGACAATGTGGCCTAGAACACCTATTTGGAGTGTATTAGCTTTCAACATCAACATGGAGATAATTGAGCATGATTTAGAGACATCATCCATTATCCA
The DNA here is from genome assembly GCA_007258455.2 of Sequoia sempervirens. NCBI lineage: Eukaryota > Viridiplantae > Streptophyta > Pinopsida > Cupressales > Cupressaceae > Sequoia > Sequoia sempervirens. The sequence goes on along the minus strand of VDFB02072274.1, from coordinate 96,593,139 downwards.
TCTTCCTAACATCCTACATACATCCATGGTTTTGTTTCTTCCTAAGGGGAGGAACATTGTTTAGCGAGATTGGATCATCTCTAGCATTCAATGTCAAGCTTCTACCATCATTGTAGGAGACTCAACATTGTGGGGGGGGCTGCCTTGTCTCTCTTCTACTTATCTCTTATGGGGGTCATTTTTCCTCACATAGGGTTTTGGCCTTCTCATGCATCATTGAGAGCATTTCTATTTTGTATTTCATCTCTCTTTTGGGAGGAATTTTGTCCTACTGGGTTTTCTCCTTTTCTTTGTTTGTGAGAGATTTCATTTTCATATGTACATGAATACCTAATATGGCCTAGTAGCTAGGACCCATCCTTGTTTCATTTGCATAATAATCAACTACTCCCTAAGTTTCACTTAAGGGGGGGTGTTGGTGTAAATAAAGTCGTGTACCTAGTTAATTCATTACTAGGGGACTTATTTACACATGTTAAGTTTACTTAGGCCATAAGAAAAAATATTTCAAGAAGGTGTTAGTTGTCATTAGTTGTTACCTTATCTTCTAACTTGTAACACATGTGAACTTAGGTAAGTGTGATTAGTTGTCTTATGTCATATGATTAAGACACTTGTTATAATCTTGACATATTTTATCTCACCTTGGCTATATAACCAAGGGGTTTCTACTACATTATAAATCACAATCATATCATTGAATCATATTGATGAGAATATAGTTTATTCTTGTCACATTCCATTCTCTCTCTTTGTGCTTTCCATTTGGTCTCAAGATCTTGGTAGCCATAGTCAATTCTAACAATTTTTTTTGGATACTTATAGAAAGGAGTTAGTTAGAGTCCATGCAATTAATTAATTGATTGATTGATTCTTTTAGAGACTTCTAGAAACTAGTTTGTTAGGCTTGTTAGAGTCTAATTAATGGGTATGTGTAGGATTATGAAGGGCCAAAAAGTGGCGATATGATGGGTATGTGTAGGGTATGTGGCTGACAACTTTTTTATACCAAAAATTGATGAAATGAAAAGGGTTTTTAAAGAAGATTCTCAACTTTCCACCAATATAAATTATGCTTTACTTTGAATTTAATAAATTATTATTATTCAATTTCTATGCTTTGCATACTATAGGATTAAAAAAAATGAATTTCATGAAGTTTTTACCAAGTCAACGTTGTTTGACATACAAGTTTTTATATTTTTAAAAAATTGTAATAAAAAAATAATAATTAATTATTTACTTGGAAAAAAACAACAAAAAAATATGCATCACATCAAGACATGAGTCCTCTACTTATATCTAAAATATTATCATTTTATTGTGGTTAGGATAGTTAGACAGACACCTACTTCTTATTTCCCCCTGAAATTTAAGTACTACAACATTGAAATTTCAAATTTTCACCAAATAGATTTCTTTTTAAATAAACCTAGAAGTTTAGAAACTACATTCAATTTGCTACATATTCTATGCTTACATATTTTTGAAATAATATAGATAACTTACTCAAATTTGTACGTCAAGTTTCCTAACTTTGATTTTTCTAATTTTTTTACCACTTAAGGGCCTGTTTTTTCCATTATGATCCTGCACATACCCTAATCTTAGCCATTGATTGAGATTAAATAATGGACATTAGTTTTTCAATGAAAAGAGTATAAAAGGGGATCAATGGGCATTTGGAGAACACACACTTGAGAAATATTTACAATGATAGCAAGGGTGTAATGATAGCATTGGAGATAGCAGTTGTGGAATTTTAGTAGGAGAAATTTAGGGAAGAATTTTTGGAGAAGAATATTGTCGGAGCTCTGGAAATAAGAGGTAAGAAATTTATGTATCTCTTGATTTGTTGAAGTTTAATAAAATTCCTCATCTACAGAACTGGTTTTCCCTTTGGGGGTTTTCTAGGGACAATTTGTCCAAAAATATTGTGTTCATTATTTTGCATGTTTTCTTTTGCATTCCTATGGTTTTATTTGTGAAGTTGCAATTGTGTTATTTTTCAATATTTGTTGTGAATTAATTTTTAGAATTGAAATAATTTGTATAAGATAGGATATTAATAATCAGTAACTACAATAGAATTTTTACATTCACAAATTGGTATGGCAAGGGTTTCTCTAGAAACATAATCCTGAATTGGTGTGTTGAGTGTTGGCGGAAAGAGGTAATTGTAAGATTCATGTCTAACAATTTTTTGCTAATCATTTTCTCCTCAAAAGTGTTAAAAATAAATATCTTGCATGAAAAATATCACTATATGAATGATGTGAGATTCTACATTAAAAACTAGGAACTTAATTTTAATCCCTTATAGCATAAAATGGAAAAAAGTAATGTGGTGGGTGCACTAAACAATTTTCCAAGTAAATTTTGGGATAGAGAAACTCTAGCTAAACTAGGTGGGGAACTTGGATCTTTCATTTGTTTGAAAGAAAATGCATTATTGTTTGCCACACATAATGGCAAGAATTTGTGTTGAAATAGATGAAACTGGCACTAGAATGAATGAGCTAGAAATAATAATGGAGGATGGGGTGTGGGCTCAAAAAATTGAATGAAACTCCATGCCAACATGTGGAGTGGTAAATCAAAAAGAGGAAAGACCTAGAAGAGTCACAATAGGAAAAATTTGGGGGATAAGAACTTGGGGTTTGGGACATGTCTAAAGAGGCTACTCCAATAACAACCAACAACGAAAAAATGAAGGATTCTAGGGAAGGCACATCTCATGTCTTTTAGGATGTTCCAACTATTGGAAAACTAATACCAATGTTGGGCAAGATAACTGAGCCCACATTTCTAGCTAAGTCTAACAATCTTCTTGTCCTAAACGAAGCTAAAGAGACAAATGATGGATGAAGTGGAAGATATTCTAAAAGTTGGATGCAAACTGTTGGACATCACAAGGCCTTTGGAAGAGGATGAGGCCTAGGAAGAAAGGAATAATGAAGCATATCTAGAAGGTGAAGAACTACTTGAAGATAGGGAGCTACAAATAAACTCAAAAGATGAAAAAGAGCTATAAGATGACAACCCAATGATGGTTCATAGTGTTTTATAGGTTGAAGTGCTAAAATTGTAGCCCAAGGAATGTTGGAGCCAAAATTTGAGGAAGCTAGCTATTAAGCAAAGGGATATGGGAAAGAAATCCCCAGATTGTGGGAAAAGCAAGAAGGTAGGTAGAAAACCAAACTACAAAAAGGAGGGCTAAGTATGGTGAGGCTGAAGGACAAATCAAAATTACCAAAATAATGCTAAGATCCAGGAAGGGTGTTACCTTTCTTGGGGAATAATGAAGGTCCTTTTGTGGAATGTAACAAAAAGAATCTAGTGAGGTGCTTCATGAAGTTGTCAACAATTGATATTTTAATGATTCAAGAATCTAAAATGAGAAAAGATGATGGTGAAAGCTCTAAGACATATTGTAAATTGATGTGTTTGGAAGCAATGGACTCAAAGGGTGCTTTAGGGGGTCTAATCACTTTGTGGAGACCATAGTTTGTGTATGCAAAGAGGGTAGCATCTCAAACGTACTAGTTGGCTTGCAGAGTCATAAGTTTATCATCTAGCATTTCCTTCATCTTAGTCAATGTTTATGGACCCACTTGTTTCATTAAAAAGAAGGAAATTTGGGGGGAAACTGGCACCTTCCTAAATCTCAATCAAGGGGAGGTTTATATCTTGGGAAGTGATTACAATGCAATCTTGCACAACAGTTACAAACAAGTGGGAGTAAGAAGGAGATACCAATCTCAAATTAAATTTGAGCATTTTTTGTTGAATTCAATAATCTGATGGAAATATAAATAAACAAAAAATTCACTTTGAATAATTGACACTTGGGATTCAACAGTATTTTGATGAAGCCGGATAGATAAAGGTGATCTTGGAGCTTTCTCATTCACACTTGAAGGGAGTATTTTTCCTCACTTATGCTCAAATCACTTCCATATTAAGTTGGATATCATGGGGGATAAAAGGCCATCAAGATGTCCCTTCAAGTTTGAGTGTATGTGGATGAAAGCACAAAATTCCACAATTTGATCACACAATGGTGGGAAGAAATCAATCTGGAAGGCTCAAAGATGTTCCAAGTGGTCACAAAATTGAAACTGGTAAAACATAAACTCAAGGAACAAAACAAGTAGAATTTCAAGGATATTTTTGAGACAAAAACAAGGGTGAAGGAAGAACTAAGAAGTCTGAATGAAAAAGTCTTGGAGGTTGGAATGGGCTATGAGAATTTCTTGAAATAATGAGAACTTCTAAAATAATATGAAGAGGTGTAATCAAAGGAAGAGGTTTTTTTGGTGGAAATTTTCAAGAGAGACATAGATCAAAGAAGGGGGAAAAAATAAAAAATATTTTCATACTATAGCCAAGTTACATAGGGAGGTACGTCACATCACCAAAATTAAGAGAGCAGATAGGAGAGAGGATCCTAAATCTATTTCCCAAGAGATTGTCTCCTACTTCTATAATTTGTTAAATAATAGGGTAAACCCACAAAACTGGTTTACAATTCCAGTGAGGAAGGAAAAGTTGCAAAAACTTCCCCCATGCAAAAAAAATTGGTTTTTTTGTGTTTGAACAAAACTTTGGTTCAAGTGAACGAAAATTTGGTACAAGTGAACCCAAAGGAGGTTCGCTAGAACCTTGGTTTGAGTGAACCCATTAATTTTTGGGTCCCACAATTCCAAGGAAAAAACCAAAACAAAAGCTTTGTGGAATGGGGGTTCAATTGAACCTTGGTTCAAGCGAACCCTAGTTTGAGCAAACCCTGGTTCAAGCAAACCTCCAAGGGGGTTCACTCAAACCCCCCTTTTCCCCCCTTCTCCCCCTCTGGCACCAAAAAAACTCCATAATTTTTCCCTTTGAAGCTTGAGATGACGATGAAAATGGAGGAGACTTCATAGACCCAACTAGATGATGGTAGTCCTCAGAATGAGCTATCTAACAAATATATAATTTTAATATGTTTTTGTTTTATTATGTATTTATTTTTTTAGTTTGATGAAGCATAGGTTTTTCACCGAAAATCAAGCTCTTTGTTCTGCACATGTGGAAAAATAGCAGATTATCAAAAATAATATTGAAAAATATGAGTGCACTAGATATTGAAGTCATTGATGGACAACAAAAAATGATTGAATTTTAATATATACCAAAAAAATTATGTTGTATACGGTATGCCTATGTCTGAATTGTAATTGGTTTGACTTTAAAAATTGATTAAGAAAAAAAATATTCAATAAAACATTATGAAACTAGTTGGAAGCACTAGATATCGTAGTTACAAATCTAAATTCAAAAAAAAAAAAACTTTTATCTTTTGTGGAAAAAAATTTATGTTGTATATGGTGAGCGTCACTCCTTAAAAATGATGATTACTAAAAAAACTAGTTTTTGAAGGAGATGGAAAAAGAAGTGCAATCTAATTCTAAAAATTTTGAAAAAAAAATATTTAGAATATACAGACAAAATGTCACAAATCACTAGTTTGCATCATCTTCAAATTCCTCATGGTTTAGCCACTATAGGTGCCCGAAAGTAAAGATTTAGTTAGAAAAAATCAATTCACTGTCCATTTTGGCCAAAAATTGTAAACCAATATTGTGGGATCACCCAATATGGAGGTCTCAAATTTGGAATCTCAAAAAATTTTGATACAAGGAGTCCCCCAACTGATAATAAAGACACATAACAAAATGTTAATGGCTTCATTTATAGAAGAAGAGATCAAGATAGCTATCTTTCAACTCCACCCAGAACAAGCCCCCAACTCGAATGACTTTCCAACCAACTTTTTCCAACACTATTGGGACATTGTTGGTAAAGATCTAAGTACTGTAATTGACTATTATAAGGCTTCTAGTAAAATTCTAAGAGAATTGAACACGGTAAGTGCACCAATTTGTGACACAAAAATGGCTCTTAAGATTCCATTTTTTTTGTGAAATCTAGTATGTTGTTCACGAGAAAATGAAGATAGTTATTCTCAAAATTTCAATATGCAACAAGAATAAGAGTTGAAGTGCTCCAAGTCTACTTTAGAAGCTACTATTTCTTTTTAAATAGTGAAGATTAAGGGTTTCAAAAAGGGAGGCCACCAACAGTGGTTCTGATTTTATCAAAAAAAAAATAGTGTCTATTGTGGCCTCCCTTTTTTATTAACTTTTTTTTAGAATTTTTAAAATATGAATAGTGAGAAACTAGCTAATTTTTTATGAATTTTTGAAGTGGACACATCTTGAAAAGCTAAAATTTGAGTTTTCTCCCACCTTTTTTAAAAAAAATTAAAAAAAAATAATTTATTGTTTTCATTACATGTAGAATGGAGTCTACTTTATAAAAATGTATTTTTTCAAAATTTGATGAATGAGTAAAAATATATACTAAAACTAACACATGTTGGTTTTTGACAAAAAAAAATAAGGTGCTAATAAATGAAGTTACGGATGAAAACCTTAACATAATCAAAATGTTAAAAAAATATATGGTTATATAGGTAAGAGAGCCTAATGTCGTCACATTTTTTAAAAAACTTGCATTGAAAGATGTGCAAACTTGACGATTAGCATGACTAGAAATGTGTGAAATTTTGTTACCATTTCAAAATATCATGTCCTTGGCATGAAATGGTCATTTGGATGCCCAAAGAAAAATCCAACCCTTTGGGTTGGTATTTCCCAATGCAGCACATTTGGTGAGTGCCAAATGCAATGCAACATTTGGCGAGTGCTAATTGTATTGCATTGACAAAAGACTAACTTCACTTTATATTTCTCTCACTACCCCACTTTGGTAATGCTTAAAGTTTACAGTTTATGATCGAAGATGGATAGTTGAGGTTTTACCTTTCACTCCCTCTTAGCCACCCTCTTCTCCATCCTCCCATCCCCACTAGTCTCGATCCAAGTCTCTCCTTCCTTGTCTCATTATCCATCTCTCTCCCCCCTTTATCTCTTACCTATTTCTTCTTTCTCTCCCTGTCTCCAAATCTCTCCAACCTTGTTTCATTACCCACCTCTCTCCCCCTCTAGCTCTCATCTCATTCTTCTCTCTCTCGTCTTCCCTCTCCCTCCCCTTTCTAGGTCATCACCTCTTATATCCTCCTCCATATGTCTCTCACTTCCTCCCTGTGTAGCTCTCCATCCATCACTTATTACTCATCTATTGATACTTTCCTTTTACTCTCCCAAAATTCTCTCTCTCCCCTCTCTAGATCTCTCCCAACATCTCTCCCTATCTCCCTCTCTACATTTCCTTTGGAAGATATTCTAAAAGTTGGATGTGAATTGTTGGGAATCACAAGGCCTTTTGAAGAGGATGAGGCCTAGGAAATAAGGAATATTGAAGCAAATCTAGAAGGTGAAGAACTACTTGAATATGGGGATCTACAAATAAACTTAGAAGAGGAAAAAGAGCTAGAAGATGACAACCCAATGATGGTTGATAGTGTTTTAGAGGCTAAAGTGCTAGAATTGTAGCCCAAGGAAGCATGTACCAAAAATATATGGAATCTAGGTATTAAGCAAAGAGATGTGGGAAATAAATCCCCAAATTGCAACAAAAGCAAAAAGGTAGGAAGGAAACCAAACTGTCAAAAGGAGGGTTGAGGATGCTGAGGTTGAAGCCCAAATAAAAATTACCACAATGATGTTAAGATCTGAGAAGGGTGTTATCATTCTAGGAGAGAAATGAGGATCCTTTAGTGGAATACTAGGGGCTTAAATGCCCCTAAAAAAAATCCTTGTTGAGGCACTTCATGAAGATGTCAATTGTTGATATTTTTATGATTCAAGAATCCAAAATGAGAAAAGAGGATGTTGAATGCTTTAAGAAATATTTTAAATTGTGGTGTTTGGAATCAATAGACTCAGAGGGTACTTTAGGGGGTAAAATCACTTTGTGGAGACCTTACTTTGTTTATGTAGAGAGGGTAACAACTCAAAGGCACCAGTTGGCTTGCAAAGTGAGAAGTGTATCATCTAACCTTTCCTTCATCTTAGTAAACATTTAAGGACCCACCTGTTTTATTCAAAAGAAGGAAATTTTGGGGGAAATTGTCACCTTCCTAACTCTCAATCAAGAGGAGGTCTATATCCTGGGCTGTGATTACAATTCAATATTTCAAAATATTGAAAAACAAGGGGGAGTAAGAAGGATTAGGGTTCAAGGTTGATGGTTGATGGTTAAGGGTTTAATGTATAGGGTTGAGGGTTGAGGGAATAGGGTTTAATTTTTGTTGGTTTAGGGGTTAAGGGTTTAATTCTTGAGGGTTGAGATATTAGAGTTTAAGGGTTTACGTTTGAAGGATCATGGTTTAAGGTATAGGGTTGAGAGTTGAGGGTTTAAGGGTTTAGGGTTTTTGGGTTGAGGATTGAGGATTGAGGATTGAAGGTTTAAGGGTTGAGGGTTGAGGGTTTAATGGTTTAGTGTTGAGGATTAGGGTTTAAGGGTTGAGGTTTTAGGGTGTAAGGGTTGATATTTTAAGGCTTGTGAGTTGAAGGATTAGGGTTTAGGGTTTAAGGGTTGAGGGTTGAAGGATTAGGGTTTAAGGTATAGGCTTGAAGGATTAGGGTTGAGGGTTGAGAGATTAAGGGTTTAGGGTTTAAGGGTTAGGCTCAAGGGATTAGGGTTTAAGGGCTGAGGGTTGAAGGATTAGGGTTGAGGGTTGATAGTTTAAGGGTTTAGGCTCGAGGGATTAGGGTTTAAGATATAGGGTTGAGGGCTTTGTAGAGTCCCTACTACTATATAGTAAACTTGGTGTCAATGCCACAATTTAGAAAGGAAAGCTAGCTGAATAGTCCACTTGAACCTTTGGAAAGACCTTAATTGAATTATCGACTAGTAAGATTGTGATGGTACTAGAATTGTATGTTCTTTCAAAGACACAAGACTACCTAAATCATCCTATCATAGGTTTTTACACTTTGTAAGAAATCATAAAAATTCATAACAATAAAAGAAGTAATGCTAACATTATTGCTACAAGTTCCTATAGTATAATACTGTGACTAATTCATTGTCAAGGAATGAATGCTAGAATTTAACTAGTAATATTAACTAAACCTACACTCTAGTGTAAAATAAGATTGAGAAAAGTAAGGCATAAATGTGAAGCAAAAATTGTTCATGAATCTATTTACTATTGTAACATAAGGAATCTAATTAACATAACATGAATTTATGGAATAACTACTAAAATAGAAGTAATTATACAAAAAATGAAGTGAGGGACAATTACCTTGATTGGCACTCGGGAAAGTGATTGTCTCCACTAATTTAACCCAAATCTAGCTTCTTAGATTAACACAATCATAATAACTTAATCCATTCGTTGCATAACTTAAAATATCACATAAGATAATTCTTCTAGTAGATATTATTCATGAAATCATGATTGAGAAATAAACATTATATATGTAAGAACAATTAACTAAAAATATCTAATAGCTATATCTGCTACTGAACAATCAACTAACTCCCTAATGCCTCAACCATATAGCCATACATATAGGCATGAGGGAGTTTGTTAAAACAAGGTCTCTAAACTAAAATTATAAATCATCACTCCCTATATATTAGAGCATGATAAATACTAAGCAATCTAAACTATAACTGAAAAAGGATGAAGAGTCCAAATGGAATTATGACTCTGTTACAACAAGAATTAGAATGTGGACTATTTGAAATAGTCATGTTGAACTCCTTACTGTAATAAAGTTATTCTCCTTCAAATTCATTATTGAATGTCACAATGATGCACAACCATCTCTTCATTTCTACAATTGCTACATTCAACTTATTTTGGAACCTCCCCTATATCGTTGTCTAGAAACTCCTTTGGTTGTGGGTTGTACCTTCAATTTTTGTGGGCTATAGTCTACCTCCTCTGGTTCCTTGGCTACAAAGATTTAGTTCATAGAACAACTGCACAATATTAATAACCATAGCTAAGTAGAGATTTCCATTTCAATTCATACACATCCATACATCAATTATACAATAACTATCACATTATAACCATATTTCCATATACTTAAAATCATGTTTAGGTTTGCATAATGAGCATAAAATATACTATAGTGCACGATTATGTATGAGATAAGTATCTAAGAATGTCTATGATCTTGGATTAAAATATCAAAAAACTAACTAATAACTAGACTCATCATTCCCATAACTACCCATTTACTTGTCCTCAAGCAGATCAACTAGGGTTGGAGGTTGTAGTGCAAAGTGATTTCCCTAAGATCTGTGACAACATTCACTCCTTTAATAAATTTCAAATAAGACCCTCTATAGCATGCAATTTTGTTCATTTTAGTAACCTCGGCTTTCTAAAATTCCTCATTATTCTCCCCTATCTAGTGTGGTACTGGGTAGAGAAGCATTGTCGACTGGAAGGTGAGTGGTACCCATTCAAGTCCTTTTTCTTTGGAAATATCCATGATGTACCTACATGTTCCCTCAAGCATTGCCATAAAATTATAAATAGCATGGGGCTCTTTCCTCTACAACTTAGGGGTTAAATTGTTCCATATCTCTTGCACAAATTGGTAGCAATGATGGATGAGTCCAACAATAAATATTTGCATCCTTCTATAATCTTGCATTCTCAAATTTATGATTTTTCTACCCAAACCTTTTTGCTGCAAAAATTTTAATCATTCTTTTATGATCACATTAGAGGTTTAGATTCCTTTCTAATTGGGAGAGCAATTGATTTCTCTCTCTACATACTCTTGCATGATTTCACCCCTATACTTTTAATTCCTGAGATATGATGCTAATCCCCTTAATTGAAAATCTCCCACAAACATTAATTGGTTCCATTCTATGTCTTCTGGCATAACATAATAATTTAATTAGTTTTCACACAATCGATCTTGTTCTTTTGGTGTGATATCCAAAAAAACATTTAGAAAATCAAATTTCCTACTCATAACAACAAGTTGATCACTAGTCAATCTACTAAAGTGATAACTCAAGGAATTTTCCTACAAAAATACAACATATGTACTAGCTAGAGGTCTGCATTTAATAATCTATATGGATTCTTTCATCTTGATTGCTAATCTTTTCAATTATGTATCCTTACTCTTTAATATTCTAGTATGCTCTAAAACCATTGTTTCTTTTTCTTTCTTCCAATTCTCCTTCTACCAAGAGAATTACTTCCCATAGTTGGTAACCTAAGGACATGGTTGTATGATAGGTTATATTTTTGTAGAAAGGGGTCTTCTATTCTCAGTTGCAAACTCCTTGTTCCCTGCTTTAACCATTGCTAGTTGTGCAAGAATGTCTAACATTGACCCATCCCCATAAGTATGCAATTTCTCCTCTAATTCATGAATTTTCAATTCCCTTTCCTTGTCCCTTTGTTCATAGGTTTTTACCAGTTCTAATTGTCTGGTCCTCTCTAGTGCTTCTTGTAATTCCTTTCTGACATTTCTTTCCTCTAAAAACACATCCTCATCCTTAAAAAACTATTCATCGCCACCCTCTATGTACTCATAACCATCACTGTTAGGATGAATTGGGGTTATTTTCTTGGTTTTTTTTGCAACAAAAATATCCTATAAATATGATTCATAGGTGGTGTATATGTATCGTTTCCTTTTTGTGGGAACATTTTCATTTTCAAATACATTGTCTTTTAGTTCTGATTCAATTCCTACTATCACAATATATTCTTCTTATTTTGGTTTCTCAATACTACCCCTCATGGAACCTTTCCTTTTTAGGTGGTGTGAATACGTTGGTTTAGTGGGCTTATTTTTTGCACCTTTGAAGGTGTAGTGGAAGAACCACCTCTCTTCTTTCTAGTTTTTGGTTAGAAGAAGCTAGGGTTTCATGTATCTCTTTGTTGTGGGTTGATCAGATATTGTGTGTGGTGATATTTGCACACTTTTCTCCTCTAGTTCTCCCCTACTATAGGTAGGTGAAGTAGCAGGAGAAACATAGGTAATTTCCCTTAAAGATGCAGCAAGTGACTCTAGGTTTTCTAGGATTGTTGGTTCCTCAAGAATATTATGAATATCTTCACAAATCAAAAAGCTCTCCTAGGAAACCTGTGGATATTGAACCCTAAGGCTTCTCTTTACTAAGAAGGTAACCAAATAGTAATGTGACAGAGCTTAATCATTTATTTTCCTTTGATACTTAAGCCCCATTCTCTTTAACAAATTATAGAGGAAATTAGGTATATTAACCACTCTATTGTGACAAAGGTAACTCAAAAGCTTAAAATGTACAATATATAGAAGGGATTGTGTACCATCACAAGTGATATATTTAATAATGTAACAAGCATAAGAATCCCATACCCATTGAAGTGACAATCTCTTGGTTCCTTGTGATGATGAGTCAATATTTTTTCTAGGATCCCTTAATTTGTCCCTAGCAGCTACTACATTTTCTCTGACATGGAATTTAGTTCCATTTCTTGGTAGACCAGATACCTATATAATTGAAGCCTCTAAAGCATTCACTCTTAATCCTCTGATAGTGGCTTCATCATATTGTAGTGTTGTTATAAATGGCCTTGTCATGTCTTCATTGTATTCAGTTAACTTCAAAAAGTAATCTAACCATCTTGCTCTTATGAAAATCAGTAAGATTGATTTGTCCTCTAATACCTATTGGTATGTGTTCTCTCCTGACAATATCACCTCCCATGATGCGATAATATTACTCTACTCTTGTTCAAATTCTATAAATTTTAGCTCACAATTCAAATTCAACAACTTATCAACCCTTTATGTCTACTATACCTGCATGCACTTTTTCCACTACAACTTCAATTGCTATCTCCTCTCCCTCTGTTTTAGTTTTTTTAGCTTAAATTAATTTAGAAATTGGCTACGAATTAGGGAATAGATGAAAAGAAGGTTGTAAAAAGGGAAAAAAGGGTTGTGTTTATATTTTTGCTTGTTTCTTTTGGTGGATTTTTTTTGAAAACCCTAAAAATAATATACTATCTCAACCTCCAACTAAAATCTTGAAGTGGCCTCACTTCAATGTACGTTTTAAGGAGAAGGGAATGATTATAGTTTATGGAAATAAAATTAATGGATATAAAACATGTAAAATTAAATGTAAGGACATATTGCAAGCATTGGAAATCGATGTTCATTATGAAAAGTTAGTATGTGTACTTGTCACTTTGAATGAACTTAACTATGTGCATGTGATCTATTGTAAGAGTATTCATAGCTTCATTGTGATTTGACATTGGTAATTACAATTGGTGATGGTGGAAATGATAGGTTGGTGCATGTGGATTAGAGGATATGGTATGTACAGTTGATGGAATGTGAAGTGATAGTTCAAATGCATGAAATTCAAGATAGGTGACATGGAATGGAGTGGTTAAGCTACATGTAGGGATATGACAGGCTTGTGGATACTTGTGCAAAAAAGGTGGAATGAATATGGATGATATGAAATTAAGTTCGCACATTCTTTTGAATTTACTAATAGGTCCCAAACTAAAATTTGGCATATTTTATGTATGAAGCTATAGTTCCCTATTGCATAGTGGAGCATTCTTGAAAATGATTATGTTTTTCTCACCTGTGCAGTGTGTGTATGTGAAGTGGGATAAATAATTATACCTAAGTGATCGTAGGAGATGAGATGTGCAACTTATCTGCTAAGTCACTATGAAAACTAGAAGTATCTACTGCTAAGTTGTTAACTTGTGGTAGTATGTTTCTATCAGATCCACTGCTTTGACCATATTGATGCATGAGAGAAAGAAGGAAATCATATTTATTTGTTATCTTTTCGTTTATCTCCATTTTGTGGCCATTAACTAACAGTAAAATTATAACTTCATCTATGTTCTACAATTTGACTACTCCATTGAGGAATACCTGATGTATTTCATATGGTCCCAACCATCTAGATTGTAGCTTCCCCTTATAATCTTTGTATCTGGAACCATATAATAAATCCTAGTCACCCACATTGAACTTTTTAGTCTATAAACTGATCATGTCATTTAGTCTTCTATTTCTTAATTAGCTTTATGTGATGCATGGCCTCCATTATAGTTTCATCTAACCCATTTAGATTGTGTATTCTCTCCTTTTGTGTTTTTTCCAAGTCCATTTCTAGTTCAACAATTATTCTAAGTATCTTGTATTCAAAATCTATTGGAAATATTTTGTTTTACCATAGACCAAATCATAAGGTGTAAAACCTATAGTTGTTTTCCATGTTGTCCTATAGGCCCATAGTACTTCAAGTAATCTAGTTGCATAATATTTTCTATGAATCTGCACTATTTTGGTTAGAATATCTTCAATTTCTCTATTTGTAACCTCCACCTACCTGTTGGCTTAGGGGTGATAAGGTGCTGATTTTCTAAGTCTAATTTCATATCCTTTAACCAATTTATAAATGAGTTCAAAAGTGAATTGGTAACCTTGACTAGTTATAATTTTATTAGGTACTTTGTACCTAGTAAAGATATCTTCATACATTAACTTATCTACATTTCCATTTCTAGTAAACTCTAATTCCTTGCCTTCAACCCTTTTTGTCAGATAATCTATTCAAACAAAAATGTACTCTTTGTTATCAGATGCTAGTGAAATTGGGCCAATGAAGTTTAGCCCCCATTTGTCAAATGGTGCTAATTCCAATTATGGTTGTAAAGGAATCTCATTTTTCCTTATTGGCTTTCTCATCCTTTGACATGTATCATAGCTCCTTGTATACTTTATTGAATCCTTATGAAGAGTTGGCCAATAGTAGCCAGTTGTCAAGATTTGGAGTGTAGTCCTTTTGCTTACAAAATGATCCCCACAAGGCTCATCATGGTGAGATTTTAGGATGTCAAATACCTCATCCTCTCTTATACATCTTCTCATAATATTATATGGGCTTGTATAGAACAAATAACCAACTATAAGAATGTGGAATGCTTTTATGCACCAGTTGTCTCTTTTATGTAGGAGAAAAATGTTATGGTATCTACCATGCCACTAAGTAATTTACAATATCAACAAACCACAATGTGTTTACATTGAGAGAAAAAAATTCTCATCTAGAAAATAATCATCCACAACACCTTCTTCTAGCTATGTAGGAAATATAAATAGAAAATCTACCACCACATTAGCTTTCCCAGGCTTATCGAATGTGGTTATATCAAACTCCTGTAGTGTAAGAGAGGGAGACCAACCAAGTTCAAGTCCCTAGGCTATGGAGAGATAGGAGTGAAAGGTTGCTCTAACTTACCTTAGCTTAAATGAGTTTTGAAATGAGGGACGGGAATGATGTGGACTATGAGGTCCTTAACCACTCTGCAGACTTGAGATTTGAGATGGGGCTAGGTGTTCCAATTTTTGGGTCCCACACTATACCTTAGGAAGCTCTCTACTTGAGGATGAAAGTGTGGTTTTAGGATAACAACAAGACGGACTGGAATCTCTCAGGTGCGCTAGTGTCTATAGGACTAGAGGACTAAAAAGGCAAGGTTAACCACTAGAAAACAAACTAATGACCTAGCTAATGGTTTTTAAGGGAACAAAATAACACTATGAAATAAGAAATATACAAATGGATGTGATAAAGTAAGTAGATTAAAGCTAGGGTGACAAGAATGATCTCACAAAAGAGCTTGTTTGCCAACTAGCTCAACAAAGCACATCCACCTACACACAAGAAAGAGGGAAATTTTTTGGGGTTGTATAGTGGCCTGCCTCAGTCAGACCCCCATTTTGGTGTTTCCACCTCCACAAACAGCCAAGTTTGCAACAATGGAGAAATATATGATAAAGAAGGAAATGAAGTAAATAACAAAAAAACACTACAAAATAGTAAGATGCTACCCAACCAAATCGTAGAGGAGAGGAGTAAAAATCTTGCCACTCCTCCAAGATCTAGCTAGCTAATGGAGGAGAAAATGATAGGACTCAAGCCCCTGTTGTAATGGAGTTGTTCCACACTTGCTTTAGATATTTGATGGAGTGTTGTTGTTTTTGCTATGAAATGCAAAGTGATGCTTGAAGGCTGAAAGTGTAAGAAGTGAAAGCTATAATGCTTGGAGAATGCTTGGAGACATTTTGTAGAGGATGGATTGAATTCTTAGAGGATGAAATGAAGGAATGAAGAGTGAATTTGAAGGAGAGAATGAGGAAAGGGGCCATATTCAGGTTGGTTGGTTGAAGAGGGAATTACAAATTGACCTCTAATGGCAAGTGTAACACCTCTGTAGGCTCTATACGTAGAAATCTGCTAGGGATGTAAGCGCATCGCATGAAAGTCTACACATTGTATGGATGTATACACATCACGTGGATGTTTACACATCACGTGGGCATCCTCAACAGTTATCCCTCTACTAACACACAAAATGAATGCCAGGTGGAATGAAGGAAATGGGCTTATGTGGAATTTAGCCTTCGAATTTGGTTTTCTAAAGTGAGGAAGGGTAAAAGAGGAATTTGCATAAAGGATGAAAATTCACTCCTATACATTTCCCCCCTCTTTAGTGAGCATCAATACTAATGAGTGCTTTGGTAATGTAGATCAGAGAAATAGTAGAGTTAGAAATGAATACCTAAACCATCAAGGAAGCAGACCATGATCTGGCAAGCTCGAGAGTGCAAGAAAAGTAAAGGACTCCATAGCCCTACAGTACTATGAAGCTGAAGAATGAAAGCATCTTACAAGCTCACAAACCTAAAAGGAGGCAACCTACAAGATCTCTCACATGAAGGAAACCCTAAGAATAAAGTGCTTCACAAGCCTACAAACTTGCAAGGGAGGTGTCCCCCAAGATCTCTCACATAGAGGATACCCAAAAAAGCTCCTTATAGACCCACAAACCTACAAGGAAGTGTCCCCCAAGATCTCTCATATGGATGAAGCTGAGAAAGTGCCCTATAGACCTGTAGACCTGCAGGGAAGTTGTCCTTCAAGACCTCTCACATGAAGGAAACCCAAAAAATTTCCTTACAATCTTGTAAACCTGCAAGGAAGCGTCCCCCAAGATCTCTTACATGGAGGAAGCTAAGAAAGCACCCTACAAACCCATAGACCTATAGGGAAGGTGTCCTTTAAGATCTGCCACATGAAGGAAACCCAAGAAAGTTCCCACAGACCCGCAGACCTACAGGGGAGCCACCTTGAAGATCTCTCACATGGAGGAAGCTCTGAAAAAGCATCCTACAGGCCCACAAGCATACAGGAATGTATCCCCCAAGATATCTCACATGGAGGAAACCCAGGGAAAAGGGACTGCATAGAGTCAGAAAGTGGATTCACAAGGGCACCTACAAAGCGACATGTTTACCCACAAATAGAACATGTCAAAAAGTGGCCACACAGGAAAAGTAAGTGGATAGTCATGCAAACTATTAACAAGTTGGAAACTTTCAAAGGGGTCCCTCGGGAGCCCGACATGAAGAAGGGGGTCCACTCAAGGGGTGCACTATTTGAAAGTACAAAAGAGATGTTTCTTTCTCGAATCAATTCATCATCAATGAATCCTTTTGAAAGATGTTCACTTCATCAAGGAATTCAAAAGGAAGAATATGCCCCCATGCGAGGGGAAGATCAAAGTTGTTCCCACTTTAGAGAAACATTCTCAAGTTCTTTCTTTATGAACCCATGATGAAGGAAACACATTCCATTAGGGTTTTGAGTCAAGAATGTGATTCTTGAAAAGAGATTTGTGAAGACTCTCGAGAAAAGATTTGTTAGAAACAAATGCATTTTCTAAAAATCAAAATGTTGTTGAAGTGGCATTGTCACACATGAAAGGGACAACTCAAGCAAAGGATAGAAAGATAAAGGAAAACCTAAAAAGAGAAAAGATAACAAAAACAAAGGGAACAAGGGTAGCTTGATGTTTTTAAGTTAGAACTACTCATATATATATGTATATATATATGTATGTATATATATGTATGTATGTATGTATATATATATATGTATGTAAGCATGTATAGTAATAGTATATAAAATGAACTGTCATCAACCCCTATAACGCCCCACTGTGCAAACCCCAAAGGACAATAGAAACAATAAATTACGAGACAACTTTTTTTTTTAAATAAGAATAATTCACAAGATAAACATGAACATATATTGCATATAAAGCAATTATACAATCACAATGACCATTACATCCTTTGGGGTACACAAGATGAAATCACGAAGTCCTAAAACTAATACCATAATGATAACAGACAAATCAATATTACATAAAGATAACATCCAACCATCCATGATCAAAAGAGATGAAAAAGATACATATAACATTTTATTAATAGTTCAATATGCCAATTGTGGAGTATATTTCTATAGATACAACACCATTTAGAATTACATACTATGAAACATTAACACATAAAAGTACCAAGTATTTATATACATTTCATGAATGGCAAGCACCCATCAGCTATCATAAATTAAGGTCAAGGGTTACAATCATTACAATGATAATAAAAGTTACATCGTATAAGAGATATAGTGATACAAATGTGTTTCTCAACATATATGGGAACAATACAATAAGATAGATTAATACAAGTAAAAAGGTGAATACAAAGTAACAAGATCAGCTTCGACTCAGGTACAATCTTGAAGTCGCCACAAGAGGCACATATCTGCACAGCTCGATCCTTGGCTAGGGACCGAATGGGGTGCATAGCACATTCCATCTGACCATGTGGACCTGAAAGTCCACCCCTCGTGCTAGGAGTTGACAAGAAAGATCCCCATATCACAATCCAAAACAATCAAACAAACCAATAGAAAACCAAACTCCACAACAAGGATATCATCAATCATAAGATAGCAAGCCACAACATTGCCATCACTTAGCCAAAATAAAATAATGAAAAGTCCAACATAACCAAATGTCAAGATTATAGCTCAAAAATAAATAACCATAAGAGGTGTCAACAACAAAAGGATCCAAGCCTTCAAATTAAATTGCAATATCAACCAACAATAAATATCAAGGGCACCTTTCATTAACATTAAACAAGTTTCCATGAGGCATGTATGCAACACTAAAAGATAGAACTTGGAGGCTTCAACAACAATCACCAAGAACCAATTGCCTCAACAACATCAACAATTCCAACAACACTCCCAGAGGCTACCAAACAAAGGAAAATAAATGAGTATTGTAGGAGAGTGTCATCGCATGGCCTTACATGGATTTTCCAGGCAACCTATCACAAGGTACCGCCTCCATGTATGGTTATCCAGGCTGCCTATATCAAGGTGACCGCTCCATAGGGTGACTCATGTGGAACCACTTACCTTTTGTGAGGACAAGACAATGATCTTACCAACCAGGTCTTCTCATCCCATCCTTAGTCTGTGAAAGCACTAATGGTATGGGTGAGGCTCATAATTAATCTTGTTTAGTGTTTATCTAACCAACCTACTAGTTAATTAATTACATTATCACTTGATTAAGAAACTCTTCCATGGGTTACCCAGATAGCCCCTTTGTGCACTGGCCCCCATGAAGAGCCACTCTCCCTACGGGTACAAAATCAAAACATACAAGGGGTGTACCTCATCTCACATAAAAATCAAGGAGTACATATCTCACAAAATGTGAGGCAAGAACCATCTTGCAAATCCATTCCATATCACTGAAATCAAGAACAAGGAGGTAAAAAATGATTTATCTAATTGAATAGTGCTTTACTCTTTTCAAATACCTAAATGAAACTAGTACTATCACTATCATATCCCAACCTCAACACAACCCTATTCACACCTTTAACTAGTAAAAATGGCACAATCACATAAATATTAATAATACACAAATGCATGCATATAAGGATATATATATATATATATATATATATATATATGTATATATGTATGTGTGTGTGTCTTTTACTTATTATATCTAAATTACTCACTTGTACTCATATAAATAATTATGATGATTTAATTAAATACCCTTTTAGTTAAGGTCTTAACATTGTTAATGAGATTATTGTACAAGCACATCTAAACATGAATGACTTTATTTGTTACATATATTAGAATTACTATTTAAATTAATAATACCCTTCATAATAAACTATCACTATTTGTTTTTAAATTATTCATATTTAATAAATGCATCTATTTGTATACATATTCCATTTACTTTCTTTAAAGAGAATTATCCCATTTAAAATACAAAAGATGCCTTCTAATTTATTTTATCTTTATTTAACTTAGTGCTTTTCCCCATAGCAAGGAAAATGGTAGTTTCTTTATTAAAAGAACATTAAGGAAACTATATATTTATTTTTCCTAAAAAGAAATAAAGACTTCATAATGAAATAAATGTGGAGCTTCCTACTTACTCCATTGAATAAATACTAATTCCCATTTTGCCACCTTCTTTTAAAAGTAGGGAAGAGAAATAAAAATAAAGTAATTTCCTTTCTTAGAGTTTTAATGCATTTCTAGTAGTACTAGATTTTATTCATAAATAAAGTCTAAATTTTGGTTTATACGAATCTCTCTTTTCCTTCAGAGAATGTGAATCTTACTTCCCCACTCCTCTTTTAATATCTTGTTTACATTTCCTCTTTCTTTTTATTATTCTATTTCTCTTAAGAGCACGGGACTTGGATAACCCACTCTTTTTACTTATGAGGGAAACGAAAGCATGAAAATTTAAACATCCCAAGACTAGGTTTTTAATCCTTGTTCCTGAACTCCCGTGAGAGATTCTTTGTGACTTATCCTAGGATTTCAAAGCACCACTGTATTTTAAAGCTTTTATATTTGATACACAACAAAGAGAGTTGTTAACCATAATTCAGATCATTTTACGAATATCCTCAGAACCTATGAACATCATTCAAATTGAATAAATATTACATGGTTACAGGAAATGCAAGATGGCATTGCAATAGAATACAAAGGGGGTTCGATTGCAGATGAAACCTATCAGGTTCAAAACACAATATTTAAGTGACAGAGAATCATTTTATTTATTTATTTTATTTTCTTAAGTGTCGCTGCCTGGATATTCCATTCCAAACAGAAATAATTAGTAAGGTTTGCAAATAAAATTTTCAAATGATCTAATAGTGGTTGGATGCACCAAGAACAAGAATAAAGTGAATGGAGGGTAAGCACAAAATAGGGGACCATACTATAAAAATCAGATGTTGTATATAAAAGATAGAAATTGATCGATGCAAGAGAAATTGATCTAAGAGATGTAAGACAAAACAGGGATAGTGATATTAGACAAACTAAGTAATGAAGAATTGTGTCGGCATTCTAATTGCCCCTCACACAGCTGCTACTATACTCACATGATTGAAAGAAGATGAGCATGAAAAATGCAAGGAACACAAGCTAAAAAAAAATGCCTCACAGAGATGTCATCTCAAGGAATGAAATGCAGTGAATACAGAATGTGCACAAAGTGGATTTCGCAAGGAAGCTTTCAGAATCTTTAAATTAATGAAGCAATATGAAACACTTCCTTGCATTGCAAGCTTTTCCCATGTTCTAGGTACCTACAGCTAGGCAAGTTTAGTGGATGAGGGGTGCCCATACTTCATACACTAGCAACCCCTAGGTTTAAACACATGCATTGTGTGGGCACACAGACAGGACGTGTGAACTGTTTTACAGAATGCCTCAAGAGGTGTGATCTCATGAAATGTAATGATTGCAGAGTATGCATGACATGGGTGTGCTGAAAAGGCTTAAGACACATTCAAGCAAATGTGATTTAGCAGGTTGCCAAGAGAATCAGGGAGATTAT
Organism: Sequoia sempervirens; assembly: GCA_007258455.2. Lineage (NCBI taxonomy): Eukaryota > Viridiplantae > Streptophyta > Pinopsida > Cupressales > Cupressaceae > Sequoia > Sequoia sempervirens. The sequence goes on along the minus strand of VDFB02072274.1, from coordinate 96,571,355 downwards.
TTAAACTTTTACACCCTTCTATGCTCAAGTTGCTACAACTACATTGGATTGCCAGAAAAATCAGACAGATTATTTAAACCTTTAAACTTCCTATTATGTTCAGGCGTCGTAGTTGAGATAGGTTGACAATGGAATCAGAGAGATTATTTAAACCTCTACAACATTCTATTTTTGAGTAGTGTAGAAGTGATAGGTTGCCAATGGAATTAGGGAGGTTATTTACACCTCTACAGTCTTCTACGCTCAAGTGTTGCTGCTGTGATAGGTTGCCAATGGTATAAGGGACTTTATTTAAATTTGTACACCCTCTAAAATCTAAACATTGCAGCAGTGGGAGGTTGTCGATAGTAGCAGGGAGATTATATGCATATGATTAAAAGAAATTACCCAACACCCTGGGTGAAAGGAATAAAAGGATTGGCAACCAAGGAATTAAATTAAAATAGTTTAGGAAGCATAAAAAAGAAATGGAAATTACCTTCACCTAACTGGTGCAGCTCCCCTGTAAGTCCTCTTCTCTCCTTCTTTCCTCCCCTCCCACTACTGGCCCCCTGTAAACATTAATCCATCCCATAAAAATTAATGACCCCATTCTCTGATGTTTCCCCCAAAAAAAAAGATGCAAACCAAGGAAGAAATGCATGCAAAATAATGATGCCAAAACAAGGCACGTGGAATGCTTGACAGAATCCTCCAATGGTCCCTCTCCCAGGGAGATAAGCATGCAAAAATATGGAAGCTTAGGCAAGGCATGTGTACAGTTTGATAGATGCCTTCAGACACGTGGCCCCCAAGGAATGCCACCTGAAGAACAATTTCCTAACTATTTCTACTAATGTTTTAGCTTAATATTTTCTAACTCTATTTTATATACACTTTAATCTCCTCTTAATACATAAATACTATTTTCTTTAATTTAAAATTAAATTATTTCTCAATCAATTAATTAAAATCTAGGGACAATAATATTCATTTTTTATTTATTTTCAATTATTAATTCATTTGAACACATTATTTGATTTAACAATACATATAATGTCATTTCATTAACAAAATTTACCTAATTATCAATTCAAGTTACCTTTTAATTTATATTAATTTAATTAAATTGATGAATCAAGGTTAATCTAAATATTAACTTTATCACATAATTATAAAATCAAATTAAGTAATATAATCATGGAGTCAAAAAGATGTTGCAATTCAATCAACCATACTTACTCAAACGTGACGTAGGAGCATCCAGTGGTGTAAGAGCAATCTTGCATCACCCAAAAAAATAGTTAAATTTCAAGTTTATCATTTTTCAGATGTTTTTACATTTTTGGATACCCTTTTCGTCATAATGAAATTCTCAATTTATGGTTTTTATTTTCTATTCCTTGGTTGAAAGATATTGCAGTTTTAGTTTCCCAGATTTGCACGTAAAAATCTTCCAAGTGGGATTTGAGGCACTTAGAGCTTCCGAATCAGCCCCGAAACTTGCCAAAATTGGCGTAAAAAATTTCAATCATGTTTTTGACTTCGAGACCTTTCCAACGGTTCAAACGGTTCACGAATCGGAGTCCCGGATTAAAAGTTATGGCCCCAGGAAGTTGGCGCACTTTCTAGAAGATACCATTGCAATGCTCTTTTTTAAAATTTGAACTTCATGTTGTAAATTTTCAGTGCTAAACCACTTAAACTCAATTTGAATTTTTTTTTGGCTCCAAACCAATGAGGAGCTCTATTTATAGGCAGGTTTTCTAATTTTTGGGTAGCTTTTTGGGGACAAGCTCGCATATTGCGAAAGGGTTATTCTGTAGCTTTCTGTAGCTTGCATGTGTTGTAGAACTTGGGGATTTGAGATCCTCTGCATGTAAGAAGCTCCATTTTCTGAATAATAAAATTATTATTTTATTTGTGGGTTATTTTCTGTGTCTCGGGTTGCACCCTCATCAAGTGGTATCAAAGCGGGTTTTTCTTGAGTGTGTGGAGAGATCGTCGATCGTGAGGCAGTTCACACCAGGACTGTGGTTGTGGGTTGAGTTCAAGAAAGATTTCTCCAAGAGTGATGCCTGGTAGTTGTGGTGGTGCAGAGGTGGTCAAGGCGGAAAAGATGCTGTGGAAGAGATGCACTAGTAGCCCTCCAAAAATAGGTTGATGCATTACAAGAGCAGTTGAGAAGAGGGTTAAACCTGAGGGAGGAAAGTGAGGAAGAAGGTTCAGATGTAGAAGAGGAAGAAGAAGCAATTGATCAAGACCAAATGCGGCTAATAAGGTCCATTTTGAAGATCGGGAAAAGACCCAAAGCAGAAGTCCCCAGTTATTCCGGAAGTCTAAACCCGGAAGAGTTGATCGATTGGATCAATGAGCTAGAAGAATATTTTGAGTATAAGGAAATAGAGGACCCAGATCGGGTTAAGTTTACAAAAATGAAGCTAAAGGTTCATGCCAGTATTTGGTGGAAAGAGGTCCAGTTGGAAAAAAATTGAAGAGGAAAATTCAAGATCACCAGATGGGATCGCATGGTAGAGAAACTAAAGAAGCAGTTCATACCAGTGGACTACAAGTTAGATCTATTGAAGAAATTGCAAGGGTTGAAGCAAGGAAGTAGTTCTGTGAAATAATATACTGAAGATTTTCACAAGATAATCATTAGAACGGGTCACATAGAGGCCAATAAGGAGAAGGTAGCCCGATACCTTAATGGGTTATGACCAAGCATTCAGGAGGAGTTAAGCCTAGTCAGAATGACCACCATTGAGGATGTGTATAAGTTTTCTCTAAAGGTGGAAGAGAAGCTAAACAAAAGATTCGATGGAAAGAAAAAAGGACGAGGAGGTCAAAGTGGAAGGGACAATTGAAGACCTTCAAGAAGCTGAAATGATGATGAAAAAAAAGTGAAGATGTGGGTACCAGCCGAAGCCAAAGGAATGAAAACTTCTACTGCCCTCGTGATCAAAATAGTGGTGATCAAAGAGGTAGAGGACAAGAGAGATATGGACAAGGCTCTGGAAGAGGTGGTTTCAGAGGAACATGTTTCTAGTGTGGTGAAGAAGGGCATCAAGCCTATGAATGTCCACAACACCAAGGAAGGGCTGACAAAAGGCCAGAAGGTCATGGAAGGGTTGCACATGCAGATGAGGAGACCTAATCTGAACATTCAGATGATGCTGAAAGGGGAAAAACCCTAGTGATTAGGAAAGCCCTAGTGACTGAAGAAAAGGAACTAGAACAGAGGAAGAATTTGTTTCGCACAAGGTGCAAGTGTGAAGGAAAATGTTGTGATGTCATTATTGATGGTGGGAGCACTGATAATTTGGTGTCAAAGGAGATGGTCACAAAGTTGAAGCTAAAGAGGGAAAGACACCTGCATCTGTATCGGATTACCTGGTTGCAGAAAGACCACAAAGTTTTGGTCAATGAGTAGTGCCTACTAAAGTTCAAGATTAGGAGCTACCATGATGAGGTACTCTATGATATCATCCCCATAGATGCATGTCACATGTTGTTGGGGAGGTTGTGGCAGTTCAGTAGGTGAGCTATACATGATTTCCATGCAAACACTTATTCCTTGACAAAGGATGGGGTTTGTCACAAGTTGAAACCCCTAAAGGAGACTGAAGAAAAGGTATGTAGTGCTAGAATTTGTTATGTAGATGGAAGAAATTTTTAGAAGGTATGAAGCATGAGTGTGTGTGTTATGCATTGATTCCTAGAATGAGTAATGAGGATAGTGAGAAAGTTCCAGAAGAAGTTTCTGGGATGTTGGATGAGTTTCAGGATATTGTTTCTGATAATGTACCTGAGGGTTTACCACCAATAAGGAAGATCAATCATCAAATTGACTTGATTCTTGGAGCCAGTTTTCCAAATAAGGTAGCTCATAGAATGACTCTAGCAGAAAATGAGGAGTTGAGCAGACAAGTTCAAGAGTTGTTGAGAAAGGGATTGTCTGAGGAGAGTTTGAGTCCATATGCGTGCAATGATACTAGCACCAAAAGAAGGATAGGAGTGGAGTTACTATGCAATTCGAGGCCATAAACAAGACAATCAAATCTGATTTCCCACAAAGATGGAGGACCTAATGGACTGTTTGAGTGGAGCTTCGATACTTCACAAAGATTGATCTGAAGAGTGGATATCACCAGATCAAATTCGAGAGGGAGATGAATGGAAGACTGCCTTCAAGACCAAAGAGGGCCTGTACGAGTGGTTAGTCATGCCTTTTGGGCTAACCAATGCACCGAGCACATTCATGCGGCTCATGAACGAGGTACTAAAAGAATTTCTAGAAAGTTTTGTTATTGTGTATTTAGATGATATTTTGATTTTCAGTAAGACGTTGGATGAGCATCTACGATACATATTCGAGAGCCTTTGAGAAGTTAAGATAAGAGAAACTGTTGATTAATCTGAAGAAGTGCAGTTTTGTGAAGAGGGAGTTAGTGTACTTGGGGTTTGTTGTCTCAGCAGAAGGTCTCAAGATGGATCCAGAGAAGGTGAAAGCTATTATGGAATGGCCTACCCCAAGAACTGCTACCGAGGTGAAATCTTTCCATGGTTTGGCTAGTTTTTATGGAAAGTTCATTAGAAACTTTAGTAGTATTTGTGGACCCCTGAGTGAAACAATGAGAGGGGATATAAAAGAATTCAATTGGATCACTCGAGGAGCAAAAAGTTTTGAACTATTGAAGTAGAAGGTGACAGAGCAACCTATTCTAGCTCTCCCAGATTTCAACAAGGCGTTTCAGGTGGATTGTGATGCTAGTGGTTGTGCCATTGGAGCAGTGTTGAGCCAAGAAGATAAGCCCACTGCCTATTTTAGTAAAAAGTTAAATGATGCCAAGAGAAAGTATTATGTATATGATCAAGAATTATATGAAATAGTTCAAGCATTAAAGAAATGGAGACATTATTTGTTGCCAAAGGAATTTGTTCTATATAATGATCATCAGGCCTTGCAGTACCTAAATAGTCAGGGAAAATTAAATCAGAGGCATATGAAATGGGTAGAGTTTTTGTAGAGTTATACCTTTGTTTTGAAACATAGGAGTGGGAAGTCAAATAGGGTGGCAAATGCCTTAAGTAGGAGGCATACATTGATGACAAAGATGCAGATTGAAGTGGTTGGGTTCAATGAACTCAAGACATTGTATGCAGAAGATCCTGATTTTGCAGAAGCTTGGAAAGCTTGCAAGGAACCTATTATAGTGGACAGGACAAGGTGGCTAGATTTCATAATTAAGGATGGCATGTTATTTAAGGGAAGTCAATTGTGTATCCTGAGGAGTTCTATGAGGGAGAACCTAATAAAGGAGAAGCATAGTGGAGGAATGGCAGGACAGTTTGGTTGGGATAAGACCATTGCCATTATCAGTGAGCATTATTATTGGCCTCAGTTGTCACAGGATGTGAGGAAGTTTGTACAAAGCTTCAGAGTATGTCAGATAGCTAAAGAGTGAGCCAAAATATAGGTTTATATTAACCCTTACCTTTACCGGAGAGGCCATGGGAGGATATAAGTATGGACTTTATTCTTGGTTTGCCAAGGACACAACGAGGGAATGATACAATCTTTGTGGTGGTTGATAGGTTTTCGAAGATGACACATTTCATTCCATGTCAAAAGACCTATGATGTAGTCCACATTGTTGACTTGTTCTTCAAAGAGGTGGTGAGACTACATGGTCTGCCAAAGAGTATTGTTTTAGATCGTGACACCAAATTTGTGGTGTACTTTTGGAGGACCTTGTGGAAGAAGCTGAAGACAGAGTTGAAGTTCAGTTCTACACATCATCCACAAACAGATGGGAAGACAAAGGTTGTTAACAGAAGTCTGGGTAACCTACTGAGATGTTTGGTAGGAGATAAACCCAAGGGATGGGACTTGATCTTACCCCAAGCAGAATTCTCTTACAACAATTCTATCAATAGAAGCACTGGTAGATCACCATTCCAGATTGTGTATGGAGGTAGCCCCAGAACAGCTCCAGAATTGAGGTAGATGGACCAAGAGAAGAAAATAAGTGCTGAAGCTGAATATTTTGCAGAACACATCAAGGATATACATAAGAAGGTAAGAGAACATATTAACAAGATGAATATACAGTATAAGGCTAAGGTAGATCAGAAGCGGAGGTATAAGGAGTTTCAGATTGGTGATGAAGTGATGGTCCACTTGAGGAAAGAAAGGTTTCTAGTGGGAACATATAACAAATTGAAGATGAAAAATTTATGTCCCTGTAAAATTTTAAAGAAGCATGATTTAGGGAATGCATATGAGGTAGAGTTGCCAGATGGATTCAACATTTCCCCTATGTTCAACATTTCAGATTTGACAAAATATCATGAAGGTGGTGTAGAGGAAGTACCAATGATGGAATAGTGTGGGATTCTAGCACCTACTTCAAAAAAGGAGGAGATTGAGAAAATCTTGGATAGTCATGTGGGAAGGAGTACCAGAAATAGGTAGTATGAAGAATATCTAGTGAAATGGAGAGGGAGGCCTGTGGAAGATTCATCCTGGCTATCTAAGGCAATGGTTCACTAGTTGGGTTTTCCTCAACCATCTGAGACGTGATGGGGTCACTTCTCAAATTACCCTGGGTGTCTAATGCAGGAGCATCCAATGGTGTAAGGGAAATCTTGCATCACCCAAAAAAATAGTTAAATTTTAAGTTTATCATTTTTCAGATGTTTTTACATTTTTGGATACCCTTTTCATCATAATGAAATTCCCAATTTTCGGTTTTTATTTTCTATTACTGGGTTGAAATATATTGCAGTTTTAGTTTCCTAGATTTGCACCTAAAAATCTTTTGAGTGTGATTTGAGGCACTTAGAGCTTCTGGATCGGCCCCAAAACTTGCCAAAATTAGTGTAACAAATTTCAAGCACATTCTTGACTTCAAGACCTTTCCAACGTTTTAAACAGTTCACGAATCGAAGTCCTGGATCAAAAGTTATGGCCCCGGGAAGTTGGCGCACTTTCTAGAAGATACCATTGCAATGCTCTTTTTTAAAATTTGAACTTCATGTTGTAAATTTTTGGCGCCAAACCGCATAAACTCAATTTGAATGTTGTTTTGGCTCCAAACTAATGAGGAGCTCTATTATGGGCGGGTTTTCTAATTTTTGGGTAGTTTTTTGGGGACAAGCTCGCATATTGTGAAAGGGTTATTCTGTAGCTTTATGTAGCTTGCATGTGTTGTAGAACTTGGGGATTTGAGATCCTCTACATGTAAGAAGCTCCATTTTCTAAATAATAAAATTATTATCTTGTTTGTGGGATATTTTCTATGTCCCAGGTTGCACCCTCATCAAAACATCACAAAGGGACCAAAAGCGGAGGGTTGCTACAACCCCCTACTATATTAGACCATGTGAAGAATGCATGAGAAGACAAAGTAAAAATAAAAAATTAGGTCAACATGGAAGGGAAGCCTAAATGTTCCCAACACTTTGCATCATCCCCAATTTATCAAAAATCAAGTCATAAACATGGAAGAATGATGATACAAATAGAAGAATGTTTACGACACAAAAACCATGCCTATATCCAATCACCAATAGTGGTGACAAGGTTCATCTAGGTACACATAGCATGATTAGAAGGGAACACATCACAACATCTAATCTAAAGATAAAGAAGGGGCCACCCCCTAACACTAACTGACCGAGAGGTTGTCTGCTTCCCACTCTAGATCGTCGTAGGGGGAAGGAGGGTGAGCCTGTAGTGGGGGAATGTTAAGAGGAGGAGCGTCTAACTCTCCAGAAACAAGGGCTAAGGAAGAGGGCCCTACAATGTCCTCTCCACCAGGCTCCTATGGAGCTAATTTCAATGATTTTTTGAAGATCATCGACAAGGTTGAAACCTCATCCAAAGAGTTAAACATGCACTTTAAAGGAGTGACATGTTTTACCTCAATGGGCAAAGAAGGTTGCACCCAAGATTCACCACTAGGATCACCAAGTGATTTGGGAACAGTGATGAACTCGAGAAAAACAGGGACTAGTCCCATCACTAGGATAGAACATGTTAGTGTTGGACCAAATTTCAAAGAAGATGGGCTCCTCTTATGTCCTCTATTGCTAGAAGGACCATTTTCCACCTTTTGCTTCATTAGAGGAGGTGAACTCGCCATAGACAATGAAAGAAGTGTGAAAGAAAAAGAGGTAAAGAAAATCGTAGTAGACACCACTAAAGTGTTTTTCATATCTATAGGTTTTGAGAAGGGTGAGATATCTAGAAGGGACATCAATAGAGGTAGATCCATTAAAGGAGCAATGAACACCTGCACCTCTTTAGAGTTAGGTGCATTCCACTCACAACAGAAGCCAAAAATCATACAAAGCTAGTTTGAATAGAAATAGAAGGGAGGAGAGAGGAGGAGGCAATAGGAGGCCCTTATACATGGGTGGTTGTCTCCTCTTCCTTCCTTTGTAAGGCGGCTTGCTCATCCATGAGATCCTTTCCCCAGTGCTTGTGCCACATGCAAGGCAGTTTATGTGACCCTTTGAACTAGAGGCAAGAGGCTAAAAAGGAACAAAAGGCATCTACTCAACCTTGGGAGTGTTGACTACAACTGTTTCTGGTGGAGGAACAAACTCCTAAATGAGAGTAGGAGGAATAGGTTGGGTAGCAACAGGGGGATTTGACTCAAGTTCCTTAGCAGCAGGCCTCATCCCATTCAGTACTTTGGGAGCAAGAGCGGTAGGAGGCCATAGAAGTTGAGACAAAGAGGACTTTGCACACGAGCCTTGTCCTCTACCATACATGTAGTACCAAGGTCTTGACAGTTTATTATGGAGGTCTAATATCCTAATCTTGGGTCTACACCAAGGAGGGATCATCAATCTCAATGGGTAAAAGCCAAGCTTGCTCATCCAATACTCCTCCCAAGAGAGGGGAGCGAACAAATCATCCTGAGAGTAGGCAAGCTTCTCCTTTGCTTTTCAGGAAAGAGGTAGCTAGCTGTTGTGCTATATGAAGATCCAATTTTAGATTTCCTTTGTCCCCGATCTTATACTTTATGTAGTTCTTGTAAATTAGGTCCATTCTTGGAGGAAGCAAATCAACTGGGGTAGGCCAAAATTGATCTAATGAATATCCCCCATGGGACATCAAAGGTTGGTATCTAGTGTCATGCACTATGCATACAACACCTTCATGGGAGAACTTTAGACATTTATGAATAGCATAGGTGATTTCATTCATGGAAGATAGCCAAGGTATGCCTAGCTTTAGCCTAAATAAATCTGACTCTGGAATGACATCGAAAACTATGCCAACAACCATAGGTCCAACTAGGATGGAAAAACTTATTGAGTCATATGGTTTTAGAGAAAGACAATTGTGTGTACAGATGGTAGATCTTGTTTCTTCATATTCCTTTCTATGTAATGAGTTAAGCCACAATGTCTCTTCTGTGGTAAAATTCACTCAACTCACGGGGTCTACCAAGACTCATGTAACAATGTTACCTTTGAGGTGAGTAGGAATATATAGAGGAGAGTGTCTATTATTTAGGGGTAAGTCCTACGAAGTGAATGTAACATCTAGCAAACCAGTCACAAACTATGCAGTAGGGGTTATCGTGACCATATTAACATAGGCCTAAGGCTGAGAGATAGAATCAATCCAAGATCGATAATCATATTAGCATAATGCAATAGAAATGGGTCTGTGTATATCTGCAATTCACTATTTGTTTTCACCACCAATTTTTTATATTTTATTTGCTACCATCGAGACGAATAGTACCATCCTCAATGTGGTCTTGTATCTCATGATACAAGCACATACAACATTCAGTATCATGTTCACTGACTTGATGGTATTGATAGTAAGTATTCTCATCATACCAATTAGGGTAAGCTTCCTTAAGAGGTTTAGGGTTTGGAAAGTTTACGATCTTATCCTTCAACAACTTTTGCAAGATAGAAGAATAAGATTCTGATAACTTTGTGAAATTTTGGTTGTGTCTTAGGCCATTGTAATTTGCTATGGCTACTACATTCCCAACAGCTTTTCCTTTCCCAGAGATCAATATGATGGACTTTCCTTTAGAATGGGAGCACGAAGAGGGTCCCTTGAACTGAACCACCATTTGTTGATACTCTTGTAGGGCTGCACACAAATGCATGAAAAAAGAGTATTTCATAAGGGAAAACTTCTCTTTCCAAGGCCTTTGTAAGTTCCCTATGAATACCTTCTACACATAAGAATTGGGCAACGGATACGAGATTTGTGAGAACACCGCTTGATACCATAAGATGAAGTCAATAATATTTTCATTATCACCTTGTTTGCATCAGACAAGATTCAAAAAGGTCATCTTCAGCCCAATGTTAGCTTGATTTTTTTGTGGAAATTGGTTTACAAGTTGGTCAAATAAGAAAATGGAATTATCAGGCAAGGAATAGTACCACTCCAGTGTCATATCCTTGAGAGATCGAGGGAATAGTTTTGCCATCAATACATCACAATGGAAGAAATTTGTGCACAAGGTGTTAAAGGTGGAAACATGTGTTTGTGGGTCCCCTTTTTCATCGTATTTCTCAAATTTAGGAATCTACATTCCCTGAGGGAAGGGAGTGTTTAGAATCACAACTAACAATGAGCTATGCTGGAAGAAGGGTTGGAACATAGGCTAGGCATAGGCTTGGGAGAGACTTGCCAACTGTCTCTACATCTTACTTGTATTCTAAAGAAGAGTGTGTAGAATAGGGTCATTAGAAGGTATAGGGAAAGAGAAACCTCATCTAGAACTGCCACTGAAGCCACCACCAGAACCATTGGTGTGACTACCGTCAAAACTGTTGGACACTAGGAACAGTGAGAGGGGGGGTGAATCAGTGTTCCACAATATTTTATTTTCAAATCATATCTAAAACTATCAACAACAATAATTAAACCTTTAATAAAATTCACAACATATAAACTAAGGGAAACATGCGAATACATTAAGGAACACCATTACACCAGAAATTTTTACATGGAAACCCTGTTAGCAGAAAAACCACAGTGGAGATTAATCCACAATGTATACTCTATTAAAAGTATAAAAGAAGGGGAATGCATTTGCATTCAAGCACACTTCCTAGAGCTCACTGCTCAAAAGAGAAGGCTCACTACCTTATAATATATATTTGATAATGCAACAAAATGTTGAACTGAGAGTATAGCATCTACATATGCAAGGATTGAGTTCCAATGAAGTATACAATCAAATTCTAGATCTTTTATCTAATTTGCACTTCTGCTATGCTCTACATACAAAAACCCTTTTGCTATTCAACAGTTATCCTCATATAACTACTCTATAATTTTTCACTTACACCTTACCTTCTTGATCCACACACACTTTTCTTTTTCTTGCTATGTCACTATCTCAAAATGAATTTTTGATCTCCTTTATATATCTACTGATAGGAATTTTATTATATGTCAGCTTTAAAATAGAATATAATATTCTTTCTTATGTCGGCTCAAATCACTAATTAGAATTGATATGTATCCACATAAGTTAGCTAGACTATAGTAGGGACCCAAACAAAAATTCCAAACATAATAAATAGCTAAAAACATACTCCACATTCATCTACGACACACCATACACAACAAGTTGGCCAAAATAAGAGAATAGGCAGTAAATCATTCTACTAAATTTATTAACTCATACTCCAATTCACGTGACACCACAAAACTCATTAGTTGGATAGTGTACATGATGAAAAAGCATCCCTAGGGACCCACACCACAAAATAGTGATCCAGTGAAGTGTTTAGATTAGATTATTAACCGGATGCCTTGTTCTTCATACTTTCTACTAGTAGATTATAGACTTCTACTTATCTTTCCAGTAAGAGCAACTTCACCACCATGGACCATACTGCTAACTCCAATTGCCATCAATGACAACACAAGCAGCCAAAAAAGATCTCTCAAAGCCATATGCCAACAATCTCCCCCTTTGGCATTGATGGAAACACTTAGTGAAAAATGACTAAGTGTCAAAACTCAAAAACCCATCAAGGCCAGAATTACCGCTCCCCCTTAGGATGTCAAGGAATTTTTCACTACAATCTCTCCCCCTTTGACATCAATGACAAAGATTCTATTACTTTTCACTTTTCTTTAACACTTATCTCCTTTTTTTAGAACAAAATTTTCCCTTCTGCAAAATAGAGAATTTGATCAAAACTTGGAAAACTGTAGCAAAATTAGAAGATTATTTTATACTTAACTTTTATTTTTGGAAGGAATTTCTTCCAAGAGTCCACCACAATCCCTATATCTATAATCAAGTTGTTATTCTCGGATGTTTTATTGATGGCCTGAACAAGGGATTTATGAATGGTGATTGCTTCTTCTATATTTTCTCCTTTCTTTAGAAATTCAACCATTTTCTCTAGTTTTCCTTCAATCAGGTCCTTTACTTTCTAGAAGGTGTCCATAAGAGTATTCCTGGAAAAGTGAACCTTTGCATGCTTAACTTGTAGATCATGAACCTTCTTTTTAACTTCTCCATCCTTGTCCAAAAACATACTCTATTCCTATTTGATTCTAACAAGCTCATTTTCAATTTCCTCCAACTTATCCTTGTACTTTCCAACCACATGAGGCCACCTAAGGTAGTAATTGAAGATCTTATTGGTTGAATCAATGCACTATCTTAACACATTTATTTTCTTCTTCAGTTTGGAAACAGATAGCCTAAACTTCATCTTCAGGTGGGAAATAATTTCCTCCTCTTTTATGTCCAAAGGAATAGAGTCCATTGCCTCCCTTACACACTCAATCAACTCTTCAAGAAGTACATTCTAAAGACTCTCCAATTCAACATTATTATCAACAAAGTATCTTCCTAGAGTATTCTCAATGAAATCTTGCTCATAAGATGGTCCATTCAATGGTATATCAGTTATCTTTAGCATTCCATCTTCATCCTAAATAATCTGCAATATATTTGCTTTAAATAGAGCACCTTCTTCATCACTATCTTTTGCTACTATTATTTCCAGTTCACCTAGTTTTGGTTCATCTCTAGGTGTGTACTCCTCAGAGTCTTCATCCTCTATATCCACAACCAACTATCCTTTTCCTTTTTCCTCAAATTTTTCTAACTTGGGTATCGGAGGAGTGACACCAGCTAAATCTCTTCCTCTTCTACTTTTTCTTTTCCTTACCAGAGGATGATCCAACTTCAACTATATTTACTGGAAGGGGAATATCACTTACACCAAACTTTTCTAACAAATTCTTAAATAATTTCTCATAAACTCATTAACCATTTTCAAAAGAGTTGAAATGCTCAAATATTTTCTTGCAAACTGGTGTATTTTCTCTCCATACCACATTTTCATTCAAAGGAAAGCAATTCGGGAAATACATCATAGTGCATATAGCTAGGGTGCCAAACCTAAAATATTAGTCAATATCCTTTGTCAATTGTACATTCCCCATTAATTGATCCTTCATCAAACCACATAGGTCAAAGTCTTCATTTGCCATTATCATTTTATGAGCAATATACACAACACCTACAGATGTTGATCCTTCTCCGTTCCTAAAGATCCTATATGAAATTCCATGTGCAATATACCTTGTTAATGGATCTTTAATCACTATAATTATCAAAGCCCTTTGATCTCCTATTATTCCAATTAGGGCTTCGATCTCAACATTTTGAATCAATTTCTTTTTTGAAACACCACAAACATTGCATAAACCTATTAGATTTCTTATTACATCCTTAGATATTTGATAGGGTTTATCTAGAGTAAGGATATCACCATACAATCTATTCAAGATAAACTAAACCATCTTCGTACTGATGAAATTAGGTAATTCATTCCAAATGTCCAAAATTTTATGCTTTGCTCCTCCAAGCTTCTTCAATTCAATAGCAGATAATGAATTTCTTTCATCCCTAATCTTTTGACTGCTATATTCATCTAGAGTTATTGTTCCTTTGATTTGCTTCATTTTTCGTACTGAACAGGGTTCTACCAATCACCCAATAGATGAGAAATTGATGAGTAATAGAAATACCTAGAGAATTCGCCACTAAATTGACCTTTCACACCTTCATTATTTTGCTAAAATGGCTCTCCAACTATTCTCCTTCAATGCACGTTGACAAATTAGGGTTCCAAATTCCCTTTTATAACTTCACATAGTTAACTTCTTGTTGCATTAAATGTGTTTCCCTAGATGTTTCAGTTACTCTACAAAATTAGCTAGCAAGTGAGAAATCTGACTAGGGAACTATACCATTTCATCCAACTCAACAAATGATTGCTAATAATTTTGACAATGAATAACACAACAGCTAACAACATCCTCTGATTCGGTGCCAACTATACACAAGGGGACAAGAGATTTTCATAAAAAACTCCCCCTAGGCCATTGGCCTGAAATCAATTGCCGAAAGAGTTACTGCAGGGAGCTTCTAGTACAACCTTATTTCCTTCATCAGATTCACTTTTCTTTACCCATGTTTTCTTCATCTGATCTCTTATCTCTTCCACAGATGTTTTTTCTTTACCTTTGTTGTTTTTCTATGAATTTCTTCCTTGATAAGTCAGACCTATTTTATCCATGTTTTTGTTTCTACAGAATCTTGGAATCTACCCAAGTTTGTTACAATTGTAGTATACTATTTTTTTTCTATGCCATCCATTCCACTAATTTCCTCCTAATCTACATTGATTAGCACAATGTCCAAATCTTCCATAGGTATAGTATTTTATGTTACTTGCATTGACAGATATACTTCTACATTCAAATGACTTATGACCAAACTTCTTGCATTTGAAACACTGACCAAAAAATGGAGTGCTAAAGTTTATTTTCCTTCTGCATTGAGAAGCCATATGTCCAAATTTGTCACAAACAAAGCAATATCCATTAAATTTTTGAGCATTGGGTTGCCTTACCAGATGTCTTCTTCTTTTTTTCTTCTTTTTAGGGTTCTTCTGATCAGATCCTCTCACCCTTCTCATAGCCAAGACCTCACTTATAATTTGTATCCTTTTGACCTTTGGTTATCTCATCAAGCCTAGAAAAACTTATCTTGAACTTCTCCTTGAATTTATTTGCAGTAGCAAGCTCATTTTTGAGAATAACTACCTGTCTCTCAAGCTCTTGTTCATTGTTTCTGGATTGTAGTAGTTAAATCTCCAACTAAATGAATCCATTATTAATTCTGCTACATTCTTCAGATTTTCCTTTCAATGACTACGCCAAATTCTCCTCATTCTTCTTTCTTTCTTCAATCTCTTTGGTTAACTTCATTTCCACATATTCCATTTGAAGCTTTAGAGTTGCATTTTCCTTAGCAAAGTTTTCACATTCTTTTATTATCTCTCTTCAGGTTTGATTCAAATGGACATCATCCGTTTGCTTTATTTTTGCTTCAACTGATCACATGGCTCCTTCATCTTTTCCCTTGACTCATTTATCTTATCCTTTAGTGATTGAATGAAATTTTTGACAACCACAATATTTTCTTTTAGTTCCATGACCTATGCTTTATACTAATCAAGATCATCAAGTGCCACCATAAGCTACTATTGAAGACCACTAGTGTCCATTGTAATTCAAGAATCACCTCAAGTTGTTAAGCTTCAGAAGAGGAACGAGCTTTGATACCAATTCTTGGACACTAGGAACACTAAGAGGGGGGGTCAATTAATGTTCCACAATATTTGATTTTCAAATCAGATCTAAAACTATCAATGGTAATAATTAAACCTTTAATAGCATTCACAATATATAAACTGAAGGGAACATGCAAATACATTAAGGAACACCATGAAACCAAAAATTTTTACATGGAAAACCTGTTAGGGGAAAAACTGTGGTGGAGATTAATTCACAATGTATACTCTATTAAAAGTATAAAAGAAAGGGAATGCACTTGCATTCAGGCACACTGCATAGAGCTCACCACTCAAAATAGAAGGATCGCTTCCTTACAATATATATTTGATAACACAACAAAATGTTGAACTGAGAGTATAGCATCTACATATGCCAGGATTCAGTTCCAAGGAAGTACACAGTCAGATTTTGGATCTTTTATCCAATTCACACTTTTTCTCTTCTCTACATACAAAAACCCATCTGCTATTCAATAGATCTCCTCATATAGTTGCTCTGTACTTTTTCACTATTACACCTTCACTCTTCTTGATCCACACACACTTCTCTTTTTCTTGCTATGTCACTATCTCAAAATGATTTTCCGATCTCCTTTATATATCCACTAATAGGAATTTTATTATATGTCAGCTTCTAAAATAGAATATAATATTCTTTCTTATGTCAGCTCAAATCACTAATTAGAATTGACGCATACCCACACAAGTTGGCTAGACTATAGTAGGGACCCAAACCAAAATTCCAAACATAAGAAATAGCTAAACACATACTCCACATTCATCCATGATACACCATACGTAATGGGTTAGCCAAAATAAGAGAATAGGTACTAAATCATTCTACCGAATTTCTTAACTTGTACTCCAATTAATGTGACACAAAAAAACTCACTAGTAGGATAGTGTACATGCTAAATAAGCATCCATGGGGATCCACACCACAAAATAGTGATCTAGTGAAGTTTTCATATCAACTTATCAACCAGATGTCCTATTCTTCATAATTTCTATCGATAGATTACAGACTTCTACTTATCTTGTTGGTAGGAGCAACTTCACATCCATGAACCATACTAATAACTCTAGTTGCCATCAATGAAAAAACAAGTAGAAAAAAATGATCTCTCAAAGTCATATGCCAATAGGAACCACTACCAGAGCCACTACCACCAGTAGGGTCTCTGCTAGAGCCACCTCTGCTTCCAAAGCCACCACCATGACTTCCACCAACATCACCTCTACTATTGAGGCCACTGCCACTACTAATTCCTCCACCACTCATCCCACCAAACCTCCACCACTAGAGGTGACAAGAGAGGTGAAGCTAAAACCCAAGGGGATCTTGTTTACTTTGATAGTTTCAAGTCCCTCAGAGGCAGAGGGGATGTTGATTTAGGGTATGGTATCCGTCATGTATACAGATGTAGGAGGCATCGATAGTCTCAGCTATCTCTGATGATCTTCAAAAGTGGATCCTTGTATCATATTAGGATTTTTGGGAGGAGCACAAGCATCAATCAAAATAGACAGATTAGCCAAGAGTTATATTCCTATTTGATCTTTTCCCACCATATACTTGTTGGAACATGCCATTACAAGATAATTCTTGGCTACTAGTGTTGTCATTTATGGAAAAAAGAGCCAGTAGTGTGGTCCACAATTTTGAAGCAGCTCCTACCAGCAAGGAAAGTAGAAGATAATACTCTACCGGCAGAATGCATGAAGAATAGAGCATCTAGTTAGTAAGCTGATCTAGATACTTCATCGGATCATTATTTTATTGTGTGGACCCCCAAGGATTCTTCTCATTCATATATGCTATCTGTTTGATAAGTCTTATGATATTACATTGATCCATGTATGAATTTGGAGATTTGGTAGAACAATTCATTGCTTATTTTCTCATTATGGTTGACCTGTTGTGTATGGCGTACTCTGGATGTATGAGGAATATGTGTTTAACTATTTTTATGTTGGTATTTTTTTTGGGTTCCTACTATAGTCTAGCCCGCTTGTGTGGGTATGCATTAGCTCTAATTTTTTATTGGAGCTGACTTGTGGAAGAATATTATATTTTGTTTCAAGCTGGCATATAGAAATAAAACTCTTGTTATTAGATATATAAATGAGATCGGTAATTAATTTTGTGGATGATAAGTAGTGAAGTAGAGCTCTACAAAGTGGTGTGAAGGTGTGTGTACGAAAAAGTGCAGAACAACTGAATGAGGTATTATCAGAGGATCTGTCAAGAGAATTTTTTTTTAGCAGCAGAAGGGTTTTTACAGAGTAGAATAGAGTAGAAGTGGGAATTGGGAAGAAGGTCTAGAATCAATCAAGTCATGTAATTCATTAGAACTGAATCTAGGCATTAAGGGATGTTATTTTCTCAGTTCATATTTTGAATCGCTTTAATCTAAACTTATGTCGGATAGTGAGTCCTGTTTTATATTTTGAGTTGTGAGCTCTAGGCAGTGTTCTTGAATGCAATTGCATTCCCCTTTTTATTATAATTTTAACAAATTATACATTGTGGATTAATCTCCACCATTATTTTTCCCTTAATAGGGTTTCCAAGTAAAAATATTGGTGTTATGGCTTTCATATTGTCTTATTAATGTACATGCATATTTCCTTTTATGTATTTGTTGTGGATGCTATTAAAGGTTAAATATTGTTGTTGATAGTTTAGGTTCTGATTTGAGATTCAAATTATGGAACACTGATTCACCCCCCCTCTCAGTGTTCCTAGTGTCCAACAATCGGTATCATATCTGGTTCTTCTTCTGAGTTTAACAAATTGAGGTGGATTTTGGATTATAATGGAAATAGATGGTCTTCAAAATTAGCTCATGGTGGCACTTGATGATCTTAATTAGTCTAAAGTAGAGGTCATGGAACTAAAAGCAAACCTTCTGGATGCCGAAAAATTCATTCAATCAAAGAAGGATAAAATAAATGAGTCAAGGGAAAAGAGGAAACAACTATGTGGTCAGTTGAAGCAAAAAGAAAGCAAAGGTTCAGAATATGTTCATCTAAATCAAACCCTAAAAGAAACAATAGAAGAATGTAAAAAGATTGATAAGGACAATACTACTATAAATCTTGAAATGAAATCTGTGGCAATGAAGTTAACAAAAGAGATTGAAGAAAAAAAGAAGAATGAGGAGAATTTGGCCCAGTCCTTGAAAGAGAAATTTGAGGAATGCAGTAGAGTAAATACTGGATTCATTCAGTTGGAGATTGAACATCAACAATCTATCTAAACAATGAACAAGAACTTGAGAGACATGTAGTTATTCTCAGAGATGAGCTTGCCACTACAAATGAGTTTAAGGAGAAGTTAAGGATTAGTTCTAATAAGCTTGATGAAATAACTAAAGGACAAAAGGATGCAAATGATAGGAGAGATCTTGGATATGTGAAGGATGTGAGCTTTGAATCTAAACAAAAGGACCCTGAAAAGAGGAGAAAAGGTAGAAGATATCTAGTAAGACAACCTAATGCTCATAAATTTAATGGATATTTCTTTTTTGTTATAAATTTGGCTATATGGCTTCTCAATGTAGAAGTAAGATAAATATTGGCAATCCATCATTTTCTAATCAATGCTTTAAATGCAAAAAGTTTGGTCATAAGTCATTGGAACTCAGAAGCACGCCTGTGAGTAAAAGGGATGTTAAATGTTATATCTGTGGAAGGTTTGGACATATTGCTAATTAGTGAAAATTAGGAGGAAACTAGCAGATTAGATGGTGTAGACAAAAATATCTGATATGCTACAATTGTAACAAATTTGGTCACATTGCAAAAGTCTGTAGAAACATGAATATGAAAGTTTTGGGACATCAAGGTAGAAATTCATAGAAAAATGATAAAGGAAAAGGAAAAGAATTTTTGGAAGAGATAAGAGATCAAATGAAAAAAACATGGGTAAAGAAGAATGGATTTAATGAAGGTAATAAGACTGTATCAGAAGCTTCATCTGGTAGTTCATTTGTTAATTGATTTCAAGCCATTGGCCTAGGGGGAGTTTTTCATGAAAATATTTTTTTCCCCCATGTATAGTTGGTTCTGGATTGCAGGAAGTTGTTTGCAATTGTGTTATTCATCCTCAAATGTACTAGTGATCACTTCTTGAAGGTCCACAAAAGGATTTCTCTCTTGTTGCTTGAAAATAGTGTAATTAGAACTTCTAGGGCAATGCATTTAATGCGACAAAGAAGTTAGGTGTGAAAAGTTATAAAAGGGAATTTGAAACCCTCATTTTTCACTGTGCACTAAAGGAGAATAGTTGGAGAGCCCCTTTTTCAGCAAAAATTTGAAGGAGCGAAAGTCAAATTAGTAGCGAATTTTCCAAGTATTTCTGTTGATTATCAATTTCATACTAATTTTGTGATCGATAGAACCCTGTTCCATATGAAAAATGAAACAAATCAAAGGAACAATAATTATGGATGAGTATAGTAGTCAAAAGGTTGGGGATGTAAGAAATTCATTATCTCAAATTGAATTGAAGAAGCTTGGAGGAGTGAAACACAAGAATGTGGATATCTAGAATGAATTTCCTCATTTCGTCAATGTGGAGGTAGTCTAGTTTATCTTGAGTAGATTGGATGGAGATATCCTCACTTTGGATAAACCCTATCAAATTTCAAAGGATGTAATCAGAAATCTAACAAGTTTGTGCAATTTTGGTGATGTCCCAAAAAATGAAATCGATTCAAAATGTTGAAGTCAAAGCCCTAACCGGTGTGAAAGGAGATCAGAGGGAGTTGATAATTACATCGATCAAAGACTCATTACAAGTATATTGCATATGGAATTTCATACAAGATATTCATTAGAAATAGGGAATATGCAACCTCTATAGGAATAGTCTATATTGTGCACAAGATGATAATAGAAAATGAAGACTTTGATCTCTATGGATTGTTGAAGGATCAACTGATGGAGAATGTATAATTGACAAAGGACAGATTATTCTTTTACGTTTGGTACCTTAGCTATATGCATTATGATGTATTTCATAAATTTCTTCCCTCAAAATGACAATGTAGTATGGAAGAAACATGTGCCGATTTGCAAGAAAATCTTTGAGCATTTCAATTCTCTTGAAAATGGTGAACAAGTTTATGAGAAATCCTTTGGAAACTTGTTAGGAAAGTTTGGTATTCCTCTCCCAGTAAAAGCAATTTAAATTGGATCATCCTCTAGTAAGATGGGTAAAAGGAAAAAGAGAGAAAGGGAGTTGGCTGGTGACACTCCTCTGATGCCTAAGTTAGCAAAAGTTGAAGGAAAAGGTAAAATTCAAATAGTTGTGGATGTAGTTGATGAAGACTCTAAGGAATATACTCCAAAAGATGAACCAAAAATAGTTGAACCAGTTGTGTTAATTGCATAAGAAAGTGATGAAGAAGGTGCCCTACTCATTGAAAATATAATGCAGATTGTTCAGGAAGAAAATGGAATGCAAAAGATAATTGACATATGGATAAATGGCCCATCTTATGAATAGGACCTCATTGAGGATACTCTAGGAAGATACTTCATTGATAACAACATTGAACTAAAAAGTCTGCAAAATGTGCTTCCAGAAAAATTCAATGAATGTATGAAGGAGGCTATCGACTTTGTGTCTCAGGACAAAAAAGAAGAGGAAATAATCTCACATCTGAAGATGTAGTTTAGGCCATCTCTTGCCAAAATAAAGAAGAAAATGAATATATTGAGATAATGCATTGACTCAATGAATAATATCTTCAATTACTATCTTAGGTGGCCTCACGTGGTTGGAAAATACAAGGAAAAGTTGGATCAAATTGAGAATGAGCTTTTCAGAATCAGGCAGGAATACAGTATGTTTGAGGACAAGGATGAAGAAGTGAAGAAGAAGGTTCATGAGCTACAAGTTGAGCATGCAAAGATTCACTCTGCCAAAAACAATCTTATGGATAAATTTTGGAAAGTGAAGGACCTGACTAAATGTAGATTAGTGCAAGTGGTTCAAATTTTAAATGAAAATGAAAAGCTTGAAGAAACCATTACCATTCATGAATCCCTTGTTTAAGTCATCAACAAAAGATCAGAAAATAATAGTCTGATAATTGCTACTAGGATTGCAATGGATTCTTGGAAGAAATTTCTCCTTTAAATGAAAGATAAGTATAAAATAATTTTCTAATTTGTGTGACAGTTACAATTCTTCAAATTTTGATCAATTTTTGCATCAACAAAGGGGAGAGAATGCAGTAAGGGAGAATGCAATAAATAAGCTAAGGAAAAGTAGTGAAATTTTTTTCATTGATGTCAAAGGGGGAGAGAATGTAGTGAAAAATGCCTTGAAATCCAAAGGGGGAGTAATGTTTTATTGTTTTGCATATATTTTGTTGTGTTGTGAAGTTTTGAATTTTGGTTTTGACACTAAGTCATTTTTCACTAACTATTTCCATCAATGCCAAAGGGGTAGATTGTTGGCATGTGGCTTTAGGAGATTATTCTTGGCTCCTAGTGTTGTCATTGTTGGAAACCGGATTCAGTAGTGTGGTCTACAGTTTTGAAGCAGCTCCTATCGACAAGGAAAGTAGAAGATAATACTCTATTAGCAAAACACATGAAGAACAGAGCATCTGGTTGGTAAGTTGATCTAGATACTTCACTGGATCATTATTACATTATGTGGACCCCCAGGGATGCTCTTCAATCATGTATGCTATCTGTTTGATAAGTGTTATGATATTACATTGATCCATGTACAAGTTTGGAGATTCAGTAGAACAATTCATTGCTTATTTTCTCATTATGGCTGACTTGTTGTGTATGGCATATTCTGGATGTATGAGGAGTATTTTTTTAACTATTTATATTGGGAATTTTTTTGGGTTCCTACTATAGTCTACCTAACTTGGGTGGGTATGCATTACCTATAATTTGTGATTGGAGCTGACTTGTGGAAGAATATTATATTTTGTTTCAAGCTGACATACAGAAAAAAAAAACTCTTGTTATCAGATATATAAATGAGATCGGTAATTCATTTTGTGGATGATGAGTAGTGAAGTAGATTTGTACAAAGTGGTGTGAAGGTGTGTGTATGAAAAATTGCATAATAGTTGCATAAGGTATTATCAGAGGATCTATTGAGAGAATTTTCTTTGAGCAGCAAAAGGGTTTTTGTAGAGCAGAGCAAAGCAGAACAAAGCAGAAGTGTGAATTGGGTAGAAGGTTCAAAATTAGTCTTCATGTGTTTCAATAGAGCTGAATCTAGGCATTAAGAGATGTTATTTTCTTAGTTCATATTTTTGATAGCTTTAATCCAAACTTTTTTTGGATAGTGAGTCCTGTTTTTAATTTTGAGCAGTGAGCTCTAGGTAGTGTGTTTGAATGCAAGTGTGTTCCCCTTTTTATTATACTTTTAGCAGAGTATACATTGTGGATTAATGTACACACATATTTCATTCTATTTATTTATTGTGGATGCTATTAGAGGTTAAATATTTTTTTTATAGTTTTGGATCTAATTTGAGATTCAAATTGTCGAACACTAATTAGCCCCCCTCTCAATGTTCCTAGTGTCCAACAATACTTTAGTTTGCTGATAACCTAGGCAGCTCTTGCCAACTTTAGGTCTCTTTCCAAGTGATTTTCCAAGTCACCCAACCCTATGCTGAGGGCGTATACATATTCTATAGGAATGTGAACAATCTCACACTTATCTATTGATGATTGTGTAGTATATGTTGGAGGAGTGGGGATGTGGTCAGTCTCGTCAAAAAACCTGACCTCACCCCTTGACAACTACTCCTGTGGGGTGAGACCAATGATGGGACCAAAAAAAAGTCCTATAGAGAAACTAGTAGTGACCTTCATCCTCTCCATTGAAAGGTGTCATATACTTCTCCTAACAATATACCTAGAGGTTGTGGATTGGGTTGTGATCCTTATAAACCTTCACAATGATCACAAGGTATAAGGGAAAATCCTCAACACCAATAGATGAACAGACATTGGTTCACATCAAGTGAACCAAAAATGTAAGAGAGGGGGACCAACCACATTCAAGGCCCCAAGTCACAGAGAGCTAGGGGTAGAAGGTTGAACTAACTTACCTCAACTTAAAGGAGTGTTTTGAAATGAGGGATGAGATTGATGAGGACTATGAGGTCCTTCAACTACTCTACAGACCTAAGATTCGAGATGGGGCTAGGTGAGCTAGTTTTTAGGTCCCACACTATACCTTTGGAAGCTCTCTTCCTAAGGATGAAAGTGTGGTTCTAGGATAACAGCACGGTGTGTTTGTGTCTCTCAAGTGTGTTAATGTCTGTACTACTAGAGGACTAAAAAGGAAATGTTAACCACTAGAAAATAGACTAACATCCTATCTAATGGTTTTTAAGGGAACAAAATAACACTATGAAATAATAAATATATAAATGGATGTGATAAAGTAAGTAGATTAAAGACAAGGTGACAAGAATGATCTCACAAAAGAGCTTGTTCACCAGCTAGCTCCACAAAGCATGTTTACCTGCACATAGGAAAGAGGGAAATTTTTTAGGGCTATATAGGGGTCTACCTCAATTAGACCCCCATTTTTTTGTTTCCACCTCCACAAACATCCAATTTTGTAACAATGGATAAATATATGATAAAGAAGGAAATGAAGTAAAGAAAAAAATAAACTACAAAATAGTAAGGTGCTACCCAACCAAAACGTAGAGGAGAGGAGTAGAAAACTTACCACATCCTCAAAGAGCTAACTAGCTAATGGAGGAGAAAATGAGAGGACTCAAGCCCCTACTACAATGGTGTTGTTCCGCACTTGCTCTACGGAGTTGAGGGAGTGTTGTTGTTGCTGATATGGAGTGCAAGATCTGAATGCTAGAATGCTTGGAGAGATTGTGTAGAGGATGGATTGAATTCTTAGAGGATGAAATGAAGGAATGAAGAGTGAATTTGAAGGAGAGAATGAGGAAAACAGCCATATTCAAGTTAGTTAGTTGAATAGGGTGTTACAAATCAACCTCCAATGGGAAATGTAACACCTCTACATTCTCCAGATGTAGGAATCTGCTAGAGACATAAGTGCACTGCATGGGAATCTATGCACTTCATGGACTTCGCCAAATGTTATTCCTCTAACAACACACAAAACAAATGCCAAGTGGAATGAAGGCAACAAGCTTATGTGGAATTTAGCCTTCGAATTTAGTTTTCTCAAGTGAGGAAGGGTAAAAGGGGAATTTGCATAAGGGGTGTAAATTCACTCCTATACATATAGTAAGAGAAGCCATCTGATTAGTCTACCTCCAATGATAGGTTTTCTCATTAAGTACCTTATTTCAATGTGATTTGTGTGGATAAAGACTAGATACCTAGTAATGTAATGCCTAAACTTGTTAATGGCATAAACAATTTCCAACATTTATTTTTCTGTGATAGTGTATTTAAGTTTTGCTCCTTGTAAGTTCTTGCTAATGTAGTAGATAAGATACTCCTTATTACTATTCTTTTATCCTAATACTACTCCTATAACAAAATTAGAAGCACTAGTGTGTATGTGGAAAGGAAATGTCAAGTTTGACCTCTCAAGATAGGTGCTTTTGTTAAGGCTATCTTAAGTGCTTCAAAGGAGTGCTTATGTATTCGCCCACAGTTGTCGTTGTACCAAAATATCAACCTATTAATGCCCAACACAACTATCAGAGTTAACAGATCCACAAGAGGCGGTTAGTCCATGCAATTTTGTTGGACTCCTGAATGAATATCCTATAATAGCTTGCATGTCCTCAAAAGATCATTACATCTCCTTTTTTTTTGCCACATGAAGTGTAGAGATGATCTCAATCTTGTTGGGATCCACTTGAATTCCTTCACTTAATATAAAATTCCCTAGATTAATCCCTTGAGCCATCATCATGAAATAATTCTCATGTCTTAGAGATATATTGCATTCTTGACACCTTTTCAAAACCTTCTCTATATTGTTGAATGGCTCTTCATATATTTCTCCATAGGTGGTGAATTCATCCATGTAGATTTCCATGGATTCATGAGCATAATGTAAGAAAATACTTTGTATCGCCCATTGGAAATTGGCTAAGGCATTACATAGTCCAAAAAGAAGAAAAAAATATAAATATTTATCCCAAGGGCAAGTAAATGTAGTTTTATCCTAGTCTTCTTGAGCTATCTTTATCTATTTATAGTCATTAAATCTGTCTAGGAAGGAAAATTACTCTTTACCTGCTAGGAAATCAAGTACTTGGTCAATGAAAGGTAGTGGAAAGTGATCCTTCCTAGTGGTTGTGTTTAGCTCTCTATATTCCACACATACCCTCCATTTTCCTCCTTTCTTGGAGACAATAACTAAAGATGACACCCATTGACTTTCAAAAATGGGGTTAATGAATTTTGCATCAAGTGATTTTTGTAGCTCAAATTTAACTATTTCTCTTAATGAAGATTTCATTCTTCTTTAGGGTTTTCTAATTGGCTTGAAACCATCATTTATGTAGATCCTATGCATGCACAAGTCTAGATCAATCCCCTTCGTGTCATGGTAGTCCCATGCAAAGTTTGCTATAGTGTGTGTCTATACCACAGTGCTCAAGGAATTTTGTTGTTCTTTAGTTAGTCCATTGTTAACATTCAACATTTTACCTGGCATGATTTCTAATGTTTTAGATGTTTATTGTATAGATGAAATGTCAAGTCCACTACTATTTGGGACACATTGTTGTGGCTATAGAGAATGGAAAGGTTGGATACTTCTTCTGATGAATTTGCATGTATAATATTCTACAGTGGATCTTGTAGCTCTTCTTGTTGTTGGTCCTTACTACAATGATTTTGTATGGCATGTTCAATTATATCATCCTCATCTTGATTTTTCAATAGGAGGCTATGCTCAGTAGTCATGATATTTTGTAGGGAATAGTGGTTTTCTTCATCCAAGCTAGGCCTTATAGTCTACTCTAGATTTTCATGAGGTTGGGCTAGTGGATAAAGGACCAATTTCTTAGTCAATTCAATTGATATTATCATGTTTCCAGACCTGCAACCTATGAATGCACCATCTATTGCTAACTATGGTTTGTCTAAAATAAATGGATATACCAGGCAAGATTTTATTTTGGCTGCAATACTATGAAATTTGTAAGATACAAAATAAATGGATATCCTAGGCAAGGTTTTCTTTTGGCTGCAATACTATGAAATTTGTAGGATACTCTCATGAATCTAATGTTATGAATAATTCCTCAATGATCCCCTCAGGTTTCACTCTTGACCTATCTGCCAAATGTAAAACAGTGGGTGTAGGTCTAAGGTTAGCTAGCTGAATTAGCTATATTGTCTCCTTAGTCATGACATTAATTGCTCCCCCTAAATCAATCAAGGTGTTCTTGATAAGGGTCCCATTTATCTTAACATTCACTATTGAAATTCCAAGGTTTGTATATTTATGGATAGTTATATTCCCTAGCATAATGTCAATAAGGTTCCCTAGGACATGAACTTTCAACGAGTCCTTCCTCTTTCTCCCTAGCTTTTTAATACAAAGGTATCTGACTATCTTGGTATAAATTGGGATATCCTTGATAGCTTGAATGAGGGGAATTTTGATACTTACATCCTTAATCTGACCCAGTAGGTCTCTGTCAGCTTGAGTATGATGTCTTGGAATGGCTAAACACTCATGAAATGGAGGCTTTGGACTTGAAATACACTAGTACAGAAACAACAATATATGACTAAAAAAACTACTAAAAACTGCTTATAATTGACTAAACATGGTCAATGAGACCATTAGTATTTTATTTCCAATCATTTATAATGCAACCAAATTGATGAATAAACCATTTTTAGTTATTTATTGGTTTTTTTTATTGATCGATTTGGTAGTATATTTATTCATTGATTTAGTCATTAATTGTTGTAATCTACTCACTTATTTAGTCATTTTTTATTCACTAATATATTTATTCATTGATTTAGTCATTTTTTTATTCACTGATATATTTAACTGGTCACTTATTTAGTCATTAATTTAGTCATTAATTTAGTCATTTATTGTTGTAAATTGGTCACTTATTTAGTCACTTTTTATTCACTAATTTACTTAGTTGTTAATTTAGTCATTGATTGTTGTTAACTAGTCACTTATTTAGTCATTTTTTATTCACTAATTTCCTTCTATTGGCAGTTTGTTTAGTCATCAATTTTAATCATCATTTTGATCAATTTGGTAGTTTATTTAATTATTTTTTTCAATTTGGTAGCTTATTTAGTATTTTTTGTTCATCATTTTGATAAATTTAGTAATATTTTGATACATTGTTTATTAAACATCATATCACTAGTTGCAAAGAGAAACACAAGTTTTGAAAAAGGAATATTGTTGTCTTTATTAATTTGAAAAGAGTTGATGTTACATAAGAAGGCTGCAATTCCCTGTAATCTACTACAAACATCTTGTAATCTTTGATAACATATGAGAACAAGTCCATATTCTGCCTTCTACAATTCACAATCAAAACTACTTCCCTCAAAACCCTATGTCACCATGGTTTAAACCTCAATGAAGTCTTAATTGCAATCTTGACTATGCATGGTTTGAATTTCACTACCTTACTATTTGTTGCCATCTTTATACATTGCAAAATTTACCTTGAAACCATTTGAAACCTCCAATGTATACCCTAATTCAAAAATCCCATAATGAGGCTAATACACAATAAGAAGTCATTGTCTCAAAACCTTTAATATTGCAAAATATCAAGTGAAAAAAGGAACACATTGGGAACATCCAACATTCCTCTCAAGGTCCAACAAAATAGATGAAAATCCAAGAAACAAAATAGAATTACTAAGAATATATTGTGCATTTGAGACTTGACTACCACGTACACAAAAATTGCACTTGAGACTATCCTCCTTGATCACTGTCTTTACAATCTTGTTGCTTCTGTGCTATTTATTGTCACTAATAATTAGCTTCCACATCTCCCTCTCAGTTCTTTGAAGTGTATATTTATAGCTAGCAATTATATTCTCTTAGCATAGTCACTTTAAACTATTTTCACTTGTTAAAATGAATACTCTTGAATAGGATTGTTCTTCTTTGTAAAATATCCCATGAAATGAAGCTACACTCACTGTAAGAACATTTCATTTTATCCATATTGTCCCTCAAGATGAAAAATCCATTATTATTACAGGGATGTCCTAAATCTACCCCATCTCACTATCCTCTTTGGTAGCACGTTCATTACCATTTTCATTGTGTTGTGCTTTCAACAGGGAGCTTGACACCATATTTCTTGCATTTAATACCTCTATCTCCCTATGCATAAGATCATGTATGCATTTTGTTTCACAGTAACTACTTTGACTACCAATTCATCCATGTATTGTGCTATCTCCAAGCCTTTGCACATAGAAGTTCCTAAATGCATTGTCATGGTTTCCTCTTTTTGTATACTATCACTCTTTGAAAACACCATCTTACATTCATATGCACTCTAATATTAAAGCATATGCAAAAGATAGAACCTTTAGCTTCTACTCCATACAAATATTAAATGCTTCATATTCAAATTATCTAAAATATTGAAACATCCACTTGTTAACTTCAAGACCAATAGCACACCAAAAGTTCTAATATGTAGTGTAAAGGTTATCCATCAAGTGACTGCCAGTGATTTTAAACCCTATCCATGTCTATATAGAAATCATGTACCATCTAATAACAAATAACACTTTCCATGCATTCATTAAAGGTGCCTCACTATCATGATCTGAATAAAAACACCAATCCATAAAAGGTAGCATAACACTTTTACACACACAAAGCATGTGTCTTTGTCCATTTATCACAAAATTCTACCACATAAGGTTGAGATAAAAAGTCTAAACCATGCAATATTCAACTAACAAAAAGAACCATCTATTTATTCCATTACAAATAAATTTATTGAGCAATAACATGGTGTGTTCTCAGTTTTTCCTGCTCTAAAGAAACCTGTAAATAGCACAAAAAATCTTTTTAGGATGTTGTTGCAACATCCAATATAAAATTTTTGAAATAGAGAGAAATCAAACATAAGAAAATTATTTATCTTTTAAACATCATAGAAGTGGACCATATATGAATATAGGTTGAGTATTCCATCAACACTACTATTTTAGTTGGATCCTAAAAATGCCGCAACGTATGTTCTTCTCTAAAACATGTGCACAGAAGCGGGAAGGTGTGGTGAGGTTCAAAAAGTAAGGAGAATGATGAAATATAGAGGAATTAAAAAGATACCTACATGTATTTGGATTGAAGGGAATAAAATGGTACATGATTTTTTGTGTATGAGACATATCACATCCACAAACATGGGAGATCTATGAAAAATTGGATAAATTGGCTTTCCAAATGAAGGTAGTAGGATATTTTTAAATTCAATACTTTTACTTAATACTATGGAATAGAAGAAAAAAGAATCATTTATCTACCATCATAGTGAAAAGTCAGCAATTGCTTTTGGTTTGTTAAACATGGCCCTTGGTACAACTATTAGAGTTGTTAAGAACCTTCGAGTATGTTCTAATTTTCTCACTGCATCTAAATTCATCTCCAATATTTTTGGAAGAGAAATTGTTCTAAGAGATGTGAACCATTTCCATCATTTTAAACAGGGAGAGTGCTCTTTTGAAGGATATTGGTTATGCTAAATGAAACAATTTGAAAATTAGGTTTCTCTATAATAATGCACACTACATCAGATATCCAGTAATAATGAAGGGACATCCATCAAATCATAACAACAAGGATTTTTTTGTCATATGGTGTAATTACAAGTGCCCTACTAGACAGACATGAAAATGTGGTAGCATAGACAATGCAAGAAAACTATTTAAAAAAATTCCTCAAAGAAATGTGATATCATGGAAGGAAACCTTCCTCAGTCTCTCACAAACACTTGCATCCATACCCACGATGATGTGGGAAAGCCTCACATCACCACAGGTATGGCTGGAAGTGTTTATGGGAGAGTAAGGAAGCCTCCTAGCTTTCATTTCTGATGACTACCCTACAAATTTTTTCTTACACAAGCACTCTATTAATTATCCAAATCCAGAAATACCTCCCATCAAAAATTTGGATAAATTGTTAGGAGACATTGGAAAATGTTTGTTGCATGAGATAATGTTGTAACACATGAGGAATGTAGGAAATTATTAATATTTGTCACAATACCTAGTGTCTAGTCCTAAGAAACATATTTTATTGTTTCAGTTAATTTTGGAGAGGTTCAAAGGTTGCTTCACCAATTTTTCAAATGCAATCGGGCATGAAACATAAAAGATACACCCTAAGGCCACTTTATAACTTGAGAGGAACATGTAAAAATATTTGTACTTGTTAAGTAAACTAATTTTCAGCATTCTAAAACTCCTCACAAAGAGGCTTATTCTCCCTTCAAAATATTTCTATTGTCAAATTGGTTCTAGATGATAAGTGTTGTCACTTATGATAATATTTTAAGCTATGATAATCTCAATAAAATAATTGATGTTGATTTCATAAATGAGCTATTGAGAAAAAATTTAGAATGTTTCATTCATGGGGACCATTGTAGTTATCATTAATTTCTTTTCATATTGCTTCATTTATATTTTGTTGGTTTTTCCACATATCATTTAAGGTTGTTGTGTTGTAGAAAAATGGCCCCTTGTCATTTTCATGGCATTTTAGGTCTTGTTTCATGGTGTTGGAATGATGTTGCTTTGATTTTATGTTGTAACATGGCCTGAACATGCTTATTCAAGTACTAAAACTCAATGAACGACATCTTGTGAAGGTGTTGTGAAGTGTTGTAAGACATTTCTCCATTCTTCTAGACTCTATTAATTACAATTCACCTAAAAATCACATTTTTACTCATCAACAAGTCCTATTTTTAAGTGTTGTAAAGTCTTGTAACAAGCTTTCACGCTTTTCTAGGCATATCTTAAATGTTTATCCCTTTCTCATTATTTATTTGACCCCTTTATGCTCTCATATGATTAATTAAGTGTATTTTTGAGTGTTATATTAACAAACAACATTAAATACTATTGGAAAAATAAGGACAGACAACTGAGAGGGGGGTAAATCATTTGACATAGAATATTTAAAAAAATTCAAACTTGACTTAATCTCAAATCTAATGAATGAACAGTAAACCATGAACAAACAACACATTAGAAACATAGAGAAGACCAAGATATTTTATGTGGAAACCCTATTAGGGGAAAAACTACGATGGATGTTAGTCCACAATATTATACCCTATTAAAAGTATAATAAAAATAATGGGAATGCACATGCATTCAACCACACTGCCTAGAGCTCACTGCTCAAATACAAGAGGAATCACTACCCAAAAATACATAACAATACAAATTAGATCCTCAGGGTATGAACTGAGAAAATAGCTTCATCACAAGTCTGATTGTAGTTCCAATTAAGCACATAAAACCTACTTCATACTTCACTCAAACTTCTTCTCACTCTGCTCTACAATCGAATGATTCAGACACTATTCACACATCTGCACTTTCCCTAGCATATGTTCACTCTAATGTACACTAAATTCACTCTAACAATCACTCTTATATATCCACAACATGGAATTACACCAACAACCTTGACGGCCAAAAAAAAATATAAAACATATTTACAATGTCGGCCCAAATTTACAAATAATTTTTAAATGAAATGTGGATCAACCACCATTGACTAATATCATGATGTGACCCAAAACAATATCCTCAAACACACCAAATATTCAAAATTAAATCTACAATTGTCCACAACATGCCACAACCATCATGTCATCCAAGAACATGAAAACCCAAACATACCGAGAAAAATATTCAACCATGAGCACACCAATTAACACATACATGCAACAAAGATAGAGCATGATCTAGAAACATCCACATGCACCAAGAAACAATAGAGAAAAATCCATAACTATAATTACCATAATCACAACAACTTTAATCAAGAACACTGACAGAGACCACATAAATATTATCAGAACATAGATCTTCGTAACTCGAACAAATCTTCATGCAGACCTCTAAAACTTCTAGTGGATGGACTAGATACAATTATAAATAAATCCTTTATTCCATAATAACTAATCTTGAATGTGCAAAACAAGACACCTTCATGACCTTCACAATTCCACTGGGAACTTGGAACTCTTTCTTTAACAATTTTCTCAATATCCTAGACATAGACAACATTCAATACAATGATGTTAATAGTGTTGACATCAATGACAACCACCTATCAACAACACAACCACAACATCCAAAAAATACAACATACTTCCCAACACTTTTTTTTAGGTCCTCGATGGGACCCATTTGCCATGGGTGGAAAATGAGTCTCCCTTGGCCCCAAATTCAAAATATTTTAAATTTCCTTTTGGGATTTTATTCAAAATCACTTGATGTCGGCCTGTGATGAGGTATGAATAGGTAACTAAGGAAAAAGTGTTTATAAATAATGATTTTCACCTCATTCTAACCCCCATTCATCAAGTTCACTTATTCAACTATTCACACAAGCACTCAAGCATTCTACAACATCAATTCAAGCACTATTCAAGCACTTTGAAGTCGCCATTAACATTACTTCAGAATTGCATCATCAAGGGTTTGGTAAGTTAATAGAAATTACATGTTGTTAGTTTATCATTCCTTTGCATTTCATTATTTTATTGAAGGTTTGATTACCAAAAATGGGGTTTGACCAAGGAAAACCCCTATTCACTAACCATAAACCATTTTTTCCTATTGCATGTTTGTTTGTAGACCTAGGTATGTAGATTTGACAAGATTTTTTGTGTTGAAGATTGGTTTACAAGTCAACTAGGTGCTTCAAGTCAAATTAAGTCTATTTCAAGCTTGGAGAAGGTTTTATGTCTGATTTCTATGAAATTGACTTTGGCAACCTTACAAGCAGATTTTTCTAGATCTAGTGTTGTAGAGTTGTCTCCTGATTTTTCATAAATTTGGGAGAGCACTGATTCACCACCTATGGTGAATGAGTTCCACCTTAGGACTAAAAATCTGAATTTTGTCAGATTTTGGATCCCAACAGATAGAAACTTGCTCTTAACAATTTTTCACCAAACCGTAGCCATCCAATGATTTTATTATCTAGTGCAAAAACAAATTACAATCTTTTTGAATAATTGTGTTTTTCATCATACTGTAACCCCCATTTAAACCCCTTTTAAACAAGCTTAGAAGCTTCTAGATTAGGGTTCTACAAAATTTGGTTTTTTTCTTTTTTCGTTGATTTTTCCCTTTTTCAATGATGACACGAAAAAGTAGGAGGAAAAAAAATTTCTCGGGGGTTGCTAGCCCTGAACCCCCACTTGGGACCTGGCCCAGCCTTGAACCCTAGCAAGGATACATGCCAAGGTGTACATTATAGCATGATCAGTCGCCACATACCAACAGTTTTGGAACAAGCTCTTGTGGCCACCACAATACCCAACAATCTAGATATCTATCAATTTCAAGCTATGGTGGGGCATTTAACCATGCCTCATTGTCTATCATTCTCCTAACAAGATTATGTATCACTTAATCATCCACACAATGTATCCCTTCATATAGAATTCTTAATCCATAAACACCATGTTAAACGTGTCCTAATAGATGGTGGAGTTGGTTTAAACATTTTCACTTTAAAACTAAACCATGCACTAGGTTATTTTAATAATGCTATTGATGCCAAAAGGAAAATCACAATAAAATCCTATGATGAAGAAGAGAGATCCTCCAAAGGATTGATCGTGTTGCCTATTCAAGTAGGACCAATTGTGAAGAATATAGTTTTCCAAGTGCTAGAAAAAGAGCTGACATTTAATATACTCTTGGGACATCCATGGATTCATGAAATGCAAGTAGTACCCTCAACTTATTAGCAGTGTTTAAAGTTTCTTGTTAATGGACAAGAAGTCACTATTTAAGCTAATTACAAAAATCCCCAATATTTTAACACGCTTAAAATGGCACAAGACACTTTTGTGCCCCATTATAGGGAGGTGAGCACTTCTAGTTCATCCAACAATGAAAAGCAATTAAATGTTGTATCCAAGTGGGTTGAGAAAAAGGGTCAATCAAAAGATACAAGTGTTGTTGATTCCACTTTATCAAATAATGAGGGTCACCTAAATTCTCTATTTCAAAAATTTCAAGAAAAGATCGAGTTAATGGACAAAGGCATGGGAGAATATTCTAGTGGGCAATCTCTAAGTCTTTCATAGCTACTACCATCTCCAAGATCATATGGACAACCATCAACAATAACACAACAATCATCATAGACTATCATGGTTTTTGATAATAGATTTGTGAAGGTAGGTACCTTAGAAGATGAATCTGAAGATAAATTCATCCTCAATTGGCTTTACAAAGATGAGGAAGCATCTACATCGGCAAATATTAGCATAAAGACGAATCAATATGGCAAGGGAAAAACAATATTAGAGAAAAAGGGGTATGAAGGAAAAGGACCTGTTGGAAAAAGAAAAGAAGGCATTGTAGAACCCATCCAACCTCTCACACAAGTTATCCAAAAGACAAAACAGGACTGGATTATACAGGGGAAACAAAAGAAGAAACCACTCATGAATTTGTTGAAAGGATCCTTCAAATGAGTATGAGTGGGATTCTTTATCATAAATATCATACAAGGACATACAAGTTGATGTTATAAAAGAGTATGTACCCACACATGAGGAGGGACAAAGTTCAGGGACTAGACCCCTTGTATTTGGATCACAAAATATCAATGTCTCAAGTGAGGATGAATAGATATTGAGTGAAATAGATGACTTGGAGGAGAGTAATATCATATACCTTGACATCACCACTGAAAATTTTGACAATGTTGCTATGGGAACCCTCACTTCTATTGATCCTAGCTGATCTATTGACTTTTTACCTTTAATACATCTTGAACTTATCGACTGGGAACCAACCAAACCTATTGATATACCTATATTTGCAAATAATGATGGTATCCTTAATTTCCTTTGGAGTGACACACCCGACACAAGTTCTACTCATAAATCTCATAACGATACTTTGAATCAAGAGGGTGTCAAATCTTCCAGTTGTAAAATTGAAAACAAGAATAATGAATCTAATGGCAAAAACCATTTCATGGCAGCATTAGACCTCGAAAAAGTAAAAATAAAGAACACATCTGATAGTGAAAACCTCTCTGAAGCACTAAAAAATGGAAGATTTAACACCCTTCCAGAGAACTCTCATGAAAGATCATCAGTGTTGGTGGAGCCTACATAGTCTATCAATATTGGCACAATAGAAAAAGAAAAGACTCTACATCTGGCAGCATCTATGACTGAACAAGAAAAGCCAAAATTTTCCAAATTATTTGAAGAAAGACACATTAAATTTGCTTGTTCTTACTTTGATATGCCAGGTTTAGATCCATATCTTCTAATGCATCATTTATCTCTACCATATGGGATAAAGCCTATAAAAAAAAAAACTAAGGAAAATGCATCTGCATATTGCCTTGATGGTAAAGGTTGAGCTAAAAAAGTTGTTAGATGAAGGATTCATCAGGTCTATCAATTATACTAAGTGGATTTCTAATATTGTATGTCTCTAAACTAGATAATAGTATTAGAATATGTACTAATTTTAGAGATCTGAACAAGGCATGCCCAAAGGATGATTTTCCTTTACCAAACATTGATATTATTGTAGACTTAACAGTTGTACACACCATGTTATCACTAATGGATGGATTCTTAGGGTACAACCAAATCAAGATAGCACCCAAAGATTAGGAAAAGACAACATTCACATGTTTGTGGGGCACATTCTATTGGAATGTCATGACCTTTGGGTTGAAAAATGTAGGGGCCACATATCAACGAGCAATGACCACCATCTTCCATGGCATAATGCATACCTTTAAGGAGGATTACATGGATGATATATTAGCAAAGTCATATACCAAAGAAGGAAATCTAGAGATCTTGGGAAAAATCTTTACCATGTTGGAGAAGTTCAATGTTAGATTAAATCTTAAGAAATGTGTGTTTGGGGTTACATCAACAAAGCTCCTAGGATACATAGTGTTAGAAAAGGGTATCGAAGTGGATCCTGCAAAGGTCAAGGCTATAATGGAAATGCCACCACCAAAGAATATCAGTCAAATAAGATCTCTACAAGGCAGGCTACAATCAATCAAGAGATTTATCTCCCAATTAGCAAACAAAAGTCATCCATTCAATCATTTTCTACATAAGAATGTCTCATTCAAATGGGATCAAGGGTCTGAAACAACTTTCAATCAAATAAAGCAATATCTGATGCCACCACCCATATTCATGCCACCTACAGAAGATAGACCTTTATTACTATACATTGCAACAACAAATATTTCTTTGGGGGCTTTATTAGCATAGGAACATCCTACAGGAAAGTAACAAGCTATTTATTATATCAGCAGGACTCTGAATGGCTATGAAATAAATTACACCTTCATCGAGAAAGCTCATTTGGCGGAGGTATTTTCTACCCAACATTTGTGGAATTACATGTTGACTCACATAGTTAGGCTCATAGCAAAGATTGATCCGTTAAAATATCTACTCAACAAAATTGCCGTCATAGGAAAACTAACCAAGTGGGTCATGATCTTAAGTGAATCTGGCATTTAGTATCTTGATTGAAGAGCCATCAAGGGTAAGGTAATAGTAGATCAATTAGTCAAGTCTCCATTATCATATGATCATCCAATGAACATTCAGTTTCTTGATGCAGACATTCTCACTATGACCACACAACCATGGTTCCTTTATTTGATTGGTCATTCACGTAATGTGGATCAGGTGTAGGAATTCTAGGATATACCATCCCAAAGTCATATAGACTCATGTTTCCATGCACAAATAATGTGGCAAAATATGAGGCATTAATCATTGGCATCAAGGTAACAGTTGAGTGGAAGATCATAGAATTACAAGTATATGGAGATTCACAACTAGTCATTTATCAAGTAAATGATGAATATCAAACCAAAGATGAGAAGTTGATGTCGTATAAGAACATGGTGGATGATCTCAAAAATTACTTTTTGGAGATCAAATTTGAACAAATTCCAAGGGAGGAAAACAAGGTTGATGATGTAATGGAAACAATTGCTTCTCTATTGTAGATTCCAGAAAAGTGAGGTCATTATGAGTTTATGTTAGAACAAGTGTCTAATCCTACATATGAAAATCCCAAATCTCAAACCATATTCCAAATAGTTGATAGTGAATCCTCAATCTATGGAAAGACCTATACTTACCTAAAGACAATATCCCCCCTCTTGATCTTTCTTGAAACCAAAAATGAATTTTCAATTGCCAAACCACATGACAGACCTTAATTGCTGACATATTTTACCGTTGAGGTCTAGATGGTACTCTTCTTCAGTGTCTAGAACATAACAAATCTTAGACGGCCTTAGATGAGGTTCATGAAGGTATTTGTGGAACTCATTCAAGCAGACTAACTCTAGCAAAGAAACTCCTTTGTTTCAAGTATTACTAGCCAAATATGGAGAAGAAGTCTTATTAGTTTGTTAAGAAATACCATAAATGTTAAATCCACGGTAACTTAATCCATGCACCAGCACAAGAATTGTAACCATTTACTTCAACATGGCCCTTTTTTCAATGGGGACTAGACTTGGTAGGAAAAATTAATCTGTCTTCATCCAATGGACAGAAATTCATAATTACAACAATGGAATACTTTACAAAGTGGATAGAAGCAGTTCCCTTAACAAAAATCACTAGAAAGCAGATTTCTTCTTTCATTCTGAATTACCTCATTTTTTGGTATGGCATACCTCAGTCTATTGTAACAGACAATGGTAGACCTCTTAAGAACTAGGATGTCAAGGAATTGTGTGAAAAGTTTCATATCCAACATCATTTTTCAACACCATACTATCCTCAAGGAAATGATCAAGCAAAGGCTTCCAACAAAATAATTCTAAAAATCCTGAAGAAGAATGTCAACAATGTTGGACATGATTGGCACGTTCAATTAAACCTTGCTCTATAGGCATACCAAACTAGCATCAAAACACCTATAGGAGCTACACCATATGCCTTGGTATATGGATTAGAGGTCATCCTACCTATTGAGGTGGAAATACCATCACTTCATGTATCACTAAAGGGTATTATTACATATGAGGATTATAGAGTGTCCAAACTTCAAGAATTGTAATTGTTAGATGAACATCATCAACAAGAGGTAAACCATTTGAAGGCATACCAACAAAGAATGTCCAAAAGCTACAATCATAGGGTAAAACCTAGAATCTTTCAGGTTGGTTACTTGGTCCTAAAGGAAAACCCTAGAAATCAACAGGACATAGAAAAGAAAGGAAATTTTGAGCCTAACTATCTAGGTCCCCATGTTGTCACATCAGTCTATGGATATGGGTCCTATCAATTGTCTACACCTGAAGGGGATCTGTTTGATGAACCTATCAATAGTATCCATCTCAAAAAGTTCTACACCTGAATCACCTAGTGCATATTTCAAGTCCTATAAAAATGGTTTTCTTGATGAAAACCACACAAACAAGCATCTTGGTGATAGAAAAATACAAAAATAAAAAAAAGTTCATAAAAAAAAAATACAAAAAAAAAAATCATAAAGTCTGAAAAAGTACAATAAAAACACATAGTGAAAACTTGGAAATGGGTGCTCTTTGTGATTTAAACCAATAGTTCCATCTATTAGAAGCATGTCATGGTTGTTCACTTTCACCATCATTTCTATCCAATATCATATCATTACAACATGGTCATGTCTCACCCTAGCTTGGGGGAAAAATCTTGAACTCACTGGGGCAATAAACTTTGAGCTTAACCAAATAGACAAACATCAGTACAAAAAACATGGAAAACAAAACCAAAACACAATGACAAGACAACATTTGGCAATCAATCATACATGATCAAAACACTCATCAGAAAACATAAAACTAGGTTTTTCAAATCAAAATGGATGATCTAATCTAAATAATGATTGAAATACTTTAAGCAAAGGTTGAATTGTTGTACTTTGATATTTGTTATCATTTCTTTGGAGCAACTCAATGATGTATTTAACTAGAGAAGCTAGGAAGAAGAATGATATTTTCTTTGTATGTTGTTTGTGAATTAATTATTTATTGTGTAAATTGTTATGAGAAATTCTCTACAAAGTATGACTGATGGCATTCCAAATTCACACACTATAATAATTAATTCTTATTTTTTTAAGCAAGAAATGCTCAGGTCATCTTGGTTTAATTATACATAGATGCTTGTGTTCACTTGTAATATCAAAAATCATGAAAGTAGTACTCAAGTCATCATGGTCTAAGAATGGACTATTAAGGTGCCAATGTTTGCATGTAGATTTACATGATAAAATTAGATTGCATTCATGTTATTCTTACATTTGTAGAGCATTTGTTACAAAAGTTGGTAAAGGATTTAAAAATGATGTTATCTTTTCTCATAAATGGATTGAGTATACTTGACATTAACAAAAACATCATCATTTTCATGTACCTCCATAATCATTTCCATTGCATACATTAGAAAACATTACTATATCATTTAATAATTCAAACATTTGATCATATAATTTGCATTAATCATGTCATTTCTTCATTTGTGCATCACATCATAAAATTGCATGAGAAAAACTATCAAAAAAATCTCTATGTAGTTGCATTTTCATTCATCCATTCATCATATCATAAAACATACATTAAAAGTACCATTATATTCATCATTCATTCATACATTTCTTATATCATATATCTACATTTAAAATACAAAAAAAAATAAAAATGCATATATCCTATTTGCATCATTGAAACATCACATCCATAACTATGCATATGGTTACATTATCATGTAATTTAGATATACACATCATCATATATCTATTATCCATTATCATCCAACTCACATCATCATTATTCACATATCACATTTTAACATCATAGATAGAACATCATAAATCATAGCATATCATCATGATCATTAAATGCATCCATAACAGTATCATATAGAATAGGGAAATTAAATCCATCCATCATAGAACCATAGAGAACACATATAGATTGATTAATCTGCCACATATCATATAGATCTCAAAATCATAATGTCAAGTATACAATGATGTCTAAAATGTAAGGAGATGTAACATCAAAAATGGTTGTGAATCAAAAATATAGAGTATACAGATATGTCTCATATATATCATGGAATCACATCATGGAGCTATGTGGTGCTAGCTCCAAAAAATTCAAGCATCTTTGGGCTAGTACCTCTCACAATAGACATACCAGGATCTCTTGGATCTCTCCATAGAGGTTGTGTCACACCTGTGCTAACAATCCTAGATTGGATCTTGACTTATAGATACTGGGCATAACTAACTCTTTGCTCAAAGGGAACAACATCATGGTATTTTCCTCTGACATACTCTGCCTCTCTACCTACATGAAGAACCTCTCTCATATAATCGACCACAAATGTACCATCAACCAGTCTTTGTAATCTCTCAGTTGTAATCTGTGCATGCTCTACAACCTATTTGGTTGCATCTCTCTTGTCCGTCAACAAGGAAATTTGTCTGGGAAGCTACCAACTATGCATGTACCTGAGCTAGAGTCTGTGCATCGGCCTAGACCTATTTCTACATTTGGGTCTGTAGCTGCACCAATCAACCCCGAGCCTGTATCAACTGACCCTCTAAGGTCTATACCTGCACCTATAAACTTGCAATATTAGTCTATTGATGCTGTGAAGGTATCCCAATATGCACATGCTACTCGATAGGAGCTATCAATGATTGCCTCT
This sequence comes from Sequoia sempervirens, assembly GCA_007258455.2. Lineage (NCBI taxonomy): Eukaryota > Viridiplantae > Streptophyta > Pinopsida > Cupressales > Cupressaceae > Sequoia > Sequoia sempervirens. Next base: position 96,529,734 of record VDFB02072274.1, on the reverse strand, counting down.
TATGAGGTACCATATAGTCCTAGACATCCATGCCTACATCCAACCCACCTACTCTCGACCCACCTGCTCCTGATCCACTTGCACCACCTCCTCCATCATCACCACCATCATCATCTCCCTCATCATCCCCATCCCCCTCATCATCGCTACTACTCTCCTCCTCACCACTGCTCTCAATAGAAACCTCCTCACTAGGTAGTGGCATTGGCTCATTAAGAAAGGTAATTCTGGAAAAGCATGTAGAGCTAGATACTTTGCATAATCCATTATAATAGGTGCCTCCGTAATATTAGGAAAAATCTCCCAAACTAAAGGTTGTAGACCTTGGATCTCCTGAATGACAGAATCATATGAAAGACAAGGTCCCTACTCTGTAGAATTTATCTAATGATGGCCATAATGGGAAACACCCTGGAGCATACCCTATACAATACCATACTGCCTAAGCACCCTCCTAAAAAAAATCTCTCCAAAACCCAATGATTCTGACCAATCAGCAACATCAACTGAGAGAGAGAGAAATGGCAACTGAATACCATTGTCATCCCAGTGCTTGTAATCTAGATAATCTCACCATGTGACAGCCTGTACATCATCCAACACTCTCCTCTAATGCTCCAACTTACCCAGTCTAGGCTGAGTAAGTTGACCTGCATAAATATGCACATATGGCCTCATGGTAAGCCATTGTCTCACCATCACTAGATGCGTAATAGTTATATGCTCCCATGCCCACACCTGTAGTAATGCAACACATGCGGAAAAACTACGACCTTAGAGGTAGACAGCCAAATGAAAATCATGATAAATATGAGCAAGCATACAAATGCCCCATGCATATCCGGTATGATGTACAATCATACTCTCTAACACATGTCCCCAACCAACAAAAATTCCCTTTGACCTATGATCAAGACAAAGGAACCCTCCAATAAAACCAACAAGAACAAAAGGTAAGGTGGCATAGGAATCCACCATATCATGCCATGGAATCTCGTATCCACAAATTGTATCATTATGGAACACTCTGCGTAGAGCATTTGTGTCACCCTACTCTGAAGAATCATGTACTACAATATCACCAACAATGGGAATCCTTAAAATCTGCCATACATCCTCAGAAGTGACTATCATCTCACCAGTAGGAAGGTGGAAGGTATTATGCTCACTATGCCACCTCTACTAGGGTTGTCAGGAGACCCTGATTAATCGTAATCTGGGTCATATCTAATAGAGAAGAAAAACCACAATGTGTAATGATTGTTGTCTTAGGCTACGCTAGCTGTGGTATCAAATCAAATTTCCTAGGGAACCACTCTCGAATTTGAAGGTTCGTCAATGACTCTTATCATCATGAAATATTCAAAGTCAATACTCTTTGTCAATACCTCAAACATCAATCAGCCTATCAAAACTAATCAACTCTAGTGAGATTATGATCAAATCTCATAAGCAACCATCATTGAACCTCACCTAGATCATGAGGTCAATCATCAGTCCTAAAAATTGTACCTCACCTATCATGAAGTCAATTAATCAAATTCAACCTCACCTATCATGAGTTTTTATCAATCAAACTAGATAATTATTCCTCACCTATCATGAGGATAATTATCATCAATCAATCATCAGACCTCACCTATCATGAGGTTGAACATCATCTACTCTATTGAGATCATCAATCATATCAAATCAAATGACTAACATGGTCGAAATTGACAAAATCAGGGACAAAATTGATAACTTACATCATTCTGACTTGGATGCGCTAAAATAGTGTTTTTATGCACCACAACATTCAATGCACCATTAAAACACCTCAATGTGCTAAAACAGGTGATCAATGTGCTAGAAAAATGAATGTGCCATTTCAGAGGTCCTATGTGCTAAAATAGAGAGTCAATGCACAAAATCAATGAATGTGCCATTTCTGAAAGTCTATGCACCATTTCAAGTGACATATGTGCCATTATATCCTATGCACTACTTTAACCTATGTATATGCTAAATAATCTATCATGAGTGCTAAAACTACATATGTGTTATTTCATCCTACGTATGCACTACAAAAATTGACCTATGTGCTAAACTAGTGTATGCGCTAGAATAGTAGGCAGATGTGCTACTGCAGGCTACATATGCACTAAAAGAATTCAAAAGTTTAAAACTAAATAAAATGCATGAAAAATGAGGAGGTTCACGGGTACATACCAGAGGTTCGTAGGCAGTGGGGCAGTTGTGTCGATGCACGCGCTCGAAATAGTGAGTGTGGTAGGGGATTGACATTTTGCTCCACAAAGCTCCAAATCACTCTCTCTCAAATTTCAAAAACTCAAATTGCACAAATGAATTCTAAATCACCCTTTTTATCTTTTTAATAGAGTGATTAAAGGTGATTTTTATGGGATTTATTTTATTTATTTATTGGAGGTTTAATTCAAAATTCATCATAGGGGCATCTTTCAAACTATTTATCAGGAGATAAATTATTTCATCATCATATCTCTATCAAATCATCATAAATCATCATAAAATCATCCAAAGGAAAAAAAATTAAAAATTCATCAATTTATCTCCCCAGGGGGCATATATTCATCATCACAGCAAAATCAATATCTAGGGTGTATTTGAAAATTATTTTTGTCAATACTGGCAGCAGCAACAAAATTTTCTTTGAAGCAATGTGTAAACACATCACTTCAAAGAGGGGAAAAACGTATAAACCTAAAAAATGGTTTGGATAATCTAATTAATTAAATATGATTTATTTGATTAATTAACCTTAAATTCATCTACTATTGAATAAATATAAATATTTATTTATATAGTTCACATTTATATTCTTCTAATTATTCCCTCTTAATTAAATAATCAAAACTTTAATAGTTTTTATTTAATTATCATTATCCCTCTTTTATTAAATAAACAATATCAAAAACATTTATTTATT